>JZKD02S2283528.1:106391-148775 GCA_000966675.3 Picea glauca | reverse complement strand
GCTACATCCATGCCGTCAATAATTTCCAAATCATGATTGCCAATGGGGGTTCCATGAAGTGTGGAGGGCGTTGTGAAAATGTGTGTCTCCAAATTGGTGACTACTACCTGAAATCACATATGTTATCTATCGACATGGGAGGTTGTGAACTTGTGCTAGGTTCAGAATAGCTAAGGACTTTGGGTCCCATTCTCATGGCTTTTAAAGACTTAATCACGTAATTCGACCAGGAGGACCACTAATATAAGTTCCAAGTCATCACCGTCGGTTCACCTGAGATCATCAATTCCCATCGCATGGAAAAGCTTCTAAAAAAGGGTCATTCTGGTGTTATCACCCAACTCCATGCCATACAAGCAATAGAGACACCCTCGGTACCACAAGACCTCCAAGCCATCCTTTCTGAACGTCAATTGGTATTTTCCACTCCACAAGGCCTCCCTCCTTCCCGTGGTGTTCATGATCATTTCATTCCCCTTGTACCAGGAATCCTTCCTCCCAATATCCGTTTGTATTGTCACCCCTTTTCCCAAAAAAATGGAATTGAGAAAATGGTCCAGGAACTCCTTAATGCAGGCATTCTCCGCCCCAGTATGAGCCCCTATTTGTCTCCTGTGGTCATGGTCCTGAAGAAAGAAGGTTATTGGAGAATGTGTCCTGACTTCCGTGCCCTCAACAAACTTACCATCAAAGACAAATTCCCCATTCCTATCATTGATGACCTCCTGGATGAATTGAGTGGCACCCAATTCTTCACTAAACTGGATCTTCGTTCGGGCTACCACCAAATACGTATGAAAGAGGCAGATATTCCCAAGACTGCCTTTAGAACTCATGAGGGCCACTATGAGTTTTTGGTCATGCCCTTTGGCTTATGTAATGCCCCCTCCACTTTCCAAAGCCTCATGAATCATGTCTTCTGTCCTTTTCTCCACCATTTTGTCTTAGTTTTCTTTGATGATATCCTCATCTATAGAAAAACCTAGACATACCATCTTGCTCATGTGGATCGAGTTCTCCATCTACTCTATCAACACTGACTTTTTGTGAAACAATCTAAATGTGCTTTTGGTGCCTCAGAAGTATAATACTTGGGTCATCTGGTTGGCAAAGATGGCGTCAGAGTGGATCCTAAAAATATTGAAGCTATGCAAGACTGGCCTCACCCAAAGACTCTTAAGAGATTGTGTGGATTTCTAGGCTTAACAGGGTATTATCGCAAGTTTGTTAAGAATTATGGGAAGATTGCAACACCTCTCACTGCTCTCCTCAAAAAGAAATCTTTCACATGGACTCCAGTCGTTGCTCAAGATTTTCAAACCTTGAAGATGGCCATATGCACCACTCTAGTCCTCACCCTTTCCTATTTCATAAAGACCTTTGTGTTGGAATGTGATGCCTCAGGGAAAGGAATTGGTGTTATCCTTATGCAAGAGGGTTGACCTTTGGCCTTTACCAACAAGCAACTATCTGAAAGAAATTTGGGCAAATCCATCTATGAAAAGGAAATGTTGGCTATTCTTCATGCCGTGGATCTGTGGCATCCTTATCTATTGGGGAAACGGTTCTAAATTAAGACAGACCATCAAAGCCTCAAGTATTTTTTGGAACAATCCATTTCCTCCCCAGAACAACAAAAATGGGTGACTAAATTCTTTGGATATGATTATGGGATCATTTATAAGAAAGGAAAAGACAATGTGGTTGCAGATGCACTTTCCCGAAAATATGAAGATGAAGGATCCCTTTATTCTCTTTCATTCATTGTACCAGATTGGCTCCAAGTCGTTCGCCAGGAATGGCCACAAGATCCCAAAAGTTCGCAGTTGATCCAACAATTGCAGTTCAATGCTCCAACTTCCCCAGGGTACTCTTGGATCCATGAGGAACTTCGATACAAAGGCCTTTTGTATTTAAGTAAACAATCAAAGCTTAAATCCATGGTACTTTCTGAGCTTCATGCTACACCCACAACAGGGCACTCCGAGTTCACCAAAAGCTATGACAGGGTCAAACGTTCCTTTTTCTGGGATGGTATGAAACATGACATTCATAATTTTGTAGCTGAATGTGACGTGTGTCAATGCAACAATGGAGAAACAGTCAAATCGTCGGGCACACTACAATCGCTCCTGATTCCACTGCTATTTGGAACAATATCTCTATGGATTTTATTACCGGCTTACCCAAATTGGGAAATAAATCTGTCATCATGGTGGTTGTTGATCGCCTTTCCAAGTATGCTCATTTATGCGCCCTTCAACACCTGTTTACAACATTCGTTGTGGCTCAAATCTTCATGGATCAGGTCTTCAAGCTTCATGGTATGACACACTCTATTGTTTCTGATCGCGACCCAACTTTCACAAGCAATTTTTGGTAAGAATTGTTCAAGATACAAGGCACAAAATTGCATCTCAACACAACTTATCATCCCTAGACTGATGGCCAAACGGAACTTGTCAACAAGTGTTTGGAAACATATTTGAGGTGTTTTGTCTCAGAAAAGAAAAATCTGTGGGCTCAATGGTTACCCCTAGCTAAATGGTGGTACAACACTTCATACCATATAGCTACACACATGACTCCTTTTGAAGCGGTATATGGACAGAAGCCACCTTCAGTTCTCTCATACTTATCGATTTCTTCGAAGGTCCAGGTGGTTGACCTAACACTTATAGCTAGAGAGGCTATTCTTTGTACCCTCAAAGAAAATTTGGTCATGGCATAGAATTGCATGAAGCAACAAGAAGATCAAGGTCGCTCTGAACGTCAATTTGCAGAAGGGGATCAGGTGTTTCTTCAATTGCAACCTTACAAGGAAACTTCCCTCAAGGCTGAGCATTGTCAGAAGATAGCACCCAAATTTTATGGTCCTTATACCATGCTCAAGCATGTGGGACAAGTCGCCTATCAGTTAGCTTTACCCAACCATTCGAAGCTATATCCCATTTTTCATGTTTCATGCTTAAAGAAGGTGATTGGAGCTAAGTGCCAAATTCAAAGCAACCTTCCAGAGTTAGCTGAAGAAGGATCCATTTGGCTACAACCAGAAGTATTTTTGGACCAGCATGAGCGTTGCTTACGTCAGAGAACCATCAGGGAAGTGTTAGTTCAGTGGAAAGATACAACTCCAATGGACGCCACTTGAGAACCAGCTACCATTCTGCAGCAATTTCCTCATCTCAAGCCTTGAGGACAAGGTTGTTTTTAAGGGGGTGGACATGTTAGGGTCCTAACCTTCACATAGGTAGAACAATATATCCAATTGTAATAAAGGTCAATATTAATAAGGCCTTTCAATAAAATAGAATAAGGCGGATGTAAGAAGACCTAATAGAAGCTTCTGCTTCTAGAAGGATCTTCCACTAGATGCTTCTTTTTAGTATAAATGGGAGTCGAGGGTATGAGAACCCTAGCTTGGATATTATTGTAATAGAGCTCTGCTCAACTGGAGGTTTCCCCCTCGAAGAGGCCCATGAACATTGCTTTCAGATTCAAAGTGTTATTTCTATTGTTATTCTTATATCATTTCAGTGTTATTGTGGTGAATGTTCTGGTTATATTTTTGTTATTCTACCATTACTAGCATTTTATTTATGTTCTGCATACATTTTATATTTGGTATATTACAACACTTCAGTCCAGATACATAGTCTCCACCGCGCCTCTACCATTAGGAACACCGGAATTGGGAGATGAGCCAGCTCAACTCCACCGAATCACTAACACAATCGAAACTTTCCTTTGACGAGCACAGGAGGAAACAACGCAAGCCACCCAGGCTTTATCACAAGTACAAGAAGACCTTCTAGAGAAACAAAGTGCTACAAAAAGGGAAAATCTTGATCTCCAAGCGAAGTGGGATGAAGAAAGAGCACAGCTGCAACAAAGCAAGGAACAATTGTTTGCGAAGAAACTTGAATTAAAGGAAAGGGTCAACATAGCACTTCACTCTGTGACAATCGTCGAAGTAAAGGCCAAAGATAGATTTCCACAACAAGTAATGCAACTTAAAGAAGTGATTAAAAAACTACAACAATGCATAATAGATTTGGAGCTATGCACAATACCTGAGACCCCACAAGATGTAAGAGACCAAAGGGAAGAAACTTCCCAGAGCGCAGTTGAGAGATTGAAGGCTCTTGTTGGGGAGTGCAAGCAATTGAGTAATCGCAGTGCCCAAACATAGGATAACCTCACTAAGAACCCAGAGTTACAGGAATTGGAGTCACAGCTCCAGGAAGCGAAGTAGCATGCAGACACACTACAAGCGCAGCTGAAGGCCCTATCAGTTGTAGATAGAATGAAGAGATCTCAAGAGTAGCGAACCGTCCAGTAACAAATCCATAATATCTAGAGCAGAGTTATGGAGATAACTCAGAAAATCCAACCGATACAATATAAGTCCTATCAGTTGTTTACGGAGCTAGAAGGCCAGGGAGCAGAACTGAAGTAGGTTAGCACCACGGAAGAACAACGCCTGGAAGGACCTGTGAATGATGCAGTCATTCAATAATTTGCTAAAAAAAAAACACGTAGCACAACAGTAGGTCGAAGCAGCTCGAGCCAAGCTCGAGGTGTTTGAGGTAGAACTAGTCAGACCAGACTGACTCGGGACAAGTCACAGGTGAGTGTTGGGGGCATGTTGGCCCTTGACCAGGTTTTGTTGATATCTGGTCAAGTTTGACCTATTTTTGGACTTCAACATCCTGTCGAAGGAGGAGCGCAAGACGAAGCAGAGATCACGGGATCTCAGCCCCTTTTTGGGTCCTTTTTGGGTTTTTGGGAATATGTAATGGGATTGGGATGTTAGCCCATGGGTTTACCCATGTTTAGGCCTATTTTGTAATATATAAATAAACACCTAGGCTAGATACAAGAAAAGAGAGAATGCATCTATGTGATGTGAATGTATGCTAAGTGCAAGTAGAGTTTTGTAAGTGCTTTGTGCATAACTGTAAGAGACTTTCAGAGCTAAGTGCAGGTCCTTGTAGCATATTTTGGAAGGCTTAGTGTCGTAATGCAAGGAAGAAGGATCTAGCGAGCTGTGTAGATATTTTGTCTTGTGTGGAGTAAGGGTTTCGAGGCTCTGTGCTTGTAACCAATTAATTGAAGACAATAAAGCAGAAGAGTTGGTAGACGTAGCCCCAGGGTGGGGGTGAACCATGTAAATTTTGTGTTGTCATGCTATGTGCTTGTCTTAATGTGTTTATGACTCTCTTTCTAAGTGATTTGATAGAGATAGATAAATCTGTTCATGCTTTGTGTTAATGATGTGTAAGAATGTTAGATCTGATTTCTATGAGTATGCTTAGTGCATGATCTCACAGATCTGATCTATTTACCTTTGCTAAGTGCTTGAATACATTAGATTAGTGTGGATGTTGCGAAGCCCTGTTTTATCAGCGAAGTGGATATTGATTGCATATTGAGGAATTGATGATGCTAAGTGATTTATTAAGTAGTACAATCACATATCTGTGTCCCAGCTAAGGTTGTAGACACTTGAGTCTCATAATCACCCCCGCCTCTACCTCAGGTGAGACTTCATCTTCTTCGCAGGTGTTTCCAAAAGGGTCGGTAGTTAGGGATTTGTTGGTGCGTTGTTATAGTGTTGATCCCTAGGTCTGCCCCTGTGTTGTTTATATTTGTTTCTTGGTGTTTATTTTGCATTTGTTTTATTACAGAAAGAAGTGTTGAAGGATTTTGCTGAGTTTTATAGCATGATGGACTTCACAACAAGCATTGGAATCAAGATAATGAAGGAAAAACACAAATAACTTAACAAGCTTCAGATCTGACCTTTATTTAGTAATATAACTGCTCCTTATACACGAATCTATAGATTTGATGAAATATAGAAGATATATATATAGCCTCCAAGCCTCTTGTTGATGAATATAGTCTAGTTGGACGTAGAGTACAATAGGAACTACATAAGCATTGCAGAATTAAAGACAATAATAGTTTTTGGCAGCAATGATCGGTGGTAAACTAAATAAGAGGGAATCTATTGATATAGACCTAATCCAAACAGTCCCATAGTGAAACATATATTTCAATGAGAAATATGGATTTTATTCTTTGACAACCTTTGTGGGTACAATGATATAATTTCCCTAGAGTTCTCCCCCCAAATCTATGGAAAGGTTACTGCAGTGAGGTTTTTGATCATGGAAGTGACTAAAGAATCTATTTCCAAATCAATAGGATTCTCAACCATATTGGAGAAATGGTTTTAAAAAATATAAAATATCATGAAGATAAGAAACTATTTTTGCATCCAAGTGAGATAATCGTAAAGACATGGAAAGGAGTGGCAAGATAAATGTTGTCAAACCCATGGAACAAGGTTTTTTTGCACATCATTCATTATATTACCTATGAAGGAATGCACAATATTGTGATAGCCTATGATTTCAAGCTCTTGGAACATTTGAGGCACCAACAATTCATCAACCTTCCATTTTTTCCCATCGAAATCAATACAAAATATGGTTGTGGAGGTTTAATTGGGTAGATATGGTGTCATAGAACATCATAGGTTAATTGATTTTCTAATTGAAGATGCCATACAAAGGAAAAAACCATATGTCATGTAACACCCTATTTTCCCCAGCTTGTAATTAATCATAAAGTAGGATTACCATAATGCGGCATGGGAACAGTGTAAATGTATTATTGTTTGAGTTGCCAATAACTAACTGTGTCGGTGAAGCCTTGAAAGTACTGGTCATGATATCACTAGAGGAATAATGTGAAAACTATAGGAGATGGTTCATTATACCAAATAACCCCAAATTTCCCATGATGAGGATGACAAACCTCCTTCGGATCCCAAGGAGAGAAATCAGTTAATGAAGAAAGGACCAATGGTTGAATTATCAACCAGCCCCATGAATGGAAGCATGGTCGAGCTGTCAAATGTCAGCCCAAAGTACCACAGAGACCTATAGACCCAAGATTCCTTCTGACAGAAGGAATGTGATAGGTCGGGAACCTTCCAAAAAGAAGGAAGTGAAGATAGATACACACAGACTTCCAGAGAAGAGACACCAGACGAGAGCGCAAGCTCATAAGGGAGATGCATGGATCTCTACAGGGTATAATGAATAGAAGTTCATGATCTTGATGCTGAGTGAGAATCTAATAAACCTTGTTGAGGCCATAACAGAGAGAAATCTCTAAAAGTTGCAGAGAACAAAACCCGAGCATAAGCTTAATAGAGAAAGAATCCTTGAGAACTGCGAGAGTTCCCTGGTGATATCACAGCTTTGCACGAGGATGGCCAGAGTGTTGAGAATGAATTCCTCTGAGCCTATGGTAGGGTGGAAGGATGAACACCCATAGTAAGTTAGTTGGCTACCACTTGTAATAGATAAGTAATCGCATATCTTGTGTATTTAAGTGGTACTGTGAGTTAAAGTTGGATATCCTATGAATGTTGCAGGGATGGTTATGTTTGATTTATGATTTATACTGCATTTCCTTATTTTGTATCTGCCTGAATGTGAAGTTAGGAAAGTAGGAAATCATATGGCTAGGACATGTTTTATATGCATAAATGCTTGTGTCCTGTGGTGGCTTAAGCTAGAGTCATGAATTGTATGTCCGTCGACCTTGGACACAGTTTCATGAATGCATGTAGACCCTCCTAATCATCCTGAGTCCCTTGCAAGACGAAGTCTGTTACGCTCAGGAGAGGTAGTGTAGATATGCACAGGCTCTCTGTGAGGCAAGTAGAAACTAAGAACCACTTAAGTTCTAGACTTGATGAATGAGCGTAAGGGGTACACAAAAATTATTCTAAGTGTTAAGTCCAGTAGAAAAAGCATAACGCTCTTAGGTCCTTTATAATTGATGAAGCTCAGGAAGGATAGCGAGATTCAAGTATCAGAAGGGAATATCTGTTTGATTGGAAGATGAACAAATGAGATCTGTTCGGCAGGATCCAAGATCTATCATGATTGTTAGATTTGAAGAAGGAGCACAGACATTAATGCCTCAATTCCTTCAGTCTTCACAAGTTCTAAGAATGTTGGTAATCATTGTGAAGGGGATGGATACTCTAAAATCTGAAATCCGAAGTCATGATGCGATCTGGACCGTAGATCCAAGGATCTATTGAGACCCTCCTTGACCGTCGGATTGGCAAGATAGGAGTTTGCACATCGGGAGAATCGCACGTTGGCGCGACTAAAATTATAAAACCTGAAGTCGTGATGCGATATGGACTGTAGATCCAAGGATCTATTGGGACCCTCCTTGACCGTCGCATTGGCGAGATCGGAGTCCGCACATCGGAAGAATCACACGTTAGTGCGACTAAACTTCTGAAACCCAAAGTTGCGATGTGATATGGACCATTGTATCAAATAATGTCATGGACCATCGATATGACTCCAGAAGATTAATGCAAGGAGTATGTGGGAACTCGAGATCCCTTAAGAACCAAGCTCATAAGAGATAAGTGTTTCTCAGAAGCGCATATGAGGTCCAAGAGGTGAACTTGTTTCAAGTTTGTAAGCTCCGGAGGGAAAATGAAATTCGAGACACATATATCAGGGCTTACAGGAGGTAGATCGAAGGTTGAGGCCTTCATAACATCTGAAATCTTCCAAGTCAGGGAAGAAAGAGAAATCTCAGGAGGAGGAGAGACAATGGTCGTTGGATCGAGCACTGTGAAATATCTGGGCCATTGGAATTCATGTCCAGACAAATAGAAGAGTGTGCAAGAGGAGATCAGATCTGGGCCATCAGACCTGAGTGCGAGGACCAACAACTGTTGGATCCAGGAAAGGTGCACGACGGTTAAACCCTTCGAAAGTATATAGGAGAGTGGACTTTTCCAAGTCCCGAAGTTTCAAAATCATCGAAACTGTCCATCTTCAAGGCTGATAGGTGGAAGCAGATCCAAGAGTTTGAGAACTCAGACATTGGAAGAACTGGGGGAGAGTAATCTAAACTTCACAAGAGGCGAGGTGTGAGGTGAATCTGAGACGTTGGATTCATAGAAAATGTGTCAGAGATCCACATACTTTGGAGGAAGAACCTGGGGAGAAATCAAGAGGCGAATACCCGAGGAGTTGGGAGCCGCAAAAATCCTAGCTGTCCATTGGGATAGGACATGTGGCGGGAGATTAGTGTTTTGCTGACTCACAAATCGGGAAAGTCAAAGGAAGAATCGTGAGGACTCACGAGTTGATTTGGACCATAGGATCACAGAATACTGTGGACCATTGATCTGACTCTATCGGAAGATCGGGGATCGAAAGAGTCAAGGTGGACTCATATCCAAATACTCGAGACCCGAACTCACGATTTGATCGCAGTCATCAATCGAAGGGAGAGTGTGGACCATAGATTGGGTCTTGGAGGGAATTCTCATATCGGACTTCAGAGAGGAGAAATGAACTTCCCTCGGGAGACGCAAAACATGAAGTCCCGAAGCGCTTGGTAGTTGGGCCCCAGGTTATCGCCCAATGTCTCAATCGAAGAATCCTAGCGAGAGGAGCTAGCACCTAGAGGATTCTTCGATCGGGAAATCAAAAATCGGGAGTATCGGTTTTGGCCCATAGAAAAACACCTGAGGTCTGAAGTCATGAAGCGCCTTTTGGATAGGCGCGTGGTCACATCTCATGGTCACGTGGAGGAATCTTCTACCTAGTGCTAGTTCGCACAGGCAAAATCTCACAAAGACCCGTGGATCGATTTCTTAGAGATTCCAGTAGGGAATCAAAGAGCTACTTCAGCTCAGGAATTTTGAAAGTCCATTGACCAGGATTAGGGACCGTGGATGGAGGATTCGACTAATTGAGGAATTTTTTTATTTATTTATGCCCCATCGTGGGTGTGTTACAAATTGGTATTAGAGCATGGTTACAAAACTTGGCCTGCTTGGGCTCATGCGAGATTCGCATAAAGAGGTACTGCTATCTGCATTTACTCCTTGAGGAAAAAGGACTGCAGATTGAACCTGTGATTTTAAGAATTCTTGTTGAATTCCAGCAGAAGAATTTATTTAACCCTTGTCAAGTGATAAATACTCTTACCTGAGTAAGGATATGCTAATTAACATTGATAATAAGACTTGAATGTGGATATCTGGAGGTGGTAGGGTTCTGTCAAGGGTAGTTGAAGCCCAAAAGGCGGATGACCTTACGTTTGTGACACTGCCTCTAAGCATGGGCAGTTGGAACCTTAGGCACTGATGATGGTTGATTATATAATGGTTAATACCTTTGTGGGATTAAAGGAATCTGATAGAATCGGGTAGGATCCTCAGTAGTATAATTATTTCTTTATATCTAACTCGAAGTATATAACTCATGACCATTTGAAAGGTGAGATGAGTAAATTCCTATAGAAATTGAGGCAAGAAAGTTTTCTTACCAGCTATTATAGTATAAAAGGGAGAGTGACCCTGGTTGGTCATTTCTATAAAGAGAAGAAAACACCAGTATGAGTTATAACTGTGAGATTAGTCATGTAAGCCAATGTAATCTCTAACTAAAAAACACTAATTATAAAAATAAGCTAGTATGATGAATACTTAGTTGTGTGTGTATGCTTGAGTGCATGGATCTAATGCATTGAGAAGATTCTTGATATGAAGCTTGATATTAATACTAGTTATATACGAATGATATCAAATGTGCGAGTGATGCACATGTATGATGTAAGAGTATAAGTATACTAAAGGCCCAATATGGTTGCCCTGATGAGTGAAATGTGAGGCAAGCTTAACACTTGCCAAGATTGAATGAATAGTAGAAGAATACCATGGTTGCATGGTTGACTCCATTCTCAAGAGTCATGAAATTTATGTTTTGAATGATAGCTTAAGGGGAATGTGTTCCATTCAATCAAGAAAGATTAGTGTAAATAGAAAAAAGAGTGGATGAGCAAGGATGCTCTATTGTCATAATAAGAGGCAATTGATTCTTCCTTGAAGGTCACATGAGAATGCCTGTAAACAATCATGAGTTGACTGATTTTAAAGTAGAGATGTATGTATGCTATGAATTATACCTGTGGCAGCTACACACAGGCTGATGATTATGAATATGGTTAAGTACATCATGGAAGTAAGTTAAAAAACCATAATATGTATGGATACATAATTTGGGTACCTGACCAAGATGCATGTTTATATTTCTTAAGGAATATTTGGTAAAAAACTAAAGCTAACTCAAGGTTGAGTCCATCATAGGTAGTGGTGGACGTGCAATAAAGAAGTTATGAATTTGGACGTTATGATACATGCATTTTAATTGATATTACAACTAATGATGCATGTTGTGTATAGAAAGGAATTGGAACTGTTGAGGAAGACGATTACCAAGGTTGCGGTCAAAATATTGTTGATAGGACTGTAAGAATCCCCATAAAAGCACTGCTGATGAGGTAAAAATCAGAAAGAGGGTACTAGTATCCAAGAACATGTATGAAAAGATTGGGTAAGAATCCTTTCTTAAATATTTTATTATCTAATGTTATGCACGAAATTTTAAAAGGTCAGTTGTATGCCATGGATAGCCAAGTAGGGTGTGATTCGGAAAGGAGAAAATGAGTGATGGAGGTGTGAACCTTTGGTAGTGAAGACTAATTATATGATGCAATAACATTTGAACCAAATGATCTCTGTTGACAAAAAAAGGTCAAAAACCTTTACTAAGAAATCGTTGAAATCCCTTTGATCAACTATAGATCGAGATCGTGAAGATTGTGAAATGAAACCCTAATCGAATCAGGTTAATCGAGAACCTGACAGAGGAGATGAATGCAAGTCGTTCATCGTAAGGAAACCGATCTCAGTCATCAAATTGATTTCAAGATCCACTGGAGTTAACGGATCAAATGCTAGTCGTTCAATAAGATTGACGACCCACATCTATTGTGGATATCAAAAGGAGAACTAAATCACGGACTAGTTGAGGTTCAGCAATCCCTTGCTACCATTGGATCTGTGGGAATACGGATCTTCACCGTCGATTTTCGGACAAGGGGTTTAACCAGGATCATATCACCCGGACACGGGAATTGAAAAAGTAACGCTTGAAAAGAATAGAGCTGAGGTCATAGCTCTCAATTGCATGGAAAGAAAAACAGAGTCCTTCGGGCCAGTCAAGGAAGGTAGAGTTTAGCACTCTACGTTAGACCGTGGTCGCGAGGAATGGCTCTATGGGAATAAAGGTGCTCATTGTTAACATGTTACATGGAATGCATTGAGGGAATGCATGTTGCATAAGAGGGAAGACAATGGAATTTTTAGTAAGGAAGGAGGCCCTTCCAATGTTTTACTTACATTATGTAAGCATGGAAGGAAAACAAATTGGGTGGCCATAAGTGTTGGCACCCTGGTTATTAATGAAGGAAGAATTCTTAAAGGCATTCATGTGAAACTTTTGAGTTTCATGTGTACTGATTTGGGAATTATTCATGTGCGAGAAAACCTTGGCAAGGCAAGATGGATCACTCGAGGAACTGTATAGCAGTGAAGGGGATGCTTGGTCCTGGATCTGGAGGGTGAGTGACCTCAAGGAAGAGGAGGCCTTGATAGTTCTTGTAAACTAATGGGATCATACACACAATGGGTATGACAAGGAAAAAGCAGTGAGCCTGGATAACAAGACAACCATGTGGATACAAAACCACAAGCTGGACTGATAATAATTGTGTTAAGATTAGAAAATTGTTCCTAGAAATTTTTATACAATGTTATCACATGATACTATGATTAATGCGCTTGTTGTCCCAAAATTTCTGAAAGCAGGTGACAAAGATTAAGGGTCTGAAAAAGGACCTGACCGAGAAAGAAGGATCAAGATTTATGAAACAATTGAATGAGAAAGGCATGCCATGTGTTTTTGAGAAAGAACACTGAGGAAGGTGTTCCTTTAAGGGGGAGGGAATTGTAACACCTTGTTTCCCCTAGCTTGTAATTAATCATAAAATAGGATTACCATGTTGCGGCATGGGAACGGTGTAAATGTATTATTTTTTGAATTGCCAATAACTGACTATGGGGGTGAAGCCTTGAAAGTACTGGCCATGATATCACTAGAGGAAGAATGTGAAAACTATACGAGAGGGTTCATTATACCAAATAACCCCAAATTTCCCTTGATGAGGATGACAAACCTCCTTTGGATCCCAAGGAGAGAAATCAGTTAATGAAGAAAGGACCAATGGTTGAATTATCAACCATCCCCATGAATGGAAGCATGGTCGAGCTGCCAAATGTCAGCCCGAAGTACCATAGAGACCTGCAGACCTGATCTTCCTTCTGACAGAAGGAACGTGATAGGTTGGGAACCTTCCAAAAAGAAGAAAGGTAAGATAGATACACACAAACAACCTGAGAAGAGACACCAGACGAGAACACAAGCTCGTAAGGGATATGCGTGGAGCTCTCCAGGGGATAATGAATAGAAGGTCACGAGCTTGATGCTGAGTGAGCATCTGATAAACCTCGTCGAGGCCATAATAGAGAGAAATATATGAAGTTGTAGAGAACAGAACCCGAGCAAAAGATGAATAGAAAAATAATCCTTGAGAACTGTGAGAGTTCCCTGGTGATATCATGGCTTGGCACAGGGGTGTATAGAGTGCTAAGAATGAATGCCTCTGAGCCTATGGTAGGGTGGAATGATGAACACCCATAGTCAGTTAGTTGGCTACCACCTATAATAGATAAGTAATCACATATCTTGTGTATTTAAGTGGTACTGTGAGTTAAAGTTGGATATCCTATGAATGTTGCAGGGATGGTTATGTTTTCTTAATGATTTATACTGTATTTCCTTCTTTTTTATCTGCCTGAATGTGAAATTAGGAAAGTAGGAAATCATATGGATAGGACATGTTTTATGCTCGTAAATGCTTGCGTCCTGTGGTGGCTTAAGCTAGAGTCACGAATTGTATGTTCGTCGACCTTGGACACAGTTTCATGAACGCATGTCGACTCTCCTAATTGTTCTGAGTCCCTTTAAGGATGGAGTCTGTTACACTCAGGTGAGGTAGTGAAGATATGCACAGGCTCTCTGTGAGGCAAGCAGAAATCGAGAACCACTTAAGTTCTAGACTTGATGAATGAGTGCAAGGGGTACGCATAAATTCTTCTAAGTGTTAAGTCCAGTAGAAAGAGTGTAATACTCTTAGTTCCTTCATAACTAATGAAGCTCAGGAAGGATAGTGATATTCAAGTATCGGAAGGGAATATCCTTTCAATTGGAAGATGAACAAATGAGATCCGTTCGGGAGGATCCAAGGTCTGTCATGATCGTTAGATTTGAATAAGGAGTGTAGACGTTAACACCTCGATTCCTTCAGTCTTCGAAAGTTCAATGAATGTCAATAATCATTGTGAAGGGGATGAATTCTCTAAAATCTGAAACCTGAAGTCATGATGCAATCTCGACCGTAGATCCTAGGATCTATCGGGACCCTCCTTGACCATCGGATTGGTGAGATCGGAGTCTGCACATTGGCAGAATCTCACGTTGGTACGACTAAAATTCTGAAACTCAAAGTCGCAATGTGATCTGAACTGTAGATCCAAGGATCTATCAGGACCCTCCTTGACTGTCAGATTGGCGAGATCGTAGTCTGCACATCGGGAAAATTGCACATTGGCATGACTAAACTTCTAAACCCAAAGTTGCGATGTGATCTGGACCGTTGGATCAAGGAAGGTCGTGGACCTTCAATATGACAGGAGAATATAAATGCAAGGAGTATGTGGGAACTTAAGATCCCCTAAGAACCAAGATCAGAAGAGATAAGCGTTTCTCAGAAGCACAGATGAGTTCCAAGAGGTGAACTTGTTTCAAGTTCGTAAGCTACGGAGGGAAAGTGGAAGTCGAGACCAATATGTCAGGGATCACAGGAGGTAGATCAAAGGTCAAGGCCTTCAGAATATCTGAAATATTCCAAGTCAGGGAAGAAAGAGAAAGATCAAGAGGAGGAGTGAAAGTGGTCATTAGATCGAGCACTGTGAAATATCTGGGCCGTTTAAATTCACGTCCAGACAATTAGAAGAGTGTGTAGGAGGAGATCACATCTGGGCCATCAGATCTAAGTGCGAGTACCAACAGCCGTTGGATCCAGGAAAGGTGCACGAGGGTTAAACCCTTCGAAAGTATACAGGAGAGTGGAATTTTCCAAGTCCTGAAGTTCCAAAATCATCAGAACCGTCCATCGTCAGGGTTGACAGGTGGAAGCAGATCCAAGAGTTTGAGAACTCGAACATTGGAAGAACTGGGGGAGAGTAATCTAAACTTTGCAAGGGGCGAGGTGTGATGTGACTCTGAGCCATTGGATTCAGAGGACACGTGGCAGATATCCACGAACTTTGGAGGAAGAACCTATGGAGAAGTCAAGAGGCGAATATTCGAGGAGCTAGGAGTCGCAACAATCCTATTCGTCCATCGGGATAGGACACGTGGCGAGAGATCAACATTTCACTAACTCACAAATCGGTAAAGTCAAAGGCAGAATCATGAGAACTCATGATTTGATCTGGACCATAGGATCATGGAAGATCGTGGACTGTTGATTTTACTCTATCGGAAGATCGGGGATCGGAAGAGTCAGGGTGGACTCACATCCAAATACTTGATACGCGAACTCGCAATTTGATCGCAGCCATTGATCGAAGGGAGAGTGTGGACCATAGATTGGGTCTTGGAGGGAGTTTTCATCTCGGACTTCAGAGAGGAGAAATGAACTTCCCTTGGGAGACATGAAACAATAATCCCCAAAGCACTTGGTAGTTGGGCCCCAAGTTATTGCCCAACGTCTCAATCGAAGGAGCCTAGCAGGTGGAGCTAGCACCTAGAGGATTCTTCGATTGGGAAATCGGAAATCTGGAGTAACGGGTTTGGCCCATAGCAAAACACCCGAGGTTTGAGGTCGTGAAGTGCCTTTTGGATAGGTGTGTGGTCACAGTCGGTGGTCACATGGAGGAATCTTGCACCTAGTGCTATTTCACACGGGTGAAGTCTCGAAAAGACCCATGTATCGATTTCTCAGAGATTCCAGTAGGGAACCTAAGAGATGCTTCAACTCAGGAATTTTTAAGGTCCATTGACCAAGATTAGAGACCATGGATGGAGGATTTGACTAATTGAGGAAAAATATTTTTTTATTTATTTATGCCCTGTCGTGGGTGTGTTACATGTCACATGGGATCACTTTACTAGCAACACAGCTACAAGAGCTACAAAACATTCATAATTTTGGGTTTCAAACTAAATCTTACATGACAGGGGCAACTTCCATGGTTGGCTTCAAACTAAACCTTACATTTTATTTCCAAAACATTAAAATTCACTATCATATATTTTACTCTATTTAATATTTCTCGGGTATGAAAACATCATTATTTATGCTAAAAGTATTTTAGAGGGATGGTATGCCATTTATTTTCCGTGCAGTCATTCCTTCAATCTATAAATTTGTTTTCAACTACTGAGAGCTATGGTGTTTGTCATATAGGCCCAATATCTCTCTTGGATCTTTGTCATTTTATTATTTTAACATTTATCTAAGAGTTTATTTTGCACTACCACTTTGTGTTTTCACCATTTAAATAGGGTTTACCTACAGTGAAGAGCATCTTTCTACCACACAATACATGTAAGATCATCTTGCATGCACTGATTACAGGCCAAATGATAGTCTTGCACATATATTATTCAGATGTGATTTCTCTATATCTCTTTGTATATAATAGAGGTAAGAGAGACCCGTGAGACATATGTTGAAAAAGTGATATCTTTGTAAAGGGTAAAGCATTTGTGGAGGTGTTGTCAAGTGTAATATTGGATATTTCTAAAGAATAAAGAAGAAAATACATTCCCATGGGTGTTTCCCCACATTGGGGTTTTACCACATGTATCTGGTGTACTATTTTTCTCTTGTCTCTTTCTTATTATGATTAAATGTTGTTGTTATATGGATAGGAGGATATTCTAGTAAGGTTATTCTGTTTAATATTTTTGTATGTTTATTCATATGTATCAGTATTCTAATAGATTGCTCGGTTGGTCGATCCATTCATTGATTTTCTCTGATTGTCAGTCAGTTGTTCGACTGATAGGCTAGTCGACTATTCAACCAACTGATGTATACTTTTGGTTGATCGATCGACTAGATGTTTCCAGTTGTTGGTTGACCTCCCGATTGACTGATTCCAGGAGAAGTGTGATGAACCATCAAAACCTGAGGTTCCAACATGTTGTCTTTGGTATTGATTCACCAGTTAAGACATCAAATTGTGATGGAAAATTGGATACTTAAAATCAATTGATCAAAGAATGGTTTAAAAATAACGATGAAAAAATACGAGGATGAAAAACTTCTTAGAATCAAAAGAATAATAATTCAAAGAATGAAGGAATTTCTAGAATCAATTGAGGCTAGAATTACACCCATTAGTTTGTGACATGTTCATTTTGGACCCTTAAAATTTTGATGGCCTCATTCAACTTTAGCATCAAGGAATGGTAAAACGATTACCCATAATTTGGAAAGAAAATGCAAGATTTGAATCTTGCATTTATGGTAGAAAAAAAAGGTTATCGTTCCCTACAAATACCTAGAGGAAAACTTGGAGACTATAACTTGATCATAGTGACATTTGTGGACCTTTGGAAACTTCCCTTGGGAGATGCAAGTAATTTATTGTTTTTATTGATGAATTTAGCAAGATGAATTGGTGTATTTTCTAAAGGAAAAAACATAAGCATTTGAGATGTTTAATTCTTTTCAAATATTGGTTGAAACTACAACTAATGAAAAAAACCGCCATTTTGTGAACTGATAATGGAGGTGAATTCACTTCCAATGAATACCAAGAATATTTCCAAGAACTAGGTATTAGGAGACAATTGACTAACTCGTACACTCCACAACAAAATGGACTGACTAAAAAGGTGAATCAAACATTGATGGGTATGGATAGACAAATTTTAAAGTTTAAGTTGTTGATTTGCATTTATTAGGATAAGGTTGTGCATACAACAGTTTACCAGAGGAATTGGCCCCCCTCCTCATGTTTGGATGGAATTAGTTCATTCGAAGCATGGTATGGATTCAAACCAAAGATCAAGCACCTTTGAGTTTTTGGTTTAGTATTTTATGCCCTTATTCCCCCCAAAACAAATGAACTAAGTTAGATTCAAAAAGTATGAAATGCATAATGATCGAATATTCTAAACAGAAAAAGGAGTATAGAATTTTGTCAAGTAGAAAGTTTATTGTTAGTCGAAATGTTATTTTTGATAAAAAAAAAAGTCTAAGTGTGGAAGAAATTGATAGATAATTATTTAATAGGAGAAAAAGGGGACTAAGGATCAACAAAGGATGAAAAACTTAAACAAATCAAGGAATGATCACTCATTTTCAATGGATCGGGCATCATAAAATAAAGTGGAATATGAAGGATTACCAAATTCTTCAGAAGATAACTTAGAAGATTCAATTCAAGTTAACATAGATAATATTTCTCGGGTCGATACATTAACCCCGTCTTAGGTTGCACACAAGATTCCAAAGTGGGAAACAAAAGTTCTTAAGGAAGTGAACCCTAATGAAAAAGAAAAAATAGGTATGAGTAGTTTTATAATGGGTCAAAGGAATTTTTCTCTTTCTACTAATGCAACTACCAAGCCATCCACTTTTGCAGAAGCAATCAAAGATAAAAATGGAGGAAATAAATGGGAAATGAATATGTGGTTGTGATTAAGGATTTGACTTGGAAAATTGTTGATTTTCCTCAAGCCATAAAACCCATTGGTTGCAAATGGGTTTACATAATAAAATACAAGGCAAATTGTTAAATTAATAAGAATAAGGTTGGACTAGTGGCAAAGGGTTTTGCTAATAAACAAGGGACTGGTTATGAAGAAAACTTCACTCCAACATAAAGTGGAAGATAATTAGGGTGATGCTTGCTTTGGCTATACAAAATGGATGGGAAGTGCACCAAATGGATGTAAAGATTGTCTTTCTAGATGGTAATTTAAAGGATGATGTTTATATCATTCAACCTCCATTTTGAAATTCTAGAGCAAGAAAATAAAGTGTGCAAATTGGTTGAGGCATTATATGGGTTTAAACAAGCTCCTACAACTTGGTATGCTAAAATGGATGTTCGTCTTCAAAAAGTTGGTTTTTTAAGGAGTGAATCAAACGATACTTTATATTTCTGGCTTCAAGGAAATAACTTAGTCATTTTTTTAATCTATAGTTATGATTTACTTGTAACATGGAATAATGATGATCATATTTCTCAAGTAAAGAAAGAGTTTCAATTAGATTTTGAAATGACAAATTTGGGGTTACTTCACTACTATCTTGGAGTTGAAGTAAATAAAAAAGAAAGAAGCATATTTATTTCCCAAGCTAAGTATGTCTCTAAATTATTGAAGAAGTTTGGTATGGAGGATTGTAAACCAACAACCACCCCTAAGGAACGAAACTCAAAACTTTCAAAGTGTAAAGTAGGGTAACTCGTCAATAGTACCATGTATAGGAAATTGATTGGAAGTTTAATCTACTTGATTAATACTTGTCTAGACATATCATTTATAGTGAGTATTATTTCAAGGTTTATGCAGGAACCTAGAGAAATTCATTGGAATGAAGATAACTGTTGGCACAGGGGCAGAACCATGGTTCAACACTTCAACAGCGCACCAACAAAACCCTAACTACCATCCCTTTCGACAACACCTGCGAAGAAGATGAAGTCTCACCTGAGGCAGAGGCATGGGTGGTTGCAGGAATAAAGTGTCTAAAACCTAGCTGGGACACAGATCTATGATCATAGTACTTACCATAGCACTTAGTAGTTAACATTCATTAATATTTAACTCTTATCTAGTTCACAGGAGAAAACCCTAATTACAGAACAACGCAGTATTCAACAAGATATAACACATCCAATCACTTAGCATATAGAAATAGATAAGATCTAGCATTCATTCACATCACTAAGAAATAAGCTACTATATCAGATGCATCTAACATATATTTCTACACTAAGCATAATTCACATAACAACCATAATGCACAAAGCAACCATAACACAGGATATACATGGTTCACCCCCAGCGTGGGGCTACGTCTGCCAACTCTTCTTCTCTTTATTATCTTTGTTCAATGCACAGAGCCACAAGACCCACTCTGCATAGGACAGGAGATCTGTGCGCACCTCACCAGATCCTCCTTCCCTGAGTTAGGTCACAACACAAAGCCTTCTTACATAGTCTGCACACCAGCTTCTTACAATCACTTGCACTTAGCTCTGCAAGTATTAACACATAGTATGCACAAAGCCTCTAGCTCCGCACTAAGCCACAAACATTCACTACTAATACTTTCTTACATCACCTAGATGTCTATTTGTACATTGAAAATGGGGCCTAAACATGGGTAAACCCATAGGCCGACATCCCATACCCGTTACATAAACCCTAAACCCAAAAATGCCCTAAAAAGGGGCCAAGATCCCACGATCTCCGCTTCGCCTTGTGCTCCTCCTTCAACCAGCCTGTCAAAGTCCCAAAAATGGTCAAACATGAACAAGGATCTCCAAAACATGGTCAAGGGCCAAGAGGCCCCCAACACTCACCTGTGACTCGTCCTGAGTCACTCTGATCTAGGTAACTCTACCTTGATCTGTTGCTTTTCCAGAGCCTCTTGCTCAGTGAACTCCCGATGAACCTTCTCTGTCATAGGTCCTTCCAAGCATTGTTCTACTGTGGTGGCCACTTGTTCTAGTTCTGCACCTCATCCTTCAATTTCCTCAAAAAGTGTGCAAGATTTGTCTTGCACTGGCTAGAGCTTCTGAGTCACTTCCATGAATTTACCCTGGATGGCATGGACCTGATACTGAACCATGCACTATTCTTGGGACCTTTTCATCCTCTCGATCGTTGACAGTGGCTTCAACTGCACTTGCATTGTTGTTGCTTACTGCTTTGCCTCCTGGAGATGTGACTCCAGTGTCCTTAGTCTAGTGTCCTTAGTTCAGGGGTCCTCTACAAGGTGCTCGTAAGTCTGTGCACTTCAACTGCTGAGTTGTTTGCATTCTAAGGCCAATTCCTTGATTCTTTGGACTGCGCTCTGGGAAGTTTCTTCTCTTTGGTCTTTCACTTCCTACGGAGTGCTTGGCACTACTTTTAATTCTAGTTCTACTACTCTTTGTTGGAGTTGTTGAATGGCTTCTGCAAGCTTTCCCACTTGACTCTCCACTGGGTGTTCTTCCATCTGTTCTAAGCCCATCACAGAGTGAAGTGATCTAGTGACTTCTTCTTTAACTCCAATCTTCTCTGTGAGAATTTGTTCTTTCTCCTTCTGGATCTGTGCTCTATCCTCTGCAAACTTTTCCTAGAGGTCGTCTTTTTCTTGTTGGGCAACCCGACATTTCTCTATGGATTCCTCTTTTTCTTGCTTCAAGGCCTCTGAGGCCTGTTATTTTTCCTCTTGGACATGACAAAGGCAAGCTTATGTCGAGTCTGTTAATCTGTGTAACTGGGTAGGCTCATCTCCCAACTCAATCCCTTCAGATGACGGTGGTGCAGTAGACATTGCACGGCTGGAGCAGAGGGCTTGTTGTACCACTTTCAACTCTACTGCAATCCTATCATACATGGTCTCCTATTTTTCTTCGTTGCACTGTAGAATGTCTTCTAAGGTATCCAATACAATGACGATGATGAGGATGATGTCATCCATCGTTAGCATAATCTGAAATGGCATTTATTGGCTTTTGACTTCTTCCGCGATGTAGGTTTCTTGGGGGAAACCTTTATTTTCTTAGATGTATCAGCTTCATCAAGGGGATCTCTAGGCGTTGTTACTTCACCCTGCTCTGATTTGTCTTCTTTCCCATCGGTCTCTTCCTTGTATACTTCATCACCTCCTCCCCCTCCAGGTGAATCTGAAGCAGTTTCTTCTGATGCACTGTTCAACTTCTGTATCTCTTCCTTCTTTTTCCTCCTGCCACTGTTGGGTGCATCATATTCTTCATGAGTGACCAAAGGATTTTCGATGAGGTCGGGGTCGGATAGTTCTGCCTAGTCAATTGTTATAAGGAAATATGAGGTCCATTCCTTAGTTATTTCTTCCATGTCCTCCTTAGTGAACTTATATTAGGATTGAAGTTCTTCTTTATGTTCATCTTCGTGTGCGGTGATATAAATAAAATGTCTATCTGCGCAGAACTTCACAAATGGCCTGAACCTATGCAAGGTGTTCGGCATCATACGAGGGAAAGACTCAATATCCCTCTTCAACTGCAGTTAATAGGTGTGGAACACCTCGTTTAACTGCCATTTCTTAGCCATGTCGCTAGAGTACCAGAGCATAGTGAACTTCACAGCTAGGGGTTTATACGACTCAATCTTAGGGAAGGTCGCTCCTTCTGGCATCTCCCAAGAAATGAAGGTGATCAGGATCAACAACCAACTGAAATGGAACTCATAGCCCTAATCCTAAGCTTCGCGACAATCTTGCTCTAACTGGTTAACGAGGTAGCTCACCCAGTTCATTTGCAATCCTTCAATGCATTTTTCTTGCGAGGTCAACAACGAACCCCGTGACCTGTGTGGGTCTGTTCTTCCTTACTAGCTTACCAGCGATCAACTAGCAGGCTAGGCGCACTGTGTCATTCTAGATGGAATCTACCTTGTAGCCTCACTTCCCCCTCTCCACATCACCATAGGTGTCTTTGATTCTCTGTGCTAGGGCGCGATCTGCAACCTTCCCTAGATAAAACTATTGTGGGTTTGGTCCTTGCATGCTTAATTTGGTGATCCGATTGATCAACGTCGGGTCTATGGTGATGCGTCTATCCAGCCACAAATAACTACCATGGAAGCAATATAACAGGATTTTAACGCACACATTAACCTCCTTATGCCTTCCAAAGTGGGGTATCTTCATTACGTTCAAGATGGTGGACCTCGCGATGTCTATGGTCCATAACTGGGGGATGATATTTGACTTTTTCCCCTTTGTCTTGGTCAAATACTTATGTGGGGCGAGAATGCCATAGTTCTTGTAATATCCCAAGTTAAAGTCACTGATCTTCAATGTCATAATATGTCCCAACTATAGTCCAACTGCGCATATCCCCTTCGGGAGGTATGCAGTGATCAAGGTGTAGTCGAAGTCCCTCGGGACACTGTCACGACTAACGGCTCTAGCCAGAGGCGGGATATAGTCATAAACAATATATGGGATGAGCTTCACATTCCCCAAGTCATCACAATGCTTACTACGTTTCTCAGCAGCGGGTCGGCTAGATCGACACTGCGTAGTCAACGAGGATGCTTCAGATCCTCGCGTCGATGAAGCTTGTATGCTTGTGGACATCACCTTTTCATCCATGAGGTCTATTAGGATCTCTTCGACGGACTTTTCTATTGCGCTAATGTCATTCGACATGCACGATCGAGATCAAATATCTCAGGTCGGTGAGAAAACACTCAATGTAATAGAATGGGTGGCGAACTCTCAATAGGCACTATGCGAGAGAAACTAGTTCTCTATGGGCTTGGATAATCACAATTGGAAAAATTATTCTCAGTGCAAAGTTCGACGGGATAAATAGACAACGTTGTAACAGACTCTTCCAATGGGCATGACCACCTCAATCAATGCAATTACAACTGTTATGGCGTGGTCCCAATGGTCTAATGGTGATCTTTCCAACCATAACTGTGTTTCTAGTCGTCCTGGAGCTTCGTTCTAATGGTCAGGATTCCTCCAACGGTCATATTGCTTCGTTTTGGCGAAGTGCCAATCTACGTTGTTCTACTATTCCAGCAAAGTTCTAGTTCTGCAAACCTTCCTTATGTGAAGTCCTCTCTGGAAATTTTTGCAATTTTTCTAACTTTGCTTTCTTCTTGCTGAGCTTTCTGGCTTTTTTTCCTGTGATTTGAGTCACTGGTTTCCTCTTTCCATTATTGTTCTTATCTCCTCTTTTCCTAGTAACTTTGCACTATGGAGGGTCTTTCATAGGGTTCAAGGGTAATACTTCTTCTCTTTCTGGGGAAGGTGCTCTACTCTCTTGTATGGACAAGAGTTTCAAGTCTTCCTATGTTCTTTCAATTTCGACAGCCAAGTCTCTGGTCCTTAGTAGCTTTGACTTGTCCTCTTGTTCTTCCAGTAAGTGTGTTATTCTCCTAGCCATGAAATCTCTTAGTTCTTTCTTTTTTTTTTCTAAAGATTCCTCTTCTTGTTTCCTTCGTATCTGATCTTTCTCAACCCAAGTTTTTCCTGGAAAAATAGCAAATGGGGCATTGTTCTCAACAAACTTAACAACCTCAAATTCTTCTTCTGTCAAAGTTCCATGAGAACTCATAGGTATCTGGGTAAGTCTTCCACATAGGGTTATCATCTTCCCTTTAAATAGTCCTATTCCTCCCAATGAAGGAACCATAGCAGGCTTTCCCAAAATTTCCCAAGTTCTTTCTGTCATGATATTCACCTATGTTTTTGCATCCAGGACACAGTCTATGTCGAAGTATCCTATTCTTGTTTCTATGCACTCCTTCTCTTTTAATACCTCTGATAAGTTGATGTCTCTGTGATCATTCAGGGTTTCTTTCATCTGCAATAATACAGTCTCTGATTCTTTTTGGTTCTTGATCATATTCTTAGTCTCTTGACCTTCCTCATGGTCTTCTTGTCTCATGTTCATCTTTTCAACTTTAGAAATCATTCTAGGGAAATCTAAAACTTCATGTCCAGTACCCTTACAACAAAGGAAAATAGGACCTCGACCTGGGCATTCCTTAGCAAGATGTCTCGGTCTTCTACAATTATAACAAAGAGTCAATCCTCTCTTGAACGATCCCCAACCTTTCCTCTAATGTGCACTAGGATCACATTGGTGGATCTGCAAAAAATAATTTCTAGGATCCTGCATCCACTTGTTAGTCCAACAGTTCTTTCTATGCATAGGAATAACATATCTTTCACTAGTTCTATCAAATCTATTCATATCATATCTTCTTTCTTGTATTTGTGCCCTAGTTTTTAGACTAGGACAAAATCTATCAAACATACCTAGATCCATTCTTTCGAAACAAAATTTTTCACTTATCTTACCTTTATCAGAGCACAAAGCTTTAAGATATTACCTCTTTTCTTCATATCAGGCTTCTTTTCTTAGCACAGAGCTTCACAAGTCAAGTAGAGTATTGCGCCTTAAAGCAATAGATCTACACACAGAGCTTTCTCTTTTCTTCAGTTCCCAACAATCATAGTTTCAGGTCCCGACAACGAAACCATTTGTTGGCACAAGGTCAGATCCAGGGTTCAACGCTTCAACAACGCACCAACAAAACCCTAACTACCGCCCCTTTCGACAACACCTGCGAAGAAGATGAAGTCTCACCCGAGGTAAAGGCAAGGGTGGTTGCAGGACTCAAGTGTATACAAGCTAGTTGGGGCATAGTTATGTGATCACAGTACTTAACAGAGCACTTAACAGTAAACATTCATTAATATTTAACTCTTACCTAGTTCGCAAGAGAAAACCCTAATTACATAACAACGCAGTATTCAACAAGATCTAACACATCCAAGCACTTAGCATATAGAAATAGATCAGATCTAGCATTCATTCACATCACTAAGCACTAAGCTACTATATTAGATGCATCTAACATATATTGCTACACTAAGCATAACTCACATAACAACCATAATGCACAAAGCAACCACAACACAGGATATACGTGGTTCACCCCCAGTGTGGGGCTACGTCCACCAACTCTTCTTCTCTTTATTATCTTCGTTCAATTCACAGAATCATAAGACCCACTCCGCATAGGACAGGAGATCTGTGCACACCTCGCCAAATCCTCCTTCCCCGAGTTAGGTCACAGCACAAAACCTTCTTACACAGTCTGCACACCAGCTTCTTACAATCACTTGCACTTAGCTCTGCAAGTATTAACACATAGTATGCACAAAGCCTCTAGATCCGCACTAAGAGACAAACATTCACTACTACTTCACTACTACTAGTTTCTTAGATCGCCTAGATGTCTATTTATACATTGCAAATGGGGCCTAAACATGGGTAAACCCATGGGCTGACATCCCATACCCGTTACATAAACCCTAAACCCAAAAATTCCCTAAAAATGGGTCGAGATCCCGCAATCTCCGCTTCGCCTTGCGCTCTGCCTTCGACCAGCCTGTTGAAGTCCCAAAAATGCTCAAACATGGCCAAGGATCTCAAAAACTTGGTCAAGGGCCAACAATAAGAAATTACTTTGATATCTTCAAGGGACAAAGGATTTTGGACTTGAATACAAAAAGAACAAAAAATTTGGACTTGTTGGATACTCAAATGTAAATTTTTCTAGAGATAATGATGATAGGGCTTCTACTTCAAGATATTTAATGAATATGGGATCAATTGCAGTGTCATAAAGTTGTAAGCAACGAGGAACAATTGAAAATTCAACAACAGAGGAAGAATATATTTAATCTTGGGAAGCAACATATGAAATAGTGTGGTTTTGATGAATTTTACAGGATATTGGGATTGTTCGTAATGAAACTACTTTGTTATTGATCAAGATTCAATCAACAATCATGCTAACCAGAAATCCAGTCTTTCACTCAAAGACAAAGCATGTCGATACAAAGTACGACTACATTAAAGTTTTATCATAAAGGGAATCTTTGAATTGAAATATTTTCCAACAGAAGATCAAACTTCAAATATCTTCACCAAATCACTTGGAAGAATTAAATTCACTAAGTTCAAAAATTGAATTTGATGGTTGCAATAGGGGGGATTATGTGATTAAATGAGGGTTTTTAGCAATAGTGATCCTAAAGTTTAAGTTATATCATAGGTTTATACTTTCCAAAATAAAATATTTTTTATAAATGGACATCAATCACACTCACATGATTATGTGATTAGTTGTCCATGATAATTTATAAAAACTATTTTTTCAATTATAGAAGTTGAGTTATTTAAACTCGCTTCCATTCAATATGAGGTTGATTTTGGCGATTAACGTTTACACATATAATTTTTTTTTTCTTATTAATAAAATTTGTATGTCTAAAAATACTTCATAATACATCAAGTGTGTAAGATGCAAAATAAACCTTTAAAAAAAATATTATAAAAAAATACAAAAATATTTATGCATGGCATATGTAAAACATTGCATTAATATCATAATGATGAAATAAAAGATTCTAAAATCAAATCTGATATCTAAAGTGGGACATATCAAATTATAAAGATTCTTTAAAACTATATACATCAAACATCCATTATTTCCACCTAATACCATTGGAAATATGATGAACTCGAGAAAGAATACATTGAGCTCCAAATAGCATATAAAGGAATCTACTTGATCTGCTCCTCTTCCATTCTCGAGACATTTCTCTAATTGTCTCGATGAAACGTAAAGTATCTCCATTTAAGTTGTGACATGCTTCCACTGTATACTTGTTGCATGTTTGTAATTGTTATCATGTACTCTACATAAACATAGACATATGACTTGTTTGTAATGGTTTTATTTACTTAGGGTTCCATTACTTTTGTGATTAGTGCACAACAATTTGCGTGCAAGGGTTCCATTACTACAGTGAGAAGCAACTATCTAATCTTAACTTACAAGTATCTTCCATGATATGAGTTGTAACGAGTTTACAAATGTTTCTTGTAAGTAGAGTGTATAAGACATTTAGGCTTAGGAATTTTTATGAACATGAAAATTTGTGGAGGATCATTTGTATATATGAACATTTTTATATTTTGAATATTGTAAACATTGTCACCTAAAAACTCTTAACTCTTATCCAAGGGTATTCCTTGGTTCTTTTGTATCCCAACTATTGATTAGAGCACAATAAAGTTTAATCAATACTTTCTTTTCTAAGGTTATATGTGGATCAAGGTTAAGCCTCTATATTTCTTTTCTATTTTTTTTTATTGAGTTTGGTTTCTCTTTTGAGTAGAGTGTGGGGCTTGTGGTGGTTGTACATGGTGGTTTTCTCATAGTTATTTTAATTGTATTTATAAGTTTCACAACAATTACTTTCTTAAAGAAATCCATAGGCCACATAAAATCATATGAAAATTTAATTTTTTGATGACATGAGGTGTACTTTAGAACTCTACAATGTCTAAAGTTGTTAGTATTTTTAGTGATTTTGACGAATTGGAGTAGTGATAAAACAATTATAAATTCTAGAGTGGACACATTAAAATCACGTTAAATGTATTACGAAAAGGAATTTGTAATGCACAACCCACAAAACCCTATAATGCTACCCAATTAGTGAAATGGGAGTTGACAGATGAGAAGGCAATAGAACTTATTCACAGTTGTAACACACCCGACCCCTCAGTATCTTTCCTATGGATGGGGCATCAAAATTCCTCTCTCCTTAACATCTCAAATGGTTTGTCTGAGGTCTTTACCCTCTTCTACTTACCCATAACATTTTAATTACTACTACTAGGCTCAAATCCAAACTTTGGGTTGCAAGTTATGGATTCCCAAATTTCTTCGGGCGTTCATTGGTTGAGGGCCACGTGGCATCCACGTGAATCCACCTCACACATATTGTCTCCAAGTTCCTTCATCCACAGTGAAATTCCATCCACCGTTTGATCCCATGACTGGACTCAACCTTCGTCTAACACGCAGACATATAACATGCAGGTTAACAGGAAATTTGACACTTCAGCGTTGAATGCCTCCTTATTGTCTATGGATGAAACCTTCATGATTCCCAAACTTTCGAAGTCCTGTAAGATTTCCATGTGGTTTCAACATTTGGGCCTTTTGGGTCGCTACACCCCAACTCCCCTGGAGTCTCGAAGTCCCAGACTCTCGGAGTTCGGGTCACTCCACCAACCACTTTGGCTCGGCGGGAACGTACCACGAGCTAACACATATAAGGGCCAGGGGTGACACGTGTCACGTTCCAATAGGCATATATAGTCTACGAAAAGCATAGATTGAGCTAACATGTGGCACCTCGATCGTGGGCCCATGTCACTCTGGTGACATTAGCTTGCCACGTCACACCAGACTACCAGCCTTCTAACATCCCTCAAATCTCACGGTCGAGATCCAACCACGTGGATCCATAGATACACGGCTAGCAGAACTTCACGACTTCGGCCTTCGGGAGTTTTGTGATGCAAACTCCTCTTTTCTCCCGAATTTGGTCAGGGTCAAGCTGACCACAACCCATATATGACGGTTAGGAAAAGTCCTGAAGCATCCTTGAACCGATGGATCTCGTTACTTTGGGCTTCAGAGATTTTCGACATGCCACACCACAAATTCTCTGGAGCGTCCAGTCTCCGGACTAAATGATCTAGTGCCACACATCCCCTGTACATTGACGATTGTGAGGGATACTGAAGAATCCGTGGATCGACGGTCCACATTACTTCTGACTTCAACCTTTGGGGATTTTGGCGTCATAACACCCCTGTCCTCCCGAAGCGGTCAACGTTGGGATGACTACATCATGAATCCTACGACTAGGAAAGAACCCGAAGGATCCCTAGATCTATGGTTCTGGTCACTTCACAACTTTGGCCTTCGGGATTTTTGGCTTTACTGTTGCTCCATCCTCCCAAAGAAGGACTTTTCTGAAGTACCCTGTGCAGGTCTCTCCTTCTGGATGATTGGATGGTAGGCGGAGCTCTTGACGATCTCCCCCAAATCTATGACTCTCCTCCACTTTGTAACTTCGACCTTCGAGAATTTTGATTCTATGGCATCTCCATTCTCCCAAAGTGGTACTCTGTCGAAGTCGCCTTGGTGTAGATTGAACGACTAAGGGAACCCCCGAACATTCTTGATCGGTGGCTCATGCTACTTCGTGATGGGGAGTTGGATCTCGGTTTAGTCAGTAAGATAGGTTCATATAACCAGTAAGGAAACTTCCCAACATCGGTCATCCTTGCAGGTAACCATAACTCTCGGTCACCTTCAACCAGTTCATGACTATGAGGGCCTATATTACTTTGAAGTCCCAGACTTTTGGAGCTCCGAAGATATAAGGAATTAACTCCCTTAGGCTTGGCCTAAGGTTCCTAGGTGTTGGTCATATGGGCTCTCTCGAACAGATACATCCACTCATCTTCCAAACGAGAGGATTCCCCCCTTTCAAGACTTAAATATCGCTATCCTTCTTGAGCTTCATCATAAAATTGTTAAGGACTTGGACATGATATCCTATTCGCATAGCAAGGAGTCTAAAGGATATATCCTCTTCATACCAACAAGGTCATATTGATGCAATGCTTTCTAACCCATCCCTCCTACAGGTTTACGTCCCAAGACGTCTCGAAGGCTAGGCTGGGGCATATAGACGATCAATCAGAAGCATAAGTCCACAAGAAGATAAATTCATACACATAACTTGATCATTCAATACAGAAACTATTTATAGACAGATAAATACATTCATTCATCCATTATTCCATTTCAATACACAAGGTATAAAAACACTTATCATAAACAGAAGATGTGATGCAACTGCTAAAAGGGGTGCCCATTTCCACCCAACCATAGGCTCAGTCACTCCTAATGGATTTACCACTGGCAACCCCCGAGCTAGACCACGATGCTTTGAGAGAGAATTTTGTCTTCTGGCTCAACAACAGTAGGGGACGAAGGTTACTCTCCTCCTCCCATGGGATCTTGGAAATGGGTTTCTTTATACCAAGCAAGGAGATCTGTCTGAGTACTTCCTCAGTCACTCAACACCCTTGTCTATCATCTTGTATCATAACCCTATTATCCACATCCTGTGACCATAACACGTTCATCTTTTTCAGTTCTTCCTCGAACTTGAGAGCTTAGTCTCTCTGCTCTGCTTCTCTTCGCCGCTCTTCCTCTTCCCACCACTCCTTCCTTTATTTCCTTCCTCAACAATATTGTGTGTGACCGTAATTCCCAGTCTATGGTCAGGTCTAAAATCCTTTCATATGGGCACTCTGCCCCATCCCCTCATTAACTCTTGAGGAGGTCTTCCCACCTACCAGCCTGACTGTAATTCATCCCTGGGTCATAGGACTGTTTTGGTCCTGAGAAATTAAATCTAGCAAGGTATTGGTTTCATGGGGGTTATCTCAACCATTCTCGGTTCCCCTCACCATCTCTTTCATAGCATCCGTGGTCTATCTTAGCAAACCCCCCTTTCAGCAGTTATGAAACACTTATCCATTTTCTATTAATAACATAAATTACATTCATTGACATTTTATGGAAAGGTTCCTCAAATCAAACATTCACACATATCGAGTTCTCCATAGTCTCTTGGACAATATATTTATATTTACAAACTGGGGAAAACAGGGGTGTTACAATCCCCTCCCCCTTAAAGGAACATCATCCCCGATGTTATATCTATCAATGTACTCTGTATATACAAAAGTAAACAAAAATGGATATGCATGTCTCATGGCATCCTCCATTTCCCATGTAGCCTCATCTGGGCCAAAGTGTTTCCACTACACCTTGAACTATGCAATGGTTCAGTTCCTGAGTGAGGTTTCCTTCCTGTCTAGTATGCATTGAGGTTCTGGTAGGAATTCTCCCTCCAGATCCACCTAATCATAGATCATTAAATTATATGATTAGAATCATGTACATATTTCTTCAATAACGAAACATGGGAAACATTATGTGCCTTTACTGTGGAAGGAAGTGCTAGCCTATAGGATACAGGTCCCACTCTATCTAATATTTCAAAGGGTCCACAATATCGGGGTGCCATCTTGGCACAAGATCATGTTCTCAAGGAACTCTTCCTGGGTCTAATTATGATATAGACATGGTCTCTTGTCTTGAACTCTCTGGGAGTTCTCTTTCTGTCAGCCTAACTCTTATGTCTATCTTGAGCAGTTTTCAGATTTTTCTTAATCTGAATTACTTGTTGTTCCAATTTTCATCATGTCGGGTCTGATTGTATTTATATCCACTGGATTACTCCAACTGATTGGAATATTTCATTGTCTACCATAGAGGGCTTAAAAAGGTCTCGTCTTTAATGATGCTTGATAACCGTTGTTGTAAGAAAATTCTACCATTGGCAGGTAGTCTTCCCACTTCTTAGGCTGATGCATTACATGCATACTTAGCATGTCCTCTAATATTTGGTTCACTCTTTCTGTCTGTCCATCTGTTTGAGGGTGATAGGTTGTGCTAAACAACAATTTAGTCTCAAAACCAGCCATTAAGGATTTCCAAAGCTTGAAGTAAATTTTATGTCTCTGTTAAATATAATCTCCCTAGGCATGCCATGCAATCTGAATATCTCCTTCATGAAGATGTTGGCAATATATATTTCCTTGCAAGTTGACTTGTCAGGAACGAAGTGAGCAGACTTGCTCAATTTTTCCACCACTACCATGATGGCATAATTCTTCTTGGTCGATTTTGGTAATCCGGTGATGAAATCCATGGAGATGGTTTCCCATTTCCATTCTGGAATTGGTAGAGGTTGTAAAACCCTTGTTGGGTGTTGGTTTTATGCCTTAACTTGCTGGCATTCTAGACACTTAGCTAGATAGTCAGTTATGTCCATTTTTAATCTAGGCCAATAGAATTGTTTCCTAGTGTCCGTGATCATTTTCTGATAACCTGGATGACCAGTATATGGTCTCTTGTGTAGTTCATCCATTATGAACCTCTTCAAGTTGTCACAACTTGGGATATACAATATGTTTATGTAGGTCAACAAGCCTTCATCAAGAATTTGCTATCCTTCATATTGTATCCCTGTGGGCTCTTGCTTTAGGTATGATGTCACGGTCTTGAAGAATGCATATGTTTCTTGTGCATTCCTGACTCTCTCCCTGACATTCGTTTCACAGGTGTTTACCATTGCCAAGTGAATTATTTTCACACTTATGCTAAGGGCATCAACCACCTTATTTTATTTTCCTTTGATGTGTTTGATTTCTAAATCAAACTCACTAAGGAGAGCCATCCACCTAGCTTTTGTAGAATTGAGATTTGGTTGATAAAACATGTGCCTCAACCCACAATGGTCTGTCATAAGTACAAAATCCTACCCATGAGGTAATTCCTACACATTTTTAAAGCATGCACGATGGTAGCCAACTCTAGATCATGGGTCACATAATTGATTTCATGCTCACTCAATTTTTTGGATTCGTATAAAATTGCACCTCCTTCTTGCGTAAGGACTCCTATGAGTCCTTCCTTACATGAATATGTACACACAAGGAAGTTATTATCAGGGTCTACAATCTCCATCACATGTGCATAGGTTAGAAGGTATTTCAGTTCTTGAAATCTTTCTTCACATTCTAAGGTCCAAGTGAATTTAACCCCCTTTTTCTGAAGGGCAGTGATTGGACAACCAATCTTGGAAAATCCTTTTATGAACCTTATATAGTATCCTGCTAAGACCATAAAGGACCTGATATCAGATACATCCCTTGGGGTAGGCCATTTCATGATAGATCTGATCTTGTCAGGGTCTAATATCACTCCTTCTTCAGAAATGGCATGGCCTAAGTAATGTACTTGCTTCTGGAAAACTTCACACTTGCTAAACTTAGCGTAGAGTTGATGCCCTCTTAGTACTTGAAGCACTAATTTAGGATGTTCTTCATGCTCCTCTTTGTTCTTGGAGTAGATTAGGATATCATCAATGAAAACCAATAAAAATTTGTCTAGGAATATGCTAAGTACATTATTCATCAAGAACATAAAAGTGGTGGGGGAATTGGTCAATCCAAATGGCACCACCACAAATTCATAGTGATCATACCTTGTCCTAAAGGTTGTTTTTTGGATGTCTTCATCCTTGACTCAGACTTGATAGTATCCATACCTTAAGTCAATCTTTGAGAAAATGGAAGCACCCCTTAATTGGTCAAACAAGTCATCAATTCTTGGTAATGGATACTTGTTCTTTATGGTTGCCTTGTTGAGTTGTCTATAGTCTATGCACAGTCAGAGTGTGCCATCTTTCTTTTTCACAAAAAAGATAGGTTCTCCCCATGGAGACACGCTGGGTCAGATGTAGCCTTTATCCATCATCTCATTTAGTTGTAGTTTGAGCTCAACTAGCTCTAGTGTACTCATCCTATAGGGCGTCCTAGACACTGGCACTGCTCCTAAAGAAAGTTCTATGGAGAAGTCAATGTATCTCCTTGGGGGTAGACCCAATACCTCTTCTGGAAACACGTATTTATACTCTCCTAATATGGGGTGGTCCTCTAGGTTTGGTTTGTCATCCTCAATAGATTCCAACACCTATATTTCATATAGAGGACATCCCTTTCTGTGATACTTTTTCACTTGAAGGGTTGATATTTGTCTCACTGAGATAGGCCTTTGAATTCCTTGGAGGGTTATTTTTCTCCCTTCTTCATTTTCACATTCCAAGGTCTTATGGTAACAATCCAACTTGGTTTTATAAGTGGCTAACCAGTCCAAACTAATCAACATGTCATAAGATCCTAGGGAAAGTATGTTAAGGGTCACTTGGGTAGGCAATCTATCCATAATGAATTGACAAAATGGTATGACCTCTTCTACTTTTCTTTTGGTTCCACTTGCTAGTTGTACCAACCATGGATTAACATGTCTAACAGGTTGTAGTTTACACTTATCAATAGTCTGAGAGTCCACATAACTCAAATTTGAACCAGGGTCAATTAAAATAGAAACTAGATGGTTGGAAATCATACCATCCATCTCCACCATTGAATCTTGGTGGTCGGATGGTTTATTATCCAAGGCTACATAAATTTGTGACATGCTCCTAGACACATCATTGATTGTGGTAGCTTCTTGGATGTTGTAGTCTCTCTTATTGTTTTGTTGTCTGTATGGACAATCCCTCAACAAATGTTCTTCTCCACAATGCCAACATTTCAAGGGTTCTTTCTTTGGGTTATTAGTCTTTCTTGGGATTGCTCCAAAAGGTTTATTTCCACTCTGGGAGGGGAAATTTTGATGATACACACTTCTAGTAGGAAGGCTCATCCTAGAACCCTTCACATAGTTCTTAAATATTTAGGATTTAAACCCCTTCTTCTTGAATCCCAAACTAATCTTCTTCTTCCAATCCTCACGAGGTTTTGTCTTACTCAAGAACTATTCATAACATTACCTTGCCTTCCGGATAGTATATTATAAGGTCTTTGGTTCGTCAAACTCAATCCTATCCCAGTAGGTCTGAGGTAGCCCACTAATAAATCATTGTGCTTTTCCCTTTTCATCCTTTATGTAGGGTACATACCTCAATGGTTCAAGGAATTTATTGACATATTCCTCTATGGTGATCTGTCCCAGCCTGAGTTCATAGAACTCCTTAGTCTTCCCATCAAATTATTTCTCTGACAGATACTTCTCCTTGAAGTGTTTCTCAAATTGTTTCCATGACAAGTCCTTATCATGGATTCCTTTCACATTCCTAAGGTCTTCCCACCAAATGGAAGTTGTTCCATTCAGGTTGAAGATGGTTATTCGAGCTTCAAGTTTTTAGAGTAGTCACGGAATCTGAAGTACTTCTTTAAACCAAGCAGCCAATCTTTTGTCGCTTCCCCTTTCTCAATCTCTCCATTGAAAGAGGGTGGTTTGGATTTATTGAACTCTTCAGGATCATGACTTTTGGAATACTTTCTCTTCTTTTCTTTCCTTTGAGAATGTGAACTAGCTTTGCTACTAGAAGATCCCTCAGATTTTCCAGTTTCCTCTCCATAGGACTCTCTTGATAAGCGTCTCTTGCCTCCAAGTTGGATCTTCCTCTAGGTCCTCCTCTTAGTGTGGCCACTTATGGGACAATGTTTTCGTATCTCAGGTGAGCTTTGACTTCTCTTCGTATGTCGTCAGTCCACCTGACTGGTTGCGGTTCCATGCTACAACTTCCTCTGTATATTGGATAAACTCTGCAGCAAGACTGCATTAATTTTTGTTTTTTTTTCTTACTCCTTTATCAACATTTCGTTGTCGGCCTTGCAACTCTATAATTCAACCATGAGGCTCCTTCCAGTTTCATCCAGATCCAGAGGGGTTTCCACTACCCTCCTTTTGTCAGATTCTTCGTCTCTATTGTGGGATCCATCCCCCACTTCATGGAGAGTCACCATCCTTTATACTTGTATTTTTCCCGCGATCTATTGATTGCTTGAGTGCTGAAAAAACACTTAGTGTTAGCCAACAACCAATTATTTTATGAACAACACACAGTTCATATTTCTTAAATACATACACAAAGTAGAAATTTTCATTATTTTCTTTAGTAAAGATTTAACCAGTCTCTTTAAGAAAGAGGTAATATAGGGTGTCACCTTTAAAATTCCTTTAAATATGGTTTTTACACAACTCATCCATGAGCCCAAGCAAGCCAAGTGTTGTAACCATGTTCTGATACCAATTTATAACACACTCGACCCATAAGTATCTTTCTTAGGGATGGGGCATCTTAACATCTCAAATCCTTTGTCCAAGGTCGTTACCCTCTTCTACTTACCTATAGCGTTATAATGACTACTACCAGGCTCAAATCAGAGCTTTGGGTTGCAAATTATGGCTTCCCAAATTTATTTGGGCATTCATTGGTTAAGGGCCACGTGGTGTCCACGTGAAGCCACCTCACACGTATTGTCTCCAAGTTCCTTCATCCATGGTGGAATTCCATCCACCGTCTGATCCCATGACTGGACTCAACCTTCTTCTAAGACGCAAGTCATCATGAACTTAAATACTTCAATGCTTCGATGTTGAATGCCTCCTTAATGTCTATGCATGAAACCTTCCAGATTCACGAACTCCCAAAGTCCCGTAAGCTTGCCACGTTGTTTCGACCTCGGGCCTTCTGGGTCACTACACCCCAACTCCTCCAGAGTCCAGAAGTCCTGGACTCCCGAAGTTCCAGTCACTTCACCAACCACTTTGGCTAGGTGGGCACGTACCACAGGCTGACACATAGAAGGGCTAGGGGTGACACATGTCACGTTCCAATAGGCATATAGGTTCTAAGAAAAGCACAGATTGATCTGACACATGGCACCTCGATAATGGGTCCATGTCACTCTGGTGATTTCATCTTTACATATCACACTAGACTGTCAGCCTTCTAACATCCCTCAAATCTCACAGTCGAGATCGAACCATGTGGATCCATAGATCCACATCTAACGTTACTTCGTGACTTCGACCTTCGGGAGTTTTGTGATGAAAATTCCTCTTTTCTCCCAAAGCTAGTCAGCGTCAGGCTATCCATAGCCCATATCTAATGGTTAGGAAAATCCTTGAAGTGTCCTCGAATCGACGACTCTTGTCACTTTGGGCTTCATAGATTTTCGAGACACCACACCTCAAATTCCCCAGAGTGTCCAGTCTTTGTACTAAATGATCTAGCACCACGAGTCCCCTGTACATCAAAGGTTGTGAGGGATCCTAAAGAATCCATGGATCAATGGTCCACATTACTTTAGGACTTCGGCCTTCGGGGATTTTTTCGTCACAACAACCCTATCCTCCTGAAGCAGTCAATGTCGGGCTGACTACATCGTGAATCCTACGACTAGGAAAGAACATGAAGTATCTCTAGATCTATGGTCTTGGTCATTTCGTGGCTCTGGTCTCCGGGAGTTTTGTCTTTACTGTCACTCCATACTCCTGAAGTAGGACTTCATTGAAGTACCGTGTGTGGGTCCCTCCTTTTGGATGACCGAATGGTAAGCGGGGCTCCTGACAATCTCCCCCAAATCTATGGCTCTCCTCCACTTCATAACTTCGGCCTTCGGGGAGTTTGATGCTATGGCATCTCCATTCTCCCGAAGTGGTACCCCACCGAATTCACCTTGGTTTAGATCCAATGGATGAGGGAACCCCCAAACATTCTTGTTCCGTGGCTCGTGCTAATTTGCGATGGGGATTTGGATCTCGGTTTATTTGGTAAGATAGGTTCATCTAACCACTAAAGAAACCACCCAACGTTGGTCATCCTTGCAGGTAACCGTAACTCTCGGTCGCCTTCAGCTGATTCGTGACTATGAGGGAAGATATTACTTCGAAGTCCCTGACTTCTGGAGCTCCAAATCTAGAAGGAATTAGATCCCTTAGGCTTGGCCTAAGGTTCCTAGGTGTTGGTCATATGGGTTCTCCCGAAAAGATCTTGTCCACTCGTCTTCCAAATTAAATGATTCCCCCCTTGAGACTTAAATCTCGCTATCCTTCCTCAGCTTCATCATGAAATTATTAAGGACTTGGACATGATATCCCAGTCTCACAGCAAGGAATCTAAAGGAGATATCCTCTTTAGACCGACAGGGTCATATTGATGCAATGCTTTCTAACCCAAGCCTCCTATAGGTTTACATCCCAAGACATCTCGAAGTCTAAGCTGGGGAATATAGATGATCAATCAGAAGAATAAGTCCACAAGAAGATAAATGCATACACATAACTTGATCATTCAATGCATAAACCATTTATAGATAGATAAATACATGCATTCATCCATTATTCCATTTCAATACACAAGGTATGAAAACACTTATCAAAAATAGATGACGTGATTCAAATATTTAAAGGGGTGTCTGTTTCCACCCAACCATAGGCTCAGTCACTCCTAACAGATTTACCACTGGCCACCCCCAAGCTAGACTGTAATATACCAGATATAAAAAGTATGCATAACAGAAATAAAATGCTAGAAATGGCAGAATAACAACAATATAACCAGAACAATCACCACAATAACACTGAAATGATATAAGAATAACAACATAAATAACACTTTGATTCTGAGAGCAATGTTCATGGGCCTCTTTGAGGGGGAAACCTCCAGTTGAGCAGAGCTCTATTACAATAATATCCAAGCTAAGGTTCTCATACCCTCAACTCCTATTTATACTAAATATGTCTATCAAAATAAGCATCTAAAGGAAGATCCTTCTAGAAATGGAAGCTTCTATTAGGTCTTATTACATTTGACTTATTATATTTTATTGAAAGGACTTATTAATATTGACCTTTATTACATCCAAATATATTGTTATACCTATGTGCAGGTTAGGAACCTAACATGTCCACCCCCTTAAAAACAACCTTGTCCTCAAGGCTTGAGATGTGGAAATTGTTGCAAAATGGTAGCTGGTTCCCAAGTGGCATCTGCTGGAGTTGTATCTTTCCACAAGAATAACACTTCCTTGATGGTTCTGTGATGTAGGCGATGCTCACACTGGTCCAAAACTGCTTGTGGTTGTAGCCAAATGGATCCTTCTTCGGCTAACTCGAGAAGGTTGGTTTGAATTTGGCACTTAGTTCCAATCACCTTCCTTAAGCATGAAACATGAAAAACAAGATGTAGCTTAGAATGACTGGGAAAAGATAACTAATAGGCCACCTATCCCACACGCTTGAGAATAATATAAGGCCCTTAAAATTTGGGTGCTAGCTTCTGACAATGCTCGGCCTTGAGGGAATTTTGCTTGTAAGGTTGCAGTCGAAGAAACACCTGATCCCCTTCTGCAAATTGACGTTCAAAGCAACCTTGATCTGCTTGTTTCTTCATGTGATTTTGTGCCATGAACAAATTCTCTTTGAGGGTATGGAGAATAGCCTCTCGAACGGTAAGCGTTTGGTCAACTGCTTGGACCTTCGACACCAAGTAAGTATGAGAGAACTAAAGGTGGCTTTTGTCCATATGATGCTTCAAAAGGAGTCATGCGTGTAGTTGTATGATATGAAGTGTTGTACCACCATTCAGCTAGTGGTAACCATTGAGCCCATTGATTTTTCTTTTCTGAGGAAATACACCTCAAATATGTTTCCAAACACTTGTTGACAACTTCCGTTTGACCATCAATCTGGGGATGATAGGTTGTGCTGAGATGCAATTGGGTGCCTTATAGCTTGAACAGTTCTTTCCAAAAATTGCTGGTGAAAGTTGGGTCGCGATCAGAAACAACAAAATACGGCATGCCATGAATCTTGAAGATTTGATCCATGAAAATTTGAGCCACCGTGGATGTTGTAAATGGGTGTTGAAGAGCACAGAAATGAGCATACTTGGAAAGGCAATCAACAACAACCATGATGACTAATTTATTTCCCAATTTGGGTAAACCTGCAATAAAATCCATAGATATATCCCTCCAAATAGTAGGTGGAATTGGAAGTGGTTGTAGTGTGCCCAGAGATTTGACTATTTTTCCCTTGTTGCATTGACACACATCACATTCAGTAACAAAATTACGAATGTCTTGTTTCATTCCATCCAAGAAAAAAGAGTGTTTGACCCTGTGATAGGTTTTCGTAAACCTAGAGTGCCCAACTGTGGGAGTAGCATGAAGCTCAAAAAGTACTGTGATTTAAGTTTTTATTGTTTACTTAAATATAAACGGCCTTTGTATCAAAGCTCATCATGGAGCCAAGAGTACCTTGGGGAAGCTGGAGCATTGGACTGCAATTGTTGGATCAGCTGTGAACTTTTGGGATCTTGTAGCCATTCCTGGCGAATGGCTTGGAGCCAATCTGATACAATGAAGGAAAGAGAAAAAAGGGATCCTTCATCTTCATATTTTTGGGAAAGTGCATCCACAACCACATTGTCTTTGCCTTTCTTGTAAATGATCTCATAATCATATCCAAAGAGCTTGGTCACCCACTTTTGTTGCTCCAAGGAGGAAATGCGTTGTTCCAGAAAATACTTGAGGCTTTGATGGTCTGTCTTAATTTGGAAGTGTTGCCCTAATAGATAAGGGCGCCATAGATCAACGACATGCAGAATAGCCAACATTTCCTTTTCATAGATTGATTTGCCCAGATTTATTTAAGATAGTTTCTTGTTGGTAAAGGCCAAAGGCCGACCCTCTTGCATAAGGACAACACCAATTCCTTTCCTTGAAGCATCGCATTCCAAGACAAAGGTCTTGGTGAAATCAGAAAGGGCCAGGACTAGAGTGGTGCACATGGCCATCTTTAAGGTTTGAAAAGCTTGAGCAGCTGTTGGAGTCCAAGTGAAAGAGTTCTTTTTTAGGAGTGCAGTGGGAGGTGCTGCAATCTTTCCATAATTCTTAACAAACTTGCGATAATAACCTGTTAAGCCCAGAAATCCACACAATCTTTTGAGAGTCTTTGGGTGAGGCCAGTCTTGCATAGCTTCAATATTTTTAGGATCCACCCTGACGTCATCCTTGCCAACCAGATGACCCAAGTACTCAACTTCTAAGGCTCCAAAAGCACATTTAGATTGTTTCAAGAAAAGTTGGTGCTGAGTGAGTAGCTGGAGAACTTGATCCACATGGGCAAGATGTTCTGTCCAGGTTTTTCTATAGATGAGGATATCATCAAAGAAAACTAAGACAAAATGACGGAGAAAAGGATGGAAGACATGATTCATGAGGCTTTGGAAGGTGGAGGGAGCATTACACAAGCCAAAATGCATGACAAAAAAGTCATAGTGGCCCTCATGAGTTCAAAAGGAAGTCTTGTGAGTGTCTATCTCTTTCATACGTATCTGGTGGTAGCCATAATGAAGAACAAGTTTAGTAAAGAACTGGGGGCCACTCAATTCATCCAAGAGGTCATCAATGACAGGAATGAGAAATTTGTCTTTAATGGTAAGTTTGTTGAGGGCACGGAAGTCAGAGCACATTCGCCAAGAACCTTATTTCTTCAGGACCATGACCACAGGAGAAGAATAGGGGCTCGTACTTGGGTGGATCACGCCTGCGTTAAGGAGTTCCTGGACCATTTTCTCAATTTCATTTTTTTGGGAAAAGGGGTGACGATACAGACGGATATTGGGAGGAATGCTTCCTGGTACAAGGGGAATGGAATGATCATGAACACCACGGGAAGGAGGGAGTCCCTGCAGAGTGGAAAATACCACTTGATGTTTAGAAAGGATGGATTGGAGGTCTTGCGGCACCAAGGGTGTCTCTGTTGCTTGTATGGCATGGAGCTGGGAAATAACACCAGAATGACCTTATTTTAGCAGTTTTTCCATGCGATGGGAACTAATGATCTCAGGTGAACCAGCGGTGATTCCTTGGAACTTATATTGTTGGCCCTCCTGGTCGAATTGCATGGTTAATTCCTTAAAATCCATGATAATGGGACCCAAAGTCCTTAGCTAGTCTGCACCTAACACAATGTCATAACCACCCATGTTGATAGCAAAGATATGATATTTCAGGTGGTAGTCACCAATTTGGAGATGCACATTTTCACAATTCCCTCCACATTTCATGGAGCCACCATTGGCAATCATGATTTGGAAATTATTGATGGCATGGATGTAGCAATGAGTTTCTTGGGCAATGCAGCGATGAATAAAATTATGGGTGCT
>JZKD02S2283528.1:94830-106341 GCA_000966675.3 Picea glauca | reverse complement strand
GCCACCATTGGCAATCATGATTTGGAAATTATTGATGGCATGGATGTAGCAATGAGTTTCTTGGGCAATGCAGCGATGAATAAAATTATGGGTGCTTCCACTATCAACCAAAATGGTGACTTTCCTATGCTTGATGTAACTGATTAGCTTGAGGGTTTGGGGAGCAAAGAAGCCAGTGAGAGCATTGAAGGAAATGACCGGTTCTACTTCAGGAGGGTCTGAGGGATGGGTTATGTCAGTGGTTTTAGGTGACTCAGACACAAGGGGGATTTCAACATCCTCTTCTGAAATATCCTCCGAGATGGCCATAAAAATATTTTCTTCCTTACACTTGTGTCCCAGGAAGTATTTGTCATCACAATTATAACAAAGGCCTTTGATTTGGTGTTCATCCATTTCAGACCTAGTCAATTTTTGGATCTTTAGTGAAGTAGAGGCAGTAGTGGGATTTACTGGTTTAGTGCGAGGGATAAAGGAGGGTTTTCAGTTTTGAGAAGATACAACTTGTTGTGCTTCTTTATCTCATTTAGTAGCCTCCACCCAACTTTGAGGTCGGGCCATGAGGACATGGGCCCGAATCTCATCCTTGAGGCCACTGATAAAACACTCTCAGAAAAAGGAATCATACATGCCCTCTGTCCGAAAAGCCAGGCACTCAAAAGCAGCTATAAAGTCTTCCACTGTTCCTGATTGTTTCAACTTTTTCAAACGGCCCAAATGGTTGGTTTCAGTGTCAAAGTGTTCATAAATATCTGCCATAAATTGTGTCCAAGCAATATACCCTTGACGGGAAGTTTTTCTCCATTGCCACCATTGTCAACGTTCTTGATCGAGATGGAGAATACCATACTGGAGTTTGGCCAAGTCATTTGTAATGTCGTATAAAGAGAAATAATGTTCCATTTGGGTTACCCAACCAGTGGGATCCAAGCCATCAAATTTGGTTGCATCCACCCGTGGAAGGCGTAGATCACATTGAAAGTGATGGTGCTAAAAGTTAGAGGAACGTTCCGCTTTAGTATATGAAGGTGGGTTAGATAAAGGGTTATTTGTAGGGATATGCATCTTGGTGCAGAGCATCAAAACGATAGATTCAAGCTGGGTAGTCAGGTCTTGTTTTATTTCCTCCATTGAGGACTGTATGGTTGTATTGATGGTGACAACATTGGCACTAAGTTGTTTCACTTCTTGTTGGGTCTCGGTGAAATTAGATTGCAAGGTATTGAAGCGAGCTTCCAGATCTTGGCTACAAGTATGGGCCATGATGATGAGGGAAATGAAAAGGGGCGGGTGGGGTCAAAAATTTTGCTGAAAACTGATATGTATGAGTGTGATAAGGGCAAAGAGATGAATCCAATGGAATAGGTCTCAAATAATGATGCAAAAATTTCCAGACTTGTTTTTTCTTTTAACACCTGTGGAGTTATACTCCAGTCTGAAGAATACTATAGTGATGAAATGCCCAAATGCTTAGCTAGGAATAAATTTGTAGTGATTTGACAACCTGAACATAGTTTCACATCAATAGATCTTGTTTGTTTTATTTTGTTTATGTTTATGTCCCCAAGGGTTAGGTATTCAAGGGTTCTACAGATAAGGGTTTGCCTAGTGCTATAGCTCTCTGATATACGTTCGAGGTTGAACAATAGTACTCGGCCCAATATCTCAGGGCACTAACTAAGGAGGCTAGACCGTACCCTTAGCCATACTACCCATCTACCCAAGTACTAGAGAGTATCTTCTCGAGTGTTGTTCTTGGTGGAATGATAGAAGTCAGGCGACTGATCGGTTTATCTAAAGAGGGCTTTAGGTAATCTAGGTCGATCTGTACACAGGTGATATATGATGCGCTACCACTCAAAGGGGTACCAACAGGGGTTACAAGAGTGGTCAGCATATGTGCGCTTAAGTACCACTTGTATTTCTTGCATGTATGAATCCCTCAACCATGGTTTTATGCGCGTAACGACAGATCTTTGTGGCTTAAAGACGCCGGAATACGTCTCTACCCTGAAAAAAAAAAATAATCCACAATTTTTACCGAGGAAAGTGCTCTGATACCACTTGTAATATACCAGATATAAAAAGTATGCAGAACAGAAATAAAATGCTAGAAATGGCAGAATAACAACAATATAACCAGAACAATCACCACAATAACACTGAAATGATATATGAATAACAATAAAAATAACACTTTGATTCTGAGAGAAATGTTCATGGGCCTCTTCGAGGGGGCAACCTCTAGTCGAGCAGAGCTCTATTACAATAATATCCGAGATAGGGTTATCATACCCTCGACTCCTATTTATACTAAATATGTCTATCAAAAGAATCATCTAGAGGAATATCCTTCTAGAAGAAGAAGCTTCTATTAGGTCTTCTTACATTCGAATTATTCTATTTTATTGAAAGGACTTATTAATATCGACCTTTATTAAATCTGAATATATTGTTCTACCTATGTGCAGGTTAGGACCCTAACATAGACCAGGATGCTCTGAGAGAGAATTTTTACTTTCGGCTCAACAACAGTCAGGGATGGAGGTTACTCTTCTCCTCCCACACGATCTTGGCAACAAGTTTCTCTATACCAAGCAAGGAGGCCTGCCTGAGTGCTTCCTCAGTCACTCAGCACCCTCATTTATCAACTTGTATCATAACCCTGTTAGCCACATCTTGTGACCAAAATACGTTCATCTTTTCAGTTCTTCCTCGAAATTGAGAGCTTAGTCTCTCTTCTCTGCTTCTCTTCACAACTCTTCCTCTTCCCACCACACCTTCCTTTCTTTCCTTCCTTGGAAAGATTGTGTGTGGCCCGAATTCCCAGTATGTGGTCAGGTCTTAAATCCTTTCAGATGGGCACTCTTCCCCATCCCCTCATTAACTCTTGAGGAGGTCTTCGCACCTACCAACCTGACTGTAATTCATCCCTGGGTCAGAGGACTATTATGGTCCCGAGAAATTAAATCCAGCAAGGTGCTGGATTGGTGGGGGTTATCTCAACCATTCCCGGTTCCCCTCACCATCTCTTTCATAGCATATGTGGTCTATCTTGACAAACCCCCCTTTCAACAGTTATGCAACACTTATCCATTTTCTATTAATAACAGAAACTACATTCATTGACCTTTTATACAAAGGTTCCTCAAATCAAACATTCACACATATCGAGGTTTCCATTGTCTCTTGGCCAATATATTTATATTTACAAACTGGGGGAAATAGGGGTGTTACAACAATACTATTTCCAATGAAGTCTTTGTTCACATTCATAATTGTGGAGATGTTTGGTCAACTTGGAAAACCCTTAAAGATTTGTTTTATTCACAACGTAAGGTAAAATGATTTGACCTTCAATTAAAGTTATTACAACAAAAATTAAATGAACGGGGGGTGTCATGGAATACATTTCCAGGCTCAAAAATATTGAACAAGAGATTACTAAAGTAGGGTTTTCTAAAATAGAAGACAGTTTGATGGTCACAATTTTGATATCATAGTTATCAGAATAATGCAAGCACTTTTTTGAGAAAATGCAAACTAAGGATAAATTACAAAATATAACTTTAGACAAACTCAATGAGTTGTTATAAAATCATTATAAATCATGTGGAAGTAGAAACAATTAGGGGAGGATGTATTGGTTGTCAGTATAAGTATGAACACCACAAATTGTTTAACAAAAAGTATATATATTCCCTACAAAAAGGTAATGACAATCAATGAAATCAGAATCAGTGTTCTAAAAGAGGAAGAGGAAGAGGAAGAGGAAGAGGATATATGAATTGGAATCTAAAAGGATCATCAAAAGAAGAATAAAATCAAGATTCAAAATCTCATGAAACGAGAAGAGGGAAGAATACAATAACTAGTTTTCAATGCAATAAAGTTGGGCAATGTGCCTCTAATTATAGGATTTCCTATGATAAGATAGATAATATAAAAAAACATCGTCTACATATGACCAATAATAAAATGCAGAGGAAAATGAGGATTTTCAATATGTATTTATAACACTCCAAAAAGAAAAACTAGTCAACTCAATTATGATAACTTACTCTTTTAGAAGTGATTATGACAATGCATGGATCATAGACACAGGAGCCACCCAACATACGACTTACAAGATTTTTTTTTTTGGACCTATCGAGATTGCAACTTAAATCCAATCTTCTTAGTAGATGACACCACACACAAACCAAATGGAAAAGGTTCAAAGAAGGCATTTTTACCAGGAAATGGGGAAAGAATGATTTCTAATGTTTGGTATATTCCCACATTTAAAATAAAAAATAAATTGTTTTCTTTGGTGTTGATTCACCAGTTAGGACATCAAATTTTGATGGAAAATGGGATACTTAAAATCAACTCATTAAATAATGGTTTGAAAATAATGATGAAAAAATGAGGATGAAAAACATATTATAATGAAAGGGACTATCATTCAAAGAATGAAGGAATTTGTAGGATCAATTGAGACTAGAATTACACCCATTAGATTCGGGCATGTTCATTTTGGACCCTTAAATGTTGATGGCCTCATTCATCTTCAACAACAAGGAATGGTAAAATGATTACTTGTAATTTGGAAAGAAAATTCAAGATGTCAATATTGCATTTATGGTAGACAAAACAGGTTATCATTCCCTACAAGTACTTGAAGGGAAACTCAGAGACTACAACTTGATCATAGTGATATTTGTGGACCTTTGGAAACTTCACTTGGGAGATGCAAGTACTTTATTATTTTTATTGATGACTTTAGAAAGATGAATTGGTTGTATTATCTAAAGGAAAAATCAAAAGCATTTGAGAATTTTAAGTCTTTTCAAATATTAGTTGAAACTACAACTAAAGAAAAAATTACTACTTTGTGAACTGACAATGGAGGTGAATTCACCTCCAATGAATACCAAGCATATTGCCAAGAACTAGGTATTAGGATACAATTGACTAAATCCTACACTCTACAAAAAAATGGAGTGACTAAAAGGATGAAACAAACATTTATGGGTATGTCTAGAGAAATGTTAAAGTTGAAGATTTGGAGTTGAACCTATTTGGATAAGGTCGTACATACAACAGTTTACCATGGGAATCAGCCCCCCTCCAGAACTGAGTACATCAAAGAATGAAACTATTCACTTGGCGACTCCATTGAGGTAGATCCACCAGTGACTCCACTGTTTCAATTGTGGCTTCTAGAGGCAGACACATGAGGTCTACTCCATAGTTTCCTTTAGCAACACCTGAAGCTGACCCAGAGAAAATTGTCAGAAAGGGAAGGGCCCTCTGAGAAGGTACTTCTACCATTGAACCAGGTATTTTTGATAATTTTCACTATCCTTCTTTAGAAACTCCAATTTTTTCTTCTCATTCCCCTGTTATACCTTCTATTGGAGTTTCTAGAACTTTAAATTTTGGGAGTGTTCCTGTTGAGATTTCCCCTCCTGGTCTGGGATTGGAGGGAGAAATCCTTGTCACTCCTCTATCCCCTGAAATTGTATCGTGGTTTAGACCCAATGCCTCAAAATATTTTCCTACCCTGGTCTTTACCACCCATCCTCCTATTACTGTTGTTGCTACCACAGAGAGGGAAACCTATTTTCCTTCAAGCCCTTTATCCTTTTCTTCGAATCCTTTGTTCCCTTTCCTCTTGGAGGCTCAGTTCTAGTCTCCCCAGTTTGAACCCCTTCTCCTCCTAATTATCCTCCACCTCATATCTCTATGGCAGGTGCTAATCCCCCTGGAAACATAATGGATTCCATAGTGGCTGCAAGATACACCCCTCTGGTCCTGCCTCAGCCCATGAATGCTCTCCCTGCTGGAGATTACCTAAAGTACATGCCCAAATTCATCGGGGAGGAAGACATAACTGTTGGAGAGCACCTTGTTGCCTTCTACAGTTATGTAGACAATCTGAATATTGAAAATGAAGATGTCTGGATGATAGTCTTTGTCCAGAGTCTTGATGGTGAGGTTAGGAAATGGTTTAGAGGTTTGACTCCTGGATCCATTGATGGGATCGAGGTTCTAGATGATGTCTTATTGAAGTAGTGGGGGGATAAAAAAGACTTTATGTATTATATCACATAGTTTGGGTCTCTGAAGAGGAAAGAGGGGGAATCTGTCTATGATTTCTCCAAAAGATTCAACAAAATGTATAATAAAATATTTGCTGAGATAAAGCCCACAGAAGCCTCTGCCAAAATCACTTATGCTAGTGATTTTGACCCTGAGTTATGCCTCTTCCTTAGAGAAAGGAGAGCTACTTCCTTAGATAATATGCAAGATGCATCCCTGGAAGTAGAATCCAATGTGCTGGCAGTTGACAGGATTAGAAGCAAAGCCAACAAGGGAAAAGGAAGAGGGAGATAGGAGGCCTCAACCTATGGCTCTTCTGCATCTCACGCTCAAGTGGACAAATTGACCAAGATGGTAAAGTCCTTGTCTGTAGAGATGGAGAAGATGAGGATAGAGGGGAAACAGACATACAAAAATCCCCAAAATGTTGATAATAGAGGCAACTTCAGGAGGTCGAACAACAATGCTCCTCAGATTATGCCAAGGGAACAAAGGGATAGAGATAGAAACGATTAGAAAATCCAAGATCCTCTTCAAAACAACCTTGTTATTGATGAGGAAGAGGAAGAAGAAGAGATAGACCCTAAAATTCATTGTATTGGGGACACCTCCCCATTTCCTCATTTAACTCAATCTACATACGAAGAATTCCTCATGAACAGTCAAATAAATGAGCTGAGTAAAGGGGGAAAGGCCAACAATAGCCTAATAAAATACAACCTCCAGTCTACGAAGAATCAAGGGAAGTCTGACATCCCTGATCCAGCTCCTAGAGAAGAGAAGCCTGCTAGAGATGCAACAAATCGTAGCAAAGAAAAGAAAGCTCAGGATTCCCCACCAATAGCCAAAGATATTGTCCCAGAGGTGAGAGAAGTTATGAAGCCCCCTTCCTCCTTTAGTTTTGAGCATGAAATCCAAAAGATCAAGATCCATGTGCCCATTTCAGAGCTAGTGAAGCATGAATATTTCAAAAAATACCTCTCTAGGCTATTGCAGTTTCAGCCGTCTTTCCATTCCACAGACTCAGTGAACCTCCAAGACAAAAAACCAATAGTCATCCTAGGCCCTATGGTAGAAGATAGAGACGATTCATCCCCTTCCTTCTACACATCCCTGAACATACATGATAAGATGTTGCATAATTTCTTGATGGATTCAGGGGCCTCTCATAATCTCATGCCCAAAACCATCATGAAAGAATTGGAACTAGAAGTCACAAAGGATTACCATGACTTGTATTCCTTTGAATCTAGAAGAGTGAAATGTCTTGGGGTCATCAAATATCTGGTCGTGACCTTGTTTCAGATGCCCATGAAGAGTGTGGTCATGGAAATTGTGTTGGCTGACATCCCTCCCAAGTTTTACATGTTGTTGTCAAGATATTGGATAAAAAGACTCTGAGTAACATTGCAGATGGACCTCACATACACTACCATTCCATTGTTCGGAGGAGAGCATAGAAGGTTGTACAAAGAAGCTCAGTTAGCCTACATTATAAGTGATGAAGCATACCCTGCCAATCATCCTATCTTTTCCCTTGATACTGATTTGGGATCCATCTTATTGCAGCTCATCGATGCCCCTGAACCCCCTCATGAGATCAGAAATCACAGTACTCCCTATGAAGGCTCTCCTCCAACTACTTTTGTGTGGAAGATGTTCTTTGATGGAGTCTCTTCTAGAGAAGGCGCTGGTGTTGGAGTAGTTTTTGTTTCCCTTGCTCAGGAAACCATATCTCTGTCATACAAATTAGAATTTGAAGCTACCGATAATGTGACAGAGTATGAAGCTCTCGCTTTGGGTTTGAGGGCTGCAAAGGACATGGGAATTGAAAAGATATATCTGTTTGGGGATGCCGAGCTAGTTGTAAATCAGGTCAGAATTCTTTATCAATCCAAGCATCCGAGGCTCAGATCTTATAAGAATGAGGTGTGGGATTGTATTGACATCTTTTTCTTGACGTTCAACATTTCATTTTTTCCCAGAGAAGAGAATGTCATGGTCGATTCTCTGGCTGTCTCAGCAAGCCAGTTCAATATCCCACTACCACCTAAGCTCAGGTATGATGTTGAGGTTAGATATAGGCCCTCTGTACCTGATAATACCAAGAATTGGAAGGTGTTCGAGGATGATCTTGAAATCAAAATATTCCTCGATTTAGTTGACAAGTTCTCTTCTTTACACATCAATCAGGATCATGATTTCAAAGGTGGGCCTCCTCCTGAAATATTGTTGAGTGAAATTTCTAATCATCATATTGTGCAGTTACTGAGCAATCACAATCCGAAGGGACTAGTCCCTCTGGAAAGGATATTTGATAGTGATTATGTGGTCTTGAAATCTCAGAGGCCGATTGATGATGCTGACATAGCCAAATGCAACATTGGTATAGAGGAAGATCCCAAGTTTGTCAAGCTGTCAAGCAACTTGTCAAGGGAACATAGGGTCGAGTATATTGAGATATTAAAATAATTTTCTAATGTGTTTTCCTATACCTATGAAGACCTCAGGACATATGACACCAGCGTCATTGAGCATAAGATCCCACTGAAAGAAGAGGCTAAGCCATTTAGGCAGAAATTGAGACAAATTAATCCTATGTTGATGCCTATCATGGAGAAGGAGGTAAATAAGTTGTTGGATGGCCAGATCATCGTGCCTTTGAGATATTCAGAGTGGGTGGCCAACTTGGTCCCAATGAGAAAGAAGAGTGGGGAAATCAGACTTTGTGTCGATTTCAGGAACATGAACATGAGCTCAAAGAAAGACAATTACCCCTTGCCAAAAATGGAACACATATTACAAAGGGTAACTGGCTCATCAAGGATGTCCATGATTGACGTATTTTCAAGATACAATCAGATCTCCATCTTGCCTAAGGACAGAGCAAAAATAGCCTTCACCACTCTGTGGGGAACATTCATGTATGCCAAAATTCCCTTTGGGTTGATGAATGCAGGGGAAACATTCCAGCAAGCCATGGACATAGCCTTCATTGAAGAAAAATGCAAGTTTGTGGTCATCTATCTAGATGACATTACAGTTTTCTCCATATAAGATAGAGAGCATTGTGATCATTTAAAAAGGGTTTTCCTAAAATGCAAGAAATTTGGTCTCTCCTTAAATCCAAAAAAGTCTTTATTTTCCATGAAGGAGGGAAAATTATTGGGGCATATAGTATCTTTCGAGTGAGTAAGAATTGATCCCAATAGGGTGGAAGCAATCCAAAGCTTGCCATAGATAATCCAAGAAAGAGGTCCAGTCTTTCTTGGGGAAAGTTAATTTTCTGAGAAGGTTTGTTTCCAATTTTGTCGAATTGGTGAAACATATCATAGCCCTGCTCAGGAAGGGAAATGAAGTAAAATGGAATGTTGAGCCCAGAGAATCCTTCAACCAAATCAAAAAAGCATTGACTGAAGCACATGTGTTGATTAGTCCCGATTACTCCAAATATTTTTTTATTTTTTCCTTTGCTTCATTCGACACGGTGGCCACTATTTTACTACAAACAAATACTGAGGGGCTGGAACAACCTATTTCCCTTTTCAGCAGGTCATTGAGGGACACAAAAGTCAGATATGACATCAAGGAGAAGCAGGCCTATGCCTTGGTGAAAGCCCTCAAGGATTTCAGATTCTATGTTCTCCATTCAAAGATCATTGCATATATTCCTTCAGCTGTTGTGAAGGACATACTCATCCATCCTGACATAGACGGGAGGAGAAGCAAGTGGATTGCCAGAATCCTTGAATTTGACCTGGAAATAAAACCCACCAAGCTAGTTAAAGGCCAAGTTTTAGCCAAGTTGTTGGCCGAATCTAATTGTAAAGCTTTGGAGATTAAATTCATCAATGCTTGCTCAAAAATTCAACAGACTAAGTTATCTCGTACAGACCCACAAGTCAGCCCTCCATTGGTAGAGTGCACCTGGTACAAAGATATTATATTTTTTCTGCAGGAGTTGCGACCTCCATATGGTATGGGAAAAATCAAGGAAAGAGCTCTTAAGCTCAAGGCAATTAAATACTGCCTTGTTGATAAAAATTTATATTGGAAAGACCCCTTGGAGGTACTTCTGAGATGTTTAGACCCACACGAAGCACAAAGGATTATGTTGGAATTTCATTACAGTTTGTGTGGGGGACATCACTTCTGGAGAACGACGGCCCATAAAATTCTCAAGGCTAGTTATTTCTGACCTACTCTATTCACTGACGTTTGCGCAAAAGTCCGAGCCTGTGCTAAATGTTAGAAATTCTCAGGAAAACAACAGCTGAATCCCCTGGCATTGAAATTGATGGTTGCTTCAGGACCCTTTCAGCAATGGGACCTAGACTTCATTGGGGAGATTCATCCTGCATCTAGTGATCAGTATAGATGGATCCTGACTGCCACAGATTACTTCACCAAATGGATAAAAGCTATCCCCACAAAGAGTGCTTCTCATAAGGTGATCATTGGTTTCCTGGAAGATATCATAACAAGGTTTGGTTGTCCAAGCAGGATTGTCATAGATAATGTCGCATATTTCAAATTTGAACCATTGATCCATTTCTGTGAACAATTTGAAATCAAGTTGATTCACTCTACCCCCTACTACCTCTAGGGAAATGAACTAGCATAGTACTCTAACAAGAGCTTGATCAAAATCATTAAGAGACTATTGGAGGATAACAAAAATGCATGGGATTCAAAGCTCAATTTTTCTCTATGGGATGATAGAGTGACAACAAAAAGAAATCTCAATGTCTCTCCATTCCAGCTGGTATATGGAACCAAAGCAGTTTTTCCCTCATAGCTGGCCCTACCCATGGAGAAATTATTTCAAGACTACCAGGGCAAGCTTGATGATATGATATGAAGGATACAACAGTTGGTTGAAGTGCAACAAGAAAGAGAGAAACTCCTAGGTAGAGAACATAAGCATCAAAAGAGTTTCAAACAAGATATTGACAGAAAGGTGCGAAAAGGAGATTTCCAGCTGGGAGATCTAGTCTTAAAATGGGACGCACCAAAACAGGACAGAGGAAAGCATATGAAATTTGAGGCCTTTTGGATTGGCCCCTTCAATAATTCTGAAGCATTACTTACAGGTTATAGAATCTGGAGGGTGATGAAGTTTTTGGTGGCCCTGTAAATGGGCACTTCCTGAAGAGGTTTTTTGTTTAAATCCGCAGTCAGCGTCCCACCATTGTAAATACCGTTCATGTTTTATGTTTTCTTTGTAATCGAAGACTCCACAACCCAACACTAAGGCACTGAAGCTGCGGAAGGAGTTATTAGTGTGTTAAAACATCAATATAGCATATTAAAACCTCAGGAAAAGTAATCAACGCCTTGAAAAAGAGATAATTTCAGATAATAAGCCTCTTCGAGGGGGCAACCTCCTTTTACCCCACTTAAATGTTCAAGTACAAGATGATT
>JZKD02S2283528.1:27054-89464 GCA_000966675.3 Picea glauca | reverse complement strand
TAAAATAACATTACTAATCTAAATTACAACTAATGGCCTAAAGCCGACATAAATAAAATAGAATTACTAATCTAATATGCCCCAATTAAGGGGTAATGAGCTAATATTAGGGCTTAACATAGTGCCTCGTAGGGAGGAATCTATCCCCCATGGAGCCTAATGTTATCACATAAACTTGTCAAGGTATTGTGAGCTATGGTTTCTTCCTAGGTCTGTAATTTTTGCCTCTTTTTCCTCCTTTTTCATACCTGATCGTAGGTTTTCCTTTTACTTGTAGTTTTTCTATTGTTTGCCTCCATCTGTTTGATCGAATTGATTTTCCCTGTCATCTTGCCTGAGGAGTATCGGCCCCAATCCTTTCTATTTTCCCTAAGTCGATATTCTCTCTCTCTCTCTCTCTCTCTCTCTCTCTCTCTCTCTTTGCCTCTGTTGTTGATTCTTTTGTTTTCCCGAGCCCTTAGACAGTCATTAAAGTGATCAACACAGCCGTAGTCATCAGCACCAAGCATAACACTTGAAGATTTTAATATGGATTCAAATCAAGCAAGCAAGCAAGATCACCCTTCAATGACAAAGATCCTTCAAGAAGATCAGATCGACGACCATTGGGTGATCGCGATCACAAAGTTGCACGAGGAATAGCGTCAGGTAGAGTCACGATTTCATGAATTCAGAAAGGTCAAAGGGAAGAGTTACAAGGATTTGTGAAATGCGAAATCATGAAATGATCTAAGCCGTCCTTCTCAGTAGGATGCATGGCACACGATTAAGCATTTCATGATTTTGCAGATTGGAGCAGTCAAGGAGAAAAATCATTAGACCTCACAAAATGTGAAACCTGAAATCAACATGAGTTGTTGATCTTGAAGGGGATAGGTGGCAGCGGATTAAACGGTTTCACAGAATTGGGTTTTGGGGGTTTTGAAATGAGCCAGAAGAAATTGTCATGAGTCGCGAAATCATGAAATAATCTGGTCCATTCAAACTAGTGGAGCATGTGGCACCTGAACGACAATTTCATAGTTTCACGGATTGAGAAATATGAATTCAGTAGTATGGAAGCTCCTGATAGTTGAAGTCCCGAAACGCCTTTGGAGTATAGGTGCCAGTTCGCGACCCGTGGTCATGTGAAAAAAGGGTTTAGGAGAAGCAATCGACCCCAATCGCGTATAGAGGACTAATTCAGGGTCCTGTAAAAGCATCGCAACCATTGATTGTGGAGAATATATGACCATTGGTTAGATAAGAGATTTTGCGGTTTCGAGGATCGAGAAATCTGAAGGTGAGCCATAAGAAAGCCCCCGAAACGTGAAATGTCGGGATGTATTGTGAGATTAACATAGGGTCGTGGCCCTGGGTTATAATGAGAGAGGGGCCATAGGAAAGGAAGCTAGCTTCCGAGTCTTGGAGAGCATGAACATGGTCATCCCCTGTGCATTTAGTCTTGACCACTCTACATGGAAGAAAGCAGTTAATAAAAGTTGGGTTGGGTGGTTGAAACCTCGGCTCAATCCATAAATGGAAGGCGTGGAGGGTATGGAGCAGTCAGCCCGTGGTACCCCTGTGGAAAGGTTCCCTACGAGAGCCATGCCAATCTGAGCCAGTGTTTAACAAAAGACTACGTGTGCCATCTTCAAAGAGATCCTGCAGATGTAAATCCTTGAATTTAATTGTTGAACGACTCTCCTATTGTCAGTGGCAGATTTCTCTGAGTATATAGGGATCATTTTGATATTTTGTAATGGTAGATGGTTAAGCTAGTGTTGTCCCTTGACCAAGTTTTGGGAGATCCTTGGTCAAGTTTGACCATTTTGGACTTCGACAGCCTGTCGAAGGCGGAGCGCAAGATGACGCGGAGATTGCGGGATCTCGGCCCCTCTTTCATTCCTTTTTGGGATTTGGGAATATGTAATGGGAATGGGATGTTGGCCCATGGGTTTACTCATGATTAGGCCTATTTTGTATGTATAAATAGAAGGATGGGAAATGTAAGAAGTAGTGTGTGCAAGTTGGCAAAGTGCTAAGAGTCGGATCTGTGTGATCAAGAATCATAAGGCTTTGTGCATACTGTGAGAACTTGCAGAGCTAAGTGCAAGAGGTTGTGACAGATTGTGAAGGGCTTCGTGCTGTAACGGAAGGAGGGAAGATCTAGTGAGGTGCATAGATCTATTTTCCTATGCGGAGTAAGGGTTTGGAGGCTTTGTGCATGTAACCTATTGAAGAGATAATAAAGAAGAAGAGTTGGTGGACGTAGCCCCAGGGTGGGTGTGAACCACATAAATAATGTGTTATTCTGCTCTGTGCAATGTCCTAATGTGTTTATGTATTATTAGCTAACTGCTTTGAGATGATTAGAGAGATCTGTTTATGCTCCATTCTTATGATGAATTTGGATGTTATATATGACATAGGTGAATGTGCTTAGTGCTTGAATCTACTAGATCTGATCCATTTATTTGTGATAAGTGCTTAATTACATGAGATCAGGGTGAATGCTGCGATGCTCTGTTTTCTCTGCGAGGTAGATATTGGTTATGTATTGATGAATGATTACTGCTAAGTGCTTTGTTAAGTATTATAATCACAGATCTGTGTCCTAGCTAAGGTTGTAGACACCTGAGTCCTGAAACCACCCCTACCTCTACCTTGGGTGAGACTTCATCTACTTTGCAGGTGTTGCTGAAAGGGCTGATAGTTAGGGTTTTGTTGGTGTGTTGTTGTAGCGTTGAACCCCGGGTCTACCCCTGTGCCAACAAATGGTTTCATTGCCGGGACACTGAAACTGTGATTGTTGGGAACTAAAGTAAAGAAAAGAGAAATTTTGTGCATAGATCTATTGCTGAAGTGTGCAATATCGGACCTGAAATTGTGATTGTTGGGAACTGAGAAAGAACAAGTATGTGCAAAGATTCGTTTTGAAATTTAAAAAAAAAAGCTCTGTGTGTAGATCTGTTGCTCCAGTGCACAGTACTCTACTTAGTCTGTGAAGCTCTATGCTTGAAAAAGAAGCCAGATCTCAAGAAAAGAGGTCAGATCTGAAGAAAAGAGGTAATATTTGCAAGCTTTGTGCTCTAATAAAGGTAAGAATAGTGAAAAGTTCTAGATCTGAAAGATTTGTGCTCTATAGAAGTGAGACAAGTGGAATTTTTTTGTTTCTAGAGTATGGATATAGGTATGTTTGATAGAGTATGTCCTAGCTTGAAAACTAGGGTATTGGTAGATGAAAGAAGATTTGATATGAGTAGATCTAATAAGAATAGTGGAAGATATGTTATACCTATGCATAGAAATAATGTTTGGACTAACAAATGGATGCAGGAGCCTAGAAAGAATTGTTTGCAGGTTAGCTACCAATATCCTAGTGCGTAGTATAGGAAAGACTATGGATCATTTAAACAAAAGAGAGGATTAACCCTATGTTACAGTTGCAGACAACCAGGACATCTTGCTAAGAAATGCCCTAGAAGAAGACCTAGTTGTCTTTGTTGTAAAGCTATGGACCATGAAGTATTGGATTGTCCTAGAATGATTGCTAAGCTTGAAGCAATGAATATGAACCAAGAGAACCCTAAGGCAGATCCATAAATTATGACAAAACCCCAAAAAGAATCAGGGAAAGTATTGCTACATATGAAAGAAACCCTGAATGATCACCGACATATCATCTTATCAGAGGTCTTTAAAGAAAAAGAATACCTTGAAGCAAGAATAAGAGATTTCGACATTGATTGTGTTCTAGATGGGGAAACATAGGTGAATATTATGACAGAAAGAACTTGGGAAATTTTAGGGAAGCCTGCTATGACTCCTTCATTGGGAGGAATAGGTTTATTTAAGGGAAAACTGATAAACCTATGTGGAAATCTCACCTAGATCCCTATGAATGTTAATGGAACTTCAATGGAAAAATATTTTGAGATTATTAAACTTATTGAGGACAACACACCATTTACTATGTTTCTTGGAAAACCTTGGATTGAAAAATATCAGGCCAGAAGGAAAGAAGAAAAAGAAGTTTTAGAGCAAAAGAAGCAAGAGTTAAAAGATTTTATAACTAGAAGGATCGCACAATTGATTGAATATCAGGAGAATAGATCGGAGCCATCTAACAACAATGACATAGATGTCAAAGTTTCAAGAACACTAAAGGACCCACAGAAGACTGAAATATCTATCCAGATAATGAAAGAATGTAACCCTTGAAAGAATATCAATAGCACGAAGTAACTGTGTCAAAAGAAGATAAGAATCAGAATGGAAAAAGGCATATTGAGACGAAGCTCACTGGGAAGAAGGCTAGGAATATAAGCAAGAAGAAATCTAAGATCAACAAGTTACAAAAGGTTCTAGAGGGAGCTTCGCAGAATGAAAAGTTGCAAAATTGGAGATTCACCGGAATAGCAGAACAGTGACACATGGCACTTTGCCATGGAAAAGAAATATAGCCATTGAGGGATATTATAACCATTCAGCCAACTCGTCAAATGGGTAGAAAGAAATTTAATGGACAAACATCTCACCACCAGACCGTTGGGACCGTGCCATAACAGACAGAACTGAGTTAATGAAGGCTTCATACCCATTGCAAGCGACCCGTTGTCGAGTTACCTATTTATCCCGTCGCGCCATGCATTGAGAACACTTTTCCTAAATGTGGATTTGAGCTCGCAAACTTGTTGATTGTATACAGTGACTATTTTTCTATTTCCTTCTATCTCATTACAATGTCTAAGTTACCCTCTAAACTCGAGATTTCCAACCCCAAGTGTGTATGTCAGACGAGTTGAGCACTGCAGAGAGAATTGTTGAAGAAGTTCTAATCGACCTGATGACTGAAAGAGTCATGTTGATGTCCATAGGTGTACAAGCATCATCGATGAGAGGATCGCAAGCTTCTCCATGGACTTCTCGTAGATCTGGACCATCCCGACCATCTGATGAAAAGAGAGCCAAACACATGGATGACTTAGAGAATGCCAAATTGATCTTGACTATACTACCCACCTATATTCCACCTTTGAATGGTGTGATAATTCGAGACAGCATGCCCAAATATTTTGAGTACACCTTGGTCACTGCGTATCTCCCGAAAGGGATCTGCTTAGCTCAAGAAGACCAAGATAAGATTGCAACATTGAAGTTCAATGACTTCAACCTTGGAGATCACAAGGTTTATAGTATGCTCGCCCCACATAAGTACCCAACTAGGACTAAAGGGAAAAACTTGAAGATCGTCCCTCAACAATGGACTATGGACCTCGCGTAGTCCACCTTACTCAATGTCATGAATATTCCCCACTTCGGATGACACCAGGAGGTGAATGCATATGTCAAGCTCCTGTTGTCTTGTAACTTGTTACCATGGCAGCTATTTGTGGTTAAATCATCGTATAATAGTTGATCCGATTTTGATCCATAGGGTCACAGGCCTAAGTATGCAAGGACCTGACCCACATGACTTTTATCCAGGAAAAGTCATTGATCATGCTCTAGCTCAGAAGATAAAGGACACTTACGGCGATGTCGAGAAAGGAATGCCAAGCTATAAGGTATCTTCTATCCAGAGTGGCGTAGTGTGCCTCACCTGTCATATGATTGTAGGGAAGTTAGTAAGAAAAAATAGACCGACCCAAGTCACCAACTTTGTAGTCGACCTTACAGCGAAGTGTGCGGAGGGTCTTCAAATGAACTGGGAGAAGTACCTAGTGAACCAACTAGAACTCGACTGCAGAGAGGCTCAGGATTAAGGGTACTAATTTCATTTCAGTTGGCTATTGATCATAATTTATTTTATCACCTGGGAGATGCTGGAAGGTGCGACCTTCCCCGACATTGAGCCTTTTGAACCGTTGGCCGCAAAGTTCAGTCACTATGGTACTCGAACGATATGAATAAACAATGGAAGTCCAATGTTGTTTTGCATACCTATTACAACTATATTAAGACAAGCATACAGTCCGAGCCTCACATGACCCCAAATTCTGTACACCAGTTCTGGCCATTGATGAAGTTCAACGTGGACCAACATTTCATTTACATCACAGGGCGTGTTGACGAACACAAGAAACAAATTTAGTCCTACTACAAGATGACGGAGGAGGAATTGGAGGAGATCACTAAGGATTGGTCGACGAGCCTCCTTATTCCAGCAGACACCACAGAGATATTTGACATAGAAATCCCAGACACAGCGCATGATACACCCAGACCTACCAAGACAAAGAAGACCAGATAAGTCCAAGAGATAGACAACGCTTCTGTAAAGACTGCTTCCATATCATGAGAGCAAGGAGGTGATGGCGAAGATTTGAATGACAAAGAAGTCAAACAGAAGCAAGGAGATGAGGTTGATCCTTTAAAGAAGAGGAAGGGTTCACCTCCGAGACCTTCCTCCTGGAAGAAATCAAAATCCTCCATGACCAAGATGTAGATCATCCTCACCTTCGATGACTTCGACTTCCTCATAGCAGCCCTACATGATGCTTCACTGGAAATAGAAGAGAAACAAGAAGCAAAGCAAGAGGAGATGTATGATCGCATCAATACTGAACTCTGAGGGGTACAACAGGCTCTACAGTCTAGCCACGCAGTCTCCACTGCACCAGGAGAACTAGACTTGGGAGATGAGCCAGCTCAACTCCACTGCCTAGCTAATATAGTTGAAGCTCGTCTTTGATGAGTGCAAGAAGAAACCAAGCAAGCCACCAAGGATTTGGCACAAGTACAGGGAGTACTTTTAGAGCAACGCAGTGCTGCGGAAAAGGAAAAGCTTTCTCTCCAAGCGAAGTTTGAAAAAGAAAAATATCAACTACATAAAGAAAAGGAATAGTTGCTCGCGAAGCAACTCGAGGTAAATGAAGTAGTCAACAGAGCACTTCTCTCTATGATAGTCAAAGAAGTAAAGGTGGAAGATCAAGTTACATAGCAAGTAGTGCAACTTGAAGAATTCATCTAGCAGCTACAACAATGCATCACAGACCTAGAACTATGCGTAGTACCTGATACCCCACAAGATGTAAGGGACCAAAGAGAAGAAACTGCTAGGAGCGTAGTTGAAAGGATAAAATCTCTTACCCTAGAATTTAAGAAGCTCACTGATCGCAGTGCCTTGACATATGAGCGACTTGCTGAGAGTCCAGAATTAAGAGCACCGGAGTTGCAGCTCCAGGAGGCGAAGTATCAAGCCAAAAATATATAGGCGTAGATGAATCCCCTGTCAGTTGTGGAAAGAATGAAGAGATCTTAAGAGCAGCGGACCACCCAATAGTAGATTCATGCTATCCAAAGGAGAGTTATGGAGGTAACTCAGAAACTCCAACCCATACAAGAAAAGGCTTTCCAATTGTTTACAGAAGTTGAAGGCAAAGGAGCAGAGCTATAACAAGTTGTTAATGCAGTTGAACAACACCTGGAAGGACCAGTAAATGATGCAGTCATCCAAGATTTCGCCGATCAGGAGGCCTTGGTGAAGTAGTAGGTCAAAGTAGCTCGAGGCATTTGAGGTAGAATTACCCAGAGCAGAGTGACTCGGGACAAGTCGCAGGTGAGTGTTGGGGGTCTGTTTTCCCTTCACCAAGTTTTGGTAGATACTTGGTCAAGTTTGACCATTTTGGACTTCGACAGCCTATCGAAGGTAGAGCACGAGATGAAGCGGAGATCACAGGATCTCAACCCCTCTTTGGGTCCTTTTTGGGATTTGGGAATATGTAATGTGAATGGGATGTTGTCCCATGGGTTTACCCATGATTAGGCCTATTTTTTATGTATAAATAGAAGGCTAGGAAATGTAAGAAGTAGTGTGTGCAAGTTGGCTAAGTGCTAAGTGTTGGATCTGTGTGATCAAGAATCATAAGGCTTTGTGCATACTATGAGAACTTGTAAAGATAAGTGCAAGCGTTTGTGACAGATTGTGAAGGGATTTGTGCTGTAACGCAAGGAGGGAGGATCTAGCGAGGTGCATAGATCTCCTGTCCTATGCGGGGTAAGGGTTTCGAGACTTTTTTCATGTAACCTAATGAAGAGATAATAAAGAAGAAGAGTTGGTGGATGTAGCCCCAGGGTGGGGGTGAACCATGTAAATACTGTGTTATTATGCTCTATGCAATGTCCTGATGTGTTTATGTATTATTGGCTAACTGCTTTGAGATGATTAGATAGATTTGTTTATGCTTCGTGCTTATGATGAATCTGGATGTTAGATATGACATAGGTGAATGTTCTTAGTGCTTGAATCTGCTAGATCTGATCCATTTATTTGTGCTAAGTGCTTAATTACATGAGATCAGGGTGAATGTTACGATGCTTTGTTTTCTCTGCGAAGTAGATATTGGTTATGTATTGATGAATGATGATTGCTAAGTTCGTTGTTAAGTATTAGAATCACAGATCTGTGTCCCAGCTAAGGTTGCAGACACCTGAGTCCTACAACCACCCCTGCCTCTACCTCGGGTGAGACTTCATTTGCTTCATGGGTGTTTCCAAAAGGGCCGGTAGTTAGGGTTTTATTGGTGCGCTATTGTAGCGTTGAACCCTAGTTCTGCCCCTGTGCCAACAACTAGGCTCATGTGTTGTAAATTTTTAATGAAGCTCTGATTCTTCTGGTTATGTATCTGTATTTGAGACTTCTTGTTCAATGACAGTCAGCTTTCTTGCTCCCTCTTATTTCCCCCTGATGCTGAAAGAGTTCATGATTGACTGATTCACATGAATTATTGTAACTGTATTATGTTGAACGTTTGATTATAATGTTTTTATAATTCCTTTCAGTTTCTTTGAGATTTAAATTCAAGAAGATCTTGTGATTAAGTCTTTTCTTCCTGGGCTACTAGGAGACCTAATGTTTGTGGCAGACCTTTACATTTTTCTCACCAAATTCTTCCTCCTACTCACCTTTACTACAACCTATTGACTGAAGTTGAACCAAGACCTCACCTTATTGTGCATGCTAGTCTAGTTTTCTGAGTTAAGATGATATTTACTCGAGACTACGCACATTTGACCCTTTTTTCAACCAACCTATGACATAAAACTCTGATGGGTATCGAGCTTACCTCTGCCGCAATACAGGGGTGACTTCTGGTGCTAACACAATGGTTGACAAGCACCTGGGTTCTTTTGGGTGCATTGGGTCCACAAAGGGGCATGAAGATTTGTTTGGGAATGTTGGTCTACAAAGGGACGTGACACACCCAAAGGATGCAATGATTTGTGAAGGTGACATTTACAGTCCATATAAAATAAAAAAGGGTGCACAACCAAGAAGACACAACAAGGAGACCAAGATAAAATCTAAGGTTCTGATCCATATTCACACAAGGAGGGGTGAGCACCCTCAAGGGGCCAAGTCTCTCCACTTCGAACGAATTGTGATTCCATGGGGTGATTTTATGGGTAGAGTTGGGGAGAACTTACTTTAGGTTGAGTTTAACAGCAGGAAGGGTGACTTGGAGTTTGGGGAAGTTTTATCGCAGGCTTGTGTGAGGCATGTTATGAGATAGAACCATAGGTCTGTGCGAAGTCTTGTGATAGAGAAGATATGGTGAGTTTATGGTGGACACACATTTGGGGTTCTCTACAGGAGTTGTGAAATTTGTTGCGACAGATAAGTCTTGGTGTGACCAATCTATGTATGAGTGTCTTGGTGAGGTGAGGTGAGTCATGTGACTCTACCCAATTTGTAAACTGAATTGATAGAGCTCAAACTGTAATTGTTTCACAATAATAAGACTTAGTTGGGTATTAGGCATGTCTCATGTCGACTGCACTATATTTGTGTCTCTGGATTTTTTCACAAGTTTTCTATCAGTTTTACACGTTCGTGGATGTATGCTTAAATGTTAACAAGATTGTCTAAGTATACAAGTGAGTTGCACTAGAGTAGGAGTGTGACTTTCCTGTAGCCTAGAATGGAGTATGGGTATGCTCTTGGTGAAGAAGCATAGTACGAATGAAGTATCCTTGGTGTTTCCAAGTAGCCAAGTGAGAACCGTCACAGTGTCTATTGGCACAGGAGTATACCCAGGGTTCAACACTTCAACAATGCACCAACAAAACCCTAACTACCGACCCTTTCAGCAACACCTGCAAAGCAAATGAAGTCTCACTCGAGGTAGAGGAAGGGGGGGTTGTAGGACTCAAGTGTCTACAACCTAGCTAGGATACACATATGTGATCACAATACTTAATAGAGAACTTATAAATTAACGTTCATTAGCCTTTAATCCTTTATTCACATCACAGGTAAAACCTTAATTACATAACAATGCAGTATTCAACAAGATCTAAGCATATCTAACCATTTATCACATAGCATCAAACAGATCTAGCATTCATTCATGTTATTAAGCACTAAGATACTTCATAAGATGCATCTAATATACATAAATATTTAGTAGTAAGCATAAATCACATCAATAACACAAATTAATCACAACACAGGATATACGTGGTTCACCCCTAGCGTGGGGCTATGTCCACCAACTCTTCTTCTTCTTTGTTATCATATTTCAAACTTCTTACATGCACAGAGCCACAAAACCAACTCCACATAAGACTGGAGATCTACACACACCTCGCCAGATCCTCCTTCCTTGAGCTTGGCACAACACAGAGTCTTCTTACAATCACTTGCATTTATCTCTGCAAGTTCTCCACATATAGTATGCACAGAACCTTTACAACTAATCACACTTAGCTCACTAGCTTACAACTGACTCCTTACATCGCCTAGCTACTTATTTATACATTACAAAAGGGGCCTAAACATGGGTAAGACCCATGGGATGACATCCCATACCCATTACATAAACCCTAAACCCAAAAAGCCCCTAAAAAGGGGGCAAGATCCTGCGATCTCCACTTCGCCTGGGCGCTTCGTCTTTGACTAGCCTGTCGAAATCCAAAAAATGGTCAAGGGCCAACAGTTTTGCACACTCTCAAGAGGTGCATGATAGAAAGATTCAAGTAGGCATCCTATCGGGACATGACATATGATATCAGAGCTTGTTTGGTGAACAATTTGGCAGCTCTTCACCACTATCAAAGTGAACTTTGAAGACATTTTTGGGAGTTATTAATTACTCTATCACCTTCGTGACAAAGATGGTATCAAAGTTTATTTGGCTCCTCACCACTACCATAATCAAAATGGTGATTTTGAGGAACATTGCAGTTGCTTTCACAGTTTTTTGCAAAGACATTTTAGTGGGAACGTTTACAGACTTGGTGAAAAGTTTGGTGGAGAGAACTGATTCATCGTGAACTAGATGAAGGTGCGGTGGAAGGATGATTCGGGCATACAACTTATATAGACCAAGAGCATATTTTATGGTGAAAGGAAGCACTTGGATAGGGTGGGTGATCACCGAACTCATTATAGAGTTCATCATAAGACTTGTCATAGATTTGATCATAAAGGAATTTTGGGTGCAGACTTAGTGAAGGTTTGGTAAGATGGACTGACCTTTCACAGAGACATCCTGGGCACAAACTCAGTTGGTTTTATTTATGACGGAAGTAAGTGCCAAACCTATATGCACACCTTGAGAAGACTAGGTGTTGAGTTCGTGGGGTGAATCGAGCACTTGGACAAGATGGATGAATACAAGACTTTTTGCATATCTACCCACAATAGTGATTGCAAAGGGTGGTTACAGAAGTGATTGCAAAGAGGAGTGGATATGGGTTGAAATGATTTGAATCACTTGGGTGAGTTGGGAAAACTGGTTCGACATAGAGCAACTTCCTAGAAAGTTAGTTGGTTGGGAACATTTTCATCATGACATCTTCATGTCTTGCATTGCCAAGAACAACAGTTGATCCAAGATGGGTTGTTAGATGAGTGGGTTGACCAAAGCCTTCAGATGATGTAGCTATTCGTAGAGTTATGGTATTTAGTTAGCAACAATATGGCTTAGCAGACGAGTGAGTGTGCATGATGCCTCGAAGTAGAAGTAGTGAAGGTGCAGAGATGGAAGTACATTAGAGATGAGTTCAACTAGTAGCATGGAAATTTCAAGACTTATACATATTTCTAAAGTGGACGGATGGACATAGACTTGTGTCGCAGTGAAGCTTCTATGAAAGTTTATGTATCTATAGACGGTGATTGAGGGGATTTCATGTGAAGATTCAGTGGCTTGGGAAAGTGCAGGTCCAAGATAGTAGACCTAAACCATGGATGAAACCAAGAATTTCATTGGAAAGGTATGGTTGGTTTTGAGTTCTTGCATTTCCTAAGTATTGTGGTTAGTTCTTTGAAGGGAAGTTGGATGATTTGGTGGTTAAAGTGTAATATGTTTCCATGGTGAGAAATGATAGACTTGAGGATGAATCAAGGGATGCAAGTTCAAAAAATTCATGTAGCAGTTGGGACACCTTGACTTGGGAAAACATGTGGAGAGATTGAGGTGACCTACTTGGATGCGTTCTGTGGACTTAGGAAAATTTGGATGTAGTTATGGAGGTGACTTGAGGAACTTTTCCTAAATCTTGGATAAGGTACCTTGGTGCATTGGTTCCTTAGCTAGATTTGTTGAGTCATGTGGTGATTTGACAATTCAATATGACAGTGCCAGATTTTGGACACTTGTAGAGGGTGCAAGGAATTTTTGTTCTAGGAGATGGATGGAGTCAGCAAAGAAGTTGACCAAGAATTGCTGGAAATCAACCTGAATGGGAAAAAAATAGACCAAGTGACTTGGGTGGTGTTCTCTCACCTTTTGTATGGTAAATTGGATGAGACAAAGTGCACCTTGGTGACTTGTGGATGATTGTGTGATGACTGAGAGATTTGGGAGGGTCATTGGTTGAGGCTGTCAGAAGCATTGATTCAAACATGCCTAAGGCATGGAATTCTTTGGGGGTGACTCATTCTACTTGGAGCACTTTGGACAGATCTTTAGAATTTTTGAGGATTGTGAGTGCATTTACCACACTCATTGTAGATGTTGAGTTGTGGAGAGGTGACTCGATGAAATGAGGTGAGTTGAGGAATTGCCTTGGTTTGGAGGATTGTGCATACAAGTAGATTGCAGCATGAGAGATTACTTGGACATGGGTGTTTCTCTTTCTTTAAGGAAACATGGTTGAGGGTGAAGCTTAACTATTCCAAGGTATAGAAAGGTGGACGTGACAACATGGATGGGTGATGAAGTAATGGTGAAAAGGAAATATGAATGTGTAGTTCTTAGTGCAAATGGGACATTTCATATCCAAAGTGGTAGATGAAGATGGGGAGAATTCAACCAAGGATGCTAGACTTGTGGACTTGATTGTAGTTTCAGTCACAAGGGAGGAGTTGGTTGGATGTGTAATGTAACATCCCCACTATAATCTCTAGTTTAATTAATGCTTATTTTATAAATAACATGTGGCCACGACCAAGAGATATAATATGTGAATTGTATTTCTTAATGTTACTAATAAAAATATGATGACAGCTGCTAAGTGGACATGGACAAAGATGGGGGATGAATTAATACCCAAGAGAGGGGATGGTCTAAGAGAATTTTTAAGAGGAGTCCAAGGGGGAATTACCCATGTATATTAATTCAAATCATTTTCCTAAAATTTTTATTGGTATATGAACCTGCTAATTTCTGATTAAGTGCTCCCAAAGCCAATCATTGAATGCATGTAAGAGGGTGGGTGTGAGAAGTCACATCCCAATGTTATTGGGAGAATGAGGTTGAGTAAAATCAACTTGGGGAAGTGTGTGATTCAAGGAAGGTAGCCAAAGGAGAGAAATTTGTATGGGAAGCTACAATAGTGTTAAAAATTTAGTGTTTGGTGCATGGGCAACAAGTAGAGAGAGAAAAAAAAAATCTTGGAGAGGGAGTATCCATGGAGGGCGAATTCTAGAGCATGTTGGAGCATATATGGAGAAGTTTGGAGTTGAATACTAAAGAGACAAGTTTTCATGTTTAAAGAGTGAAATCCTATGTAAGTTTCATTGTAATAGCAAGAGTTTGTTGATGTTTGTTGGTGGTTTTCTTCGGAACAAGTTCCATTGAGTTTCCAGATGAGAGATTCCTGGTTACCGGTGCTAGAGAGACCCTAATAAATGAATGAAATTTCCTAGGGACTGAGATCAGTGAAGGTGTACATTCCTTGGGTTGGGAAGGTCAAGAGGAAGAGAGCTTGTGGAAAATCAGGATAGTTGTAATAGAATATCAGTGGGTTGTAGTATTTCTAAGTTGTGAGTGGACAGTTAGAAAACATCCTCTTTTGTGGATTACTAGCCTTAGCTCGAGGGTGACTTGTTGTTGATATTTGGAGCAACAAATATATGGTTGGGTGGAATTTCCTTCCCAAGTGGTTGGTTTCACAACTAATTTGAAAGATTAATGTTTTATTTGTTTTCTGTCTTGCATTTATTAGTTAAATTGTTTTGCATGAACTCTGTATATTTGAGAAGAATTTATATGCTAATATATCGGTTTATTAGCTTCATTTCATGTCTATTTTATCATGTTGTAGATGCATCTAATTTATGGTAATATACAACAGTTAAATATGTATGTAAATCATAGATGGAAGCTACATGAAATTAATTTGATAGCAGAAATTTTTAGTTTTTATGAGTATTCCTCTCTGTAATGTTCCCCAACTGGGCTAGGGGATGTTACATGCGGAGATCATATGCATGAATATTTTCCTTGAATCTTCATAGACTAGGCTATGACACAAAGTATTTTTGGTTGTAAAAGATTGGTTAATTGTGCCATGAGGTGGGAAGTGGAGTCAAGTTGCCATAGATGACTTTGTTTTTGGGTGACTTCATAGTGCATCAAGGTGAGGGGAAACCTTGCCTTGGTCTGAGGTTGTTGTGCAGATGGAATGAATTGTGGAAGGAAGTGAACAAGACTTGGTAATGTTGTTCATTCTCAAGGAGTAAATGTGATATTTCAACACTTAGAGAGTTAGTGCATGGGAGCATGACTAAGAGATTGAAGTACATATGTGCCAGTAGGTTCAAAGTGCAACAATTAGACACCGTGGACGATCTCCTTGACGAAGATTGAATGTGGCACCAATGAGTTAAGGGTGGACACTTGCCTTTGTCTTTGGATTTGGATGGAGTGATAGACATGTGAATATAAAAGACTAATTTCAAGAATGGAGATTGTTGGGCCCGTGATATGGTTAATTTAATGACAATAATTAGATCCTTTTTGGCCAAATCTGTATGTGCATTTTCCTATTTTGAAGAGTTTTGAAGATTTTTTGTGTTAAATCATCGTGGTTCATACCAGGTATGTATGATTTATGTTTTATGATGGTTTTGAATATAATTCAACATGTTTTAATGATTTCAGGAAACTAATTCGCGTTCTGTGTGTCACAGGGCAAAATCGCAGGTCATTTTTGCATCCGACACTCTGTCCGGTACTCCATCCAACACTTTGTCCAATACTCCATCTGGCACTCCGTCTTGCACTAAAAACATGGGCAATTTAGCAGTTATCGTATCGACGGCCAGCGATGGGAAAATCAGAGACATGTGTTTCCTTTGTGCTCGTGGCCTCCAACTACTAATCTTCTAACAACTCAGATTGGGTTGTTATGCTCGGCGTTTATTGGCTCACCTTGTTTTTAGAATCCATCGGTGGTTAAGATGCATTGAATGTGATTTGTTGTTTTTACAGGAGTTCAACCCTTCTAGTGGTCGACCTCTCAGCTTGTAAATCTATAAATACCACCTCAATGGTTAGAAAAATAGTTAGGGAGGAGATCAGAAGAATAGTTAAGCTATGTTTTGCCAATTCTAGACATATTTTGCGAAACATGTGTAAAACTGCATTTTTTTATTTTAAGCATTGAAATTATGATTACTGAGCTCGTGATTCGTCCTTGAAGAGTATCCACGACCTCCTGGGGGGGCCACTAGTAGTTTGGATGAATATTTAATTAGTTTTCTTGTGAATTTGAGTAGTGTAATCATCATTTTGTTTATTTCTTGTACATGAGTTTTTATTGTGTTTATTTACTGTATAAATTGTTGTTCATGATTTAATTACTTTAGTTCAGTTTTGCAGGTTATTATGGAGGCTAGTGTTAATATGAAATGATCTTTTAGTTGATAGGAAATGAACTTGCAAGTTCTTAGCTACTAACCCTATGTATAATTAGATGATAGTTAGATTTTTCATATGATGAAATAGAGTTTAAAAACAGAGTTAAAACAGAGATTCTAGTTCATGGTTTCTTTGGCAAGTTTCGGTGGATGGATAGTTGTTAGTTTTAACTTTCATTTCTAGTTTTCTTATCTAATTGCTATTTAGTTTTGCTTATCTAGTTGTTAGTTAGTTTTCTTATTTAATTTCTTATCATATGCTGAAATAGAAATAGGATTTAATTTATGTTTTATGAGTATTTTCCGTTTGCAATTTAATTTGTTAAAATAGAATTAGTTTAGTTTACTTCATGCAATTTCATTTTCTAGATTTAGGTTGCAATTTTAATTCAAAGTTGATTATTGAATTTAGTTTCCAGTTATGAATCTAAGAGTATGAATTTGCTTAATTAGCATAGAATGCAATTGACTTAAATAGAATAGTGTTTTTATACTCTTGATGATTAATGCATAGATTGAATAATCACATGGATATGCAAGGTAGTTGATGTTGCTTATATAATGGCTAAATTCTCATTGGATTGTCTAATTCATATTTTTCACTTTGCTATCGAAGTCAATATTGAGTTTATCCCTCTTGAGTTATCGTTAATTGTTAAATGCCATCGTAATATTATAAGACACCGGAGACATAACCATCAACACTATATTTGAGTTTTCTTGCTTTTGTAGATTAGAGAATAGTCTTCTTGCTTTGGTAGATAAAAGAATAGTTTTCTTATTATAGATTAAAGAGTAGATGATTAATTTTATTGTCATGATGCTTTGAATTTAGTAGGTTAAGATTTCCTTTTATAAATTAGAAGTAATTGTGAAGTTTAATTTAAGAATAGAGTTCACTTGCTTATTAGTTTGATTAGTTGCTTATTGAGTAATCTTGACTAGTTTACTTGTTGTAGAAGTTATCATAGGTTAGTTAGTTCATTGCTTGCTTATTTACTTGCTTTGATAAGGTAGTTGTTTGTCTATTTACTTGCTTTAATAGGATAGTTTCTTATTGAATTTGAATAGTTTAATTAAAGTAGTTTGTTGTTGTTATTTATTATTAGGTAGATTGAATAGATAGTTTGGTTTTGATTATTGTCATGATTAAATTAGTTTTTTTTAAGTAGGTTTTTCATTTGATTTCTTATGACTATCCATCGATCCTTTGTTCAAAAGTTACTTAGGGTAAACAATTTAAATTTCTTAATAGGGTTTGATCATTAATAGTCTTTGCTTGAATAGATTAGCCCTTAGATAGCCCATTTCCTTAGTTAGACTATACTACCTCTAGTCTTTCTGCCTTGGCACATATAGTGCTACAACTCTAAGTTTACTTACCCTGGGTTGACAATTTAATTGAGGGTTTTTAGTGTTTTTTTAGTGCATATAGACACCCATCATTTTTGGCATCGTTGCTGGGGAGTTGTCTCAAGGTAAGAAATAGTTAGGAAATAGATCATTTCTAACCTTAGCATTAGTTTGGTGGCGGGGGAACTTTAAGAGGAGAGGTAAGAACCTATGCATCTGCTATAGCAGGGTCCCCCAAACCCAATGGTAGTTTTTGTTTTTGTTTTTGTTTGCTTTGATGAACAAACCTAGAGACCCAAAAGGTAGATACATTAAATCTAAATTAGATCGTTCAACCAAGGTTCCTTCCGACCTTTTTGGGGGAAGGAACGTTCCACTTGTAAATTCCACAGATCGATACTGAAAAATAGGAGCTAGCTCAACCAAAAGAGATAAAGTAGTCTCTGAAGAGACTAAGATAGGGAGCACTATAGAACAAGAAAATTGAAGCATATAATAGTGGAACAAGAGGCAAGAACACTCGAGCCTTCTGCAGAACAAAACAATACAACCTTTTTTTCTTACCACCATAAGAAGATCCTAACTTTAAATACATCATAGACCTTGAACAGGTGAATATTTTGTTTGGTAGTTCATCCAACGTAATTATCTCTCAAATTGACACAGAAACTTTGGCACCAATAATCTCAACCGGCTCGAGCAGCGTCCTAGACAACCAAGCAGTAGGAAGACCTTCCCATCAAAGGGATACCTTATTCTCTTCAAGAATAAAACCACTTAGGTACTCTCTTTTTGGAAACAAAACCAGTATGGATGATCAGGGGGATCAAAACAATGTAAGACATGGGGAGGAACAAGAAGCTAGAAACCAAACCGAAACTACCTTCTGGTTTCCAATTTTAGACACCACACCAAATTTCAATATGAAAAACATTCCCCTCTCATCATTGCCTGCCTTTTATGGTAAAAGCAGTGAAGATCTAGATACCTTCCTATTTGAGTTCAACATCTTGTGTAGGAGCTACAACTACTTACAAGATGCCTAGAAACTAAAACTCTTTCCTTCCACCCTCAAGGACTCTGCACTAAGATGGTTCATGGGGTTGGGAGAATCTAGTATTAGGTCTTGGGAAGCCATGAAAGATATATTTCTTAAGAAGTACCAAAACTACTGCAAGACCAAAGAGTCTCGTAATGACATCTTTAAAATCCAACAATTAGAAGACGAGAATCTCAAGGACTATATGGAACGGTTTGCATACATCTCTCGGAAGTCAAAATACCATGACCTCCCAGAGGATGCAGTTAGGGCTCTTTTCCTTAAGGGAATTTCAGAATAATACCTAGATATGCTTAACTTGATAGCATCAGGTGACATCTCTCACAAACCATTTGTCGAAATATGTGAAATGTGTAAGAATTACTCAAGGAGTAGAGATAAAACAGGAAAGAATGTTTGGGACCCTTATAATAGAAACTTAAAACTAGTTAGTTCAGGTGGTATCACAAGAGCAGAGATAGGGAACCTTTTAGAGAAATTCAAGATAGATATATTAAGCACAATAGGCTCCCAATTGGACACCCTCAAAATTAAAAAGAAACAACAGGAGGAAAATGCAGCAATGAACATATATTGCCCAAGATGTAGGAGGAAGCATTCTTCAAGGGAATGCCCATTAGATAACATTTCAGTTTCTGGCTTCTGCACAGAAGACCATTCAACTAAGAAATTTCCATCATTGCCCAGTTTGTTAGCCATCTATAGGAGTGGGGATTCTGGGGAATACTCTTATGCACCTAGGAAGCCATGGAAGCTTAGGAACCAACCTACATACTCGGATCCACAATCCCAAGTTCCACCCTATTATAAAAAACAACAACAGTGGAACTCACCAAGTTGGAAAAAATGGTTTGCACAGTACCAAAATCCTTGGCTTCAAGGATGCAAAGGAGGGCATAACCAAGGAAACCCTCAAGCTCCACCTGTCCCTATGCCTAACCATCCTTATCCTTAGTTTCCATCAAACACTCTACAACTTCTGCCAGGTTTTGTTCCACCACCTTTACCTCCTATTCCACAACAACAACCGCTACAATATCAGAATGCAAGCTCCCTGAGACCAACATTATTATCGGCACAACCAGTGCTCAATCCCAATAATAGGCCCACTCAAACTCTTCACAATGTTGAGATGAAGGCCTTCCCAACATATGTTATTACTTATGTTCCATTACAGGAGATTCGACTAAGGTCGGGAAAAGTTCTGGATAGGCAAAGACCTTCTATAGTCATCTAGGAAGAAGAGGAAGAAGAAACCACCAAACAACCCATGGATGACACTAGGTGGGAAGATGTTATTATTCCTAAGGACCAAGAACCCAAGCTTCCCCAAAATGAACCTTCACAAATTATGAAGGCCCCTCCTTATCCATAAAGATTGGTAATTGAGAAACCTACCACTCGAATAGAATTTGACATCTTGAATGAATTGAAGAATATTTGTGTCAAGATTCCCTTGCTTCAAGCCATTAAGGATATTCCAATCTATAGTAAGGTAGTCAAATAATTGTGTATTAAGAATCCAGGTAGGAAGCAGAAGGATCCTCCAACAGTACATTTGATAGGAGAACTTTCTAAGTACATATCAGAGCAACCTAAGGTAGAAAAATATGGGAACCTAGGAAACCCCGTAGTGACCATAACCATTAATGAGGTTTTCATTGGAAACACTCTCATAGACATAGGGGAAGCCATCAATGTTATGACCGCTACTACCTTGGAGAGATTACAGTTACAACCTCTTCTTAGACCCACCCCAACCATTTTGGAATTAGAAGATAAAACTAGGGTTATACCTGAAGGAATTTTGGATGATATCATAGTTACTTTAGCCTCATGGGAGTACCCAATAGAATTTCTAGTCATCCACTCAAAGGATCCTACCAAAGGCCATCTTGTTATCTTGGGAATACCTTTTTTAGCCATAGCCAATGCATTTATTGGTTGTAGAGAGGGAGAAATGACCATCTAAAATGGACTTTCTATCCAGAAACTCACCATATACCCTCCAGCCCAACCTATCATGGAGAATCTATGGTGGATTGAATTTCCATACAAGAATGAGGACTGGGAAGAACCCATATTTCCAAGTGACCATGCATGGGAACTTCAGGAGCACACAACAGAAAATGTGCTAAACCAATTCATTTATGCTATCACGTGTGTTGATTTTCCACAATATTTTCCCCAATTTGAATACATGTTTGGGGAAGAATTTTAGGAACAATTGGACCCATCCATTTTGTCTTCGACATATGTTATCTTCAATATATACAAGTCTCCCATGTCTTATACCATTCCCTACGATATTAGTCCAGGGAAATTTTTACATATAAACTCTGGGCTAGATGTAGACCGACAAAAATAATTAATAAGTATCCTTAAAGAACAATAAGGGGCATTCCTCTGGGAATACAATGACATGAAGGGTATACACCCTGATACATGCATCCATCACATATATACCTAGGGGGAAGTAACACCTGTTAAGCAACCTCAGAGAAGGATGAACCCATCACTCAAAGATATAGTAAATGAGGAGATCCAAAAGTTATTAAACGTTGGATTTATTTATCCCATCTCCGACAGTAAGTGGGTGTCCCTGCTTGTAGTGGTTCCAAAGAAAGTGACTGGGAAATGGAGAATTTGTGTTGATTTCTGGGAGCTCAACAAATCCACTCTGAAGGATTACTTTTCTCTTCCTTTCATCAACCAAGTTTTGGATACCCTATATGGAAAGAAGTAGTTCTCCTTTTTATATGGGTATAGCGGCTATAATCAAATTCTTATAGCACCCAAGGATCAGGACAAGACAACCTTTACTTGTCCTTGGGGAACCTATTCCTATAGGGTTTTACCATTTGGATTATGTAATTCTCCTGCCACATTTCAACGAGTAGTACTAGGGATATTTTCTGATCTTATTCATGATTGTGCGGAATTCGACATGGATGACTTCATAGTTTATGGCAACACTTACCAGGAAGCCTTAGATAACTTAGAAAAAGTCCTTATCAGATGCCAAGAAATGAACATGTCTCTAATTCATGAAAAGTGTAAAATGTTGTTGATTGAAGGAGTGGTTCTAGGACATCATGTTACATCTGAAGGGATAAAAGTCGACCCTACAAAGATTGAGGTCATCGTCAGACTTCCACCCCCCAAAACTCAGAAAGAGGTGAGAAGCTTTCTTGGACATGTCAGATACTACCGATGGTTTATTGAAAATTTTACAAAGATTTTTGCACCCATGTTTGGATTGTTAATAAAGGATGTTGATTTTGTTTGGACTGAGCAGTGTCACATTTCTTTTGAAGCCCTGAAATCTAGGTTGTATGTGGCACCAGTTCTTAGAGGGTCCAATTGGAATCTCCCATTTCACATATCTATTGATGCCTTCGACACTACAATAGGAGGGATATTAGGGTAGAAAGAGAACCAATAGTCCTATGCCATTTATTTTGTGAGCAAGAACTTGTCCCCTACCGAGCTAAACTACATGGTTATCGAGAAGGAATTATTGGCAGTAGTTCATGCTATCAATAAGTTTCGTTATTACATTACAGGTTACAAAGTATTTTTACATACAGATCATTCTGCCATTAAATTTCTCATGAATAAACCCATAACTAATGGCCGAGTGATTAGGTGGCTCCTACTATTGCAAGAGATTAATATCATCGTGCTTGATTGACCTAGAAAGGAGAATTTGATAGTTGATTTTCTTTCATGAATAAAAAATGTGGATGATGATATTCCTGTAGATGATAGTTTCCCAGATGAGAACCTTTTTTCCCTCTTTGTAAATACCTCATGGTTTGCGGATATGGAAAACTATTTGGCTACTAGGAAGTTACCATCTCATTTTTCACCTCATGAAAAGCATAAAATTATCACACAAAGTGATAATTACTCTTGGGTTGGCCATGACCTTTTTCGTACATATCCTAATTTGATTATTTGTAGATGTGTCTGAGAGGATGAGGTACCAGAAATACTACGAAGTTATCATGATGGACCATGTGGTGGCCATTTTTCTGAAAAACGTACAACATATAAGGTGTTACATTCAAGTTACTATTAGCCTAGCATTTTCAAAGATGTTTCCAAGTATGTGAGGAGTTGTGATAGTTTCCAAAGGAAAGGAAGACCTACATTGGCTGAAGAAATGCCCTTGCATGCCCAAGTTATGATAGAACCTTTCAAGAAATGGTCCCTTGACTTTGTAGGACCAATTTCACCCATGTCTCATAAGAAAACCTATATTTTGGTTTGTATAGATTATGTCACCAAGTGGGTAGAGGCAAAATCCCTATTTAGTGCTATAGAAAAATTTGTTGTCGAATTCATTTATGAAGACATCTTTACCCACTTCGGTGTCCCTTGTGAAATTGTTATAGACCAAGGCATTCAATTCACTTCTAAGCTAATGAGAGAGATAACAGAGAAATATGGGATTAAACACTGTAAATATTCTCCATACCACCCACAAGATAATGGTCAGATAGAATCTAAAAACAAAGTTCTGGAAGTTATCTTAACCAAGACTGTTCAATTACATCACCAGGATTGGGATGATAGGCTTCCAGAGGCTTTGTGGGCATATTAGACCACCTGGAGAAACACCACCAGACATACCCCTTAAATGCTAGTGTATGGGATACAAGTACCTCTACCAATAGAGTTCCAAGTAAGGACCTTTCGTATTTCCATAGAATTGGGATTAAACTTAGATGAGGCTCAGAAAAAATGATCCCTACAATTGAATGAGTTGGATGAGATCAGGAAAGATGCCATCCAATGAACAATGTTAGTCCAAAACCATGGGAGCAAGTGGCATGACAAGTTTATTAAGAAGAAACACTTCCAACCTGGTGATTGGGATTTTTTATTTGATTCCCAATTTAAAACCTTCAAAGGAAAACTCACCACCTGACGGTTGGGCACTTACGAGGTAGTCACTATATATGACAATGGAGCTGTGAAAATCAAAACAATTGACGATGGACAAGTCTCTTTTGTAGTAAATGGAGACGGACTCAAATTTTATCATAAGCCCATTTCCAAAGAAGACTTTCTATAGGTCATGTCAACTGACAAGGAATTGGCCATAGTAGATGAGGAAGTTCCCCCTTTTTCTTGAATGTTTTCTGAATTTTTCCACTGTACATATGTAAATAATTTTGAATTTTTTTGATAAGCAATTCTAGATATTTCTGTAGGTATTTATCTCACCAGGAGTAGACAGTTCAAGGAAATATAAAAGAAGGATTTTTCTTCAAAACATTGTTATACTTGAACCTTGTTGTCTGCTAAGCATCAAATGAATATTGACTTGTTGTAATTAGCCATATTTTTGCAAAGATTTTCATCTTCTCTTTTTCTTAAGGAATTTTAAAAAGCAGTTGTTCTTGAAAATATTCACCACTATATAAGGAAGTGATACCGTAACCATCAATCTTAGAGGTCTCTCGTACAGTTTTCCAAAGAAACCTGAGTAAGTGAGTAAAGTATCTTTATTAAAAAGTAACAAGGAGGTATGATTAGCGGTTAGTCATGGAAACATCACAATAACTTACAAAAGAAGAAAGTGAGTTGAGCCTAGAGATACCTTTCTATTCTTTCTCAATGGTACCATCCACTACACACTAAATAGCTTGATTATATCATATCTTTAGATAGGCCACGTCCTCTTAAGTACCCCTTACATAAGGACAATCACTAAGGAATATAAAAAAAATTCATCCTCTAACATAAATACCATCCCAATTGAAAAAAGAAAGAAAAAAAAAATCCGGAGCTATCCCCCCATCTTCTTGCACAAAGCAATCCTATACTAAAATATTAAAAGATGGAGGGCCAGTCTCTGAGGGTGTAAGAAGTTAAACCACCGGGATACTGAATAGGTCTATTGGCAGCAGGTACCTCCTTGTGGTATGACTAGGTAAACTCGCCTGAGTACTGAACAAGCTTGCTGGCAGCGGGGCATTCTAGCTAGCAAGGATGGTAATCTAACAAAAATCAATAATAAATTTAAAATTGTCTTGACGTACGACATTACTTGTAGACAAAGATGACATGAAGTATGTATGGTTAAGTTAAGGTTAATGAACTCCATAAATTTTCCATCGGGAACTAACTTTGAGACTATCTTTAAACTCTCTTGCCTACCTCTTCTTATCTATATATAGCATCTCTTATCCTATAGGTGGGGCCATGTTTTAACTGTCTCGTCATACCAATCTGTGAAATTTATCTCAACACTTAACAAGCTGTAAATCTTCGACTATTGGGAGAACTGACTGGTTTCCTATATTTTTTATTGTGAGGTGTCACAATACTTAGGTGTGGGGGAGGGGTTCATGAGTTGACAAATGATAACATTTCCTAGAGAAGTAAACCTTTGTAAAAAAATTGTTTATTATGATACAGGTTATTACATCAGTTTTCATTTTATTTCTTTGAAATGTTAATTTCCTATGTGTTATAAATTGTTGCACATATCCTTAATAGACCACTTTATTGGTTTATTTTCGTTATAGGTTGTTCATTGTAAGAATTGAAATTACATGCCTTATGCGAGTGGATTGAGTAATCATGGTGGAAAAATAAATAATAATGGAACACTCTGTCTGTGCTCCTAATCATTGCGACTGTCAAAACCATTCCAATATTGCAGGCTATCCATTATAGGAGGTAAAAATGGATTTAGCACAGAGGTACCATATCGAGTGCCATATGGAGTGATGTATGAAGTGTCGTATGAGGTGCCATATGAAGTGTCGTATGAGGTGTCGAACGAAGTGCCATATGAAAATATACACCAGTAACTATCCACAATTTCAAGTAACCAGGAATCAATGGCATTTAATTGAATTAGTTCATGGAAATCAAGATCGAGTGATGCAAACCTTAGACATTTTCATGATCAAATGTCCAAGTCAAAAGACTTGGACATTGATCTAACTTCATATCATTATGATTGCCCCCAAAAACATGCCTTCAAATTTGAATTCCCTCACACATGGCAACTTGTGCGTGCATGTGTGCAACCAACTCCACCCTAGGCACACTCAAAAATGGAATTGGGTTATCCCATTATTCCTCACACTCACCTCTGCTCATTCCAATTCACCTCTACTCATTTTTGTTCGCCCCTATTTTTAAACACGCTCAGCCTTTGTTCATTTCATTCCTCGGTTCAATTGTGCTTGAACTCTGAACAATCGTGCCCTTCCTTGGCCCAATTGCACCCTTTCTCTAAATTTCTCCCTTTGACCATTATTTCCACACCGTCACGATGCCCAAAAGGTATGATCCCTCTTCCTACGCAGACCTCTTCACCATCCCTAAGTTTTCACAGTGTAGGGAAATATTTTTGTGTGCATGTTGGGGGCCATTTTTGTCTCATTTGTAGGGCCACGATGATGGCATCTCAATGAAATTTTCCCTCGGTTTTGATGGGAAGATAGTGCACATGGGTTCTCTCACCTTTAGAGTCTTGTAGGAATCCATAGCCGCAACCATGAAGCTTCCAAGAGTGGGAGATAGATGGTTTAAAAACCACCAATTGTTGTGATCAAGCTATAACAAGGTTTTTAAACCAGAATTTCAAAACATCTCTGTAGCTAAAGGATACTCCAAGGAGTGAATAAAAAAGGATCTAATCAACCCTCTCATAGTCATCACCAGGTTGATCACATGTGAAAGTAGATATTCCACCTTTAAAGCCTGTCACTTTCGACTGTTAGCCCACTTTCAGTTCAACAAACCATTGAATTTTCCCTTCTACTTTTTAAAGAGCTTGGAGAAGATGTCCTCTCAAGTGAGGAAGAATGTAACCAACCCCCACAACAACCTATTTCACCATGGCCTGATCAAACTCCTTGTTTTATCCAAATTAGAAAAACAGGGGCAAACTTGGGATGAATTCATTTATCAATTTGCAAATCCTCACTTGACAATCAAGACTAGCAGAAAGACATTGGATCTAAGGAATATTTCTCCATCCAAACCCCACTCTCCAAGGACTCCAAACCCTCCTACACAAGCCATTTATTTACCGAAACAAAAATCCAAGAAGATTGTTGATATCCCTGCATCCTCATCGGGTAAAAAGAACAGGAATCCTATTGTTAATCTCCATACACCTTCAATATCTCTTGATCCTACACCCAAGAAGCTACAATAAGTAATTCAACAAGAATTTTCTACAGTTATCACAAATAGGAGAGGAGCTAATCGATTTAATAGAGGACCATTTTGAAAGAGTACTCAGAGCACAAAGGGAAAACCTTATGCAAAACCCCTGAAAACCTTATGCAAAACCCCTATCCAAGTTTCCTCTGATCTCGAGAGTCCTCACAAAAGACTTAGGGAAGTGTCCATAGATGAATTGAAGCCTCAAAGAAAGACAAAATCTGAACCTACTTCTCCTCATCAACACCCTATTACTCCTACCTCATAGATGCCTACCCTAGATCATAAGACTGATATACATTCTACATATTTCAAAGGATCTAAGCCCTCCTCCGAGATATTTGATCCTGCTCTAGGCATGGAGAAATTACAAAAAGAGAATTTCCAACTACTGCAACAATTGGAAGATAGGAAGACTACGGACACGCATCTTCACCATGATAATAATTGTTGATACTGAGAGGGGGGTGAATCAGTATCAAATACAATTTAAAACCTTTTTCAACTTATACTTAAACCATTCAAATATATCCAATGAGCAATGAACAATAGTATAAGAGTTACACCAATAAACCACAATACACCATGCACAATATATGAGAAATAATCAATAGTTATTGTTCAAGGGAAGTAATGCCTTCCAAAGGTAGCTACAGCTTCCAAATGTAAAGGGAAGGATAAAATTCCAAGAGGAAGATACAATCCTCCAATATCAAGAGAGATTTGAACTCTCCATCCTTGCCCCTTCCTTCCACCCAAGAATATATGAGATATAATAAAAATTTACATTAAATCATCACCATCAACCAATCATCACATAGAACTTGATAATGCTTCCTGAGACTTCTTCAATTTCTGCAATTCTTCAATTCTTGGAGTACTCTGATCTTGTAGATAATATTATGCAACGTATTCTCTGAAAATCCTCCAATTTTCACTCCTTGAATCCTCCCCAAGAAGAGGTTATAGAAAGAATGGTAGACTTTATTCAATTCTGGTCTATTCAGGCTAGTGAACTTGCACAGAATTCCCCACGCTAAATAATTAACATCCAATTATGAAACTTGCACATAAGAAACTAAAGTCTGTACTCTTTCCAATGAAATTTTTTCCACTTCATTTGGATTCTCGATGAAGAAGTTATGACTATTTTACCCGGAACACTTGTTTATTGACTAGCTTTAGGACTGGTCACAAACCCTGTATTCCACAGAGTGTATATCCATAATTATAGTGAATCAAGAGATGAAATTTATTCCAGAGGTACCTTGATATGTCTTCTCAATACCATAGCAATTTCACCATCTAAATCGTTCCAGAAAAAAAGTTATAGCAAAAATGGTAAGATGACCTGAAAATAACATACCTTAGAACACATCACCACAAGACTTCATCCTCCCTTGAAATCTAGCCTTCTTTTCATGTCTATGAAGTACAAATCTTGCATTATGAATTGTAATTATGTTTTATAGGTTGGTGAGCCAAGTTTATATAAGTTGGTGGGCTTATGTGTTATTAGGCCGGAGAGCCTAAGTGTTAAGGCCAGGAGCCTGCTTTTGTATATGCAATCATGTAGAAAATTAATAAAAATATAAACACCGTTGCATGTAGACCGACCACAATGAATGAGTGATGGGGGACTAAGCTTCCATGGAGTGGTAAGGGATTGGGGGGCTGGAAGGTTGGAAAGAGAGGCTAAGTGTTGAGCCTAGGGGCTTAAGTCCTTGGGAATAATATTTTTAATATTATTCCAAAAGCCATGTGAAATATATGTTTTGTCCTAAGTTCCTAGAGAGGAACGCATGTTGATGGAGTGCATGCAGCTTCATGGGTGACATGTGTCGACCCAAGCACATGCAGTTAAAAACTGCAGAAGTCAGTTGTGGAGGGGGTCGCTCCTCATTCCATCATCCTTTGTGTCTGATTTCATATACCCTCACGCAGCTCTGAGAACCAGAAAACCGAGACGTCTTCCTGAAGACCAAAACATCATTCATTTGATTCCATTATTGGTCTGTATCTTCCCTTGAAATACCTATGTACTGTTGAGAGAATTGGTTAGGAGGGTAAATTCGACTTGTGAGTTCTAGAACCCAGTCTATCCGCCATTGCAGAGCTGAATCTGTACCCGATCTTTCTGTAGGTTGTTGTTTTCTATTTTCCTGAGTGGGGTTGTGTTGTGGTTATCCTCACCGTGCAGGAAATGAGATGGAAGGGGCTGAATAACCGGGTTTTAAGGCCCTTAGTTGAAGTGCCATTCTGTCAGGCCTATGAAAATCTATTTCCAGGTGAAGGAGTCTGCTGGGAATTGGTATTTTTCCAGAGAGAGTCCAACAACAGCTACGGAGCTCTAAGACTTCCTGATCCGGCCTGTTGCCGAGACCCAGAGAGGGAGGTGAAGCACTGATGGACTGTGCTTGTGAAGGTGTATACTCCTGGGCGGAACAGGCATGTGGGGAATGAGAGTCCGTGAGTAATGGGTGTAAGAAGGCATCCTGGGAAGAATCCTTCTGGTTATTCTATGTAGTTTTCCCTATAACCTCAACCTAGACTAGGATTCCTTACCTTGGGTGGAGCTTAGTCCCAGCTCAGGGGTGACCCACTACTGAGCATGATGAGTAGCGTGGTCTAAGGCTGGGAGGTTCGTGGAAGGCCTGCACGTGATTGGTGGAATTACCATGGTTTCAAAGATAAGTATCATCTTATGCTTAATATTATGTTTTGCATGCCTGTGATGCTTATATGTATCATGTATTATGTTGTGCATATGAATTATTGTTAATGACAGTGATTATTTATGTTAGCAGTAATCTTATGCTTACTCTGATTTAAATGTGTTTAATATGACTTAAATTCATGTTATTAATTAAGTATGAGAATGATGTAGTTCCGCATAGTAGCGTTTTCCTAGCCAGTGGGATGATGGTCGGGGGACATTACAGTATGGTATCAGAGCCTAGTTTCAACACTGAGCCTGGATGGGCTAGATAAGTGGTCTTTGGACCGAGGTTTTGAGAATAAATTGTGTCTGGAGGACTAATTTCAGACCTCAGAATGTTTATGAGTGTCAACGGACTACTTGACCATGTTACAAAGCTCAGGAGGTGTAGCAGTATTATAAAAATGCAGTCGGTGTGGTATATGGCCACAGGGAGAGAAAGAACTCCACACCAGAAGTGTTGGAGCCATAGAATATGTTCAGGAGGAAAGGAGAACCCTCACAACCATCAAATATGGAGAACGTGCACAAGGTTTAAAACCCTTTGGAGTTGCACAGGAGTGTGGAAATCGCGATACGTGAAATCCTGAATTCATTAGGACCGTCCATCAGAAAGGACACATGGAGAGAAATCAACCTTTCGCTGACTCATGAATTGAAATGGTATAAGGGTGAGCTTGTGAGAATTCACGAAACGCGAATTCACGATTGGATCACAATCATCGATCTAAGAGAGATGTGGATTGTTAATTGTCCAGGAAGAAATCGACATTTCGGGAATAGGGAGGATGAAGGTGGAAAATCCTTCGACCTCATGACACACAAAATCCCGATACGTGAAATGTTGATGAGATCTGAGTCGTCATATCATGGGGAATCAGGACCATTGGATCAAGTAGATGATAAACCGGAATTTCAAAATTTCGGCAAACGAAAGTTCGAGATGTGTGGATGCACGAATTCTCGATGCTCGAAACTCTGAAGCAAAAAGTAAAAGTGGTGGGACCCTATGATGTCGCTGGAAGTGATGTGGACCTTCTTAAGGACACCATGTGTCACTACCTTGGTTGGCGACAGCTGTGCTGTGGGCCTAGGGGGAGAGAGGTCGAATTTTCGGAAGTCGGGAGTTGGAGAGGGAAGCGAGTGCGAGAACCTCTGGGACTAAAACCCCGAAGCCCTGAAATCCTGAAACTCAAAGTTTCATTTGGAGAGCCTTGTAGCACCTAGCAGTTTAGCGTTTGATCATGGCCCATGGATGCATGGGTTGGGGACTAAGAAAATGGGGGCTATCGTCGGAAATTGAAGAGCCAAGCGGAGCTCAGAAAATTCATGGAATTGAAACGTTTCCTTATTCAAGTTGGTTTATGAATGTTGTAGTTTTATTAAGGGTTTAAGGCCTGACAAACTTCGGTTGACTGCACATTGTGTGTGCAGAGTTCAATGAGTGTCAGGACAGCCATGAATCGACGCCAAGTATAGAAATGGAAGAGGTGTCGATTGCCTCCAATTCAAAGAATGAAAGAGAAGGAAAGGATGTCAACTTGGGAGTCAAAGGATTGAATTCCAATGGGCATGGAAGAGAATTGGATAAGGAAGGGCATGTGATGAAAATCATTGAAAGATTGCAGAAAGATGCTTAGGCTCGCCGAGCCGATAGTCGAAACCTCATGAGGGTCAGGGATTGGCAGGGTGAATTCAACTTAAAGATGTTGAAGAGCCTGGAAATAATAGAAAGGAAATTGGAAAAGGAGAGTGACACAAGCAAAACAGGGAGTCGCAGGATGCCTGAGAGAAAAAGAAGATCTAGCAGTGGTAGCAGACATCGTCGTCGCTCCCTAAAGCATTCTGATAAGGAAGCACATAGTAGTTCAAGACCATTCCCTACCAGAAAACACCAAAGATCTAGAGTGGATGAATTGAAAGGCAAGATGAACAAGATTAAGCCTCCTACATTTGATGGAGAACATAAGAAGGAGGAAGATGATCAAACATGGTTGCTTGGCATGAGGAAATATTTCCAACTGCAGAATTATTTCTCTCATGCAGAAGGAAGAATTGTGATGTATCAACTAAAAGGAAAAGCATCCATGTGGTGGGATCATCTTGTGCAGGTGCAGCATGTTAAAGAGAAAGATATCACATGGAAGGAATTCAAGAGGTATTTCGAGAGGAAATACCTGACTAAAAGATACTATGACAAAAATATGAAGGAGTTCTTCGAACTCAAGCTAGGCAACATGACCATTGATGAATACGAACAAAGGTTTTTGGAATTATTGAAGTATGTTCCATTCATCAAAGATGAGGTTGTCAATATTCAGAGGTATTTGAGTGGACTGCCACCTCCCATTGGTGACAAGATTTAGTATGATGATCCTAAGACTATGGAAGAAACAATAAGAAGAGTGAAATGCTTAGATGAGCAGCAAAGAGAAAATCCTACATTTCGGAAGGCTTGGGATGACCAGAAGAAGTTTAAGAAAGAACAGAGGCAGAAGGGAAACAAACCTCCATTTTTCAAAAATAGTCCTCAAGGACATCCATCATTTAGAGAGCCAAGAATGGATGAAGTGGGGGAACAAAGGCCGAGACAGATGCCCATTCAGTGTTGGGGTTGTAAAGAGAACCACAAGTACAGAGATTGTCCCCATAAAAATGACAAAGCAAGAGTTGTCCATAATGTTCAACAAGCTAAAACAATGGAGGCAATGGGTAGTAGAATGCCAAGGATCTATGCGGCCCTGGACAACAAGCAAGTTGAATTTTAGTCGCACATGATTGAAGTGGAAGGTATGATTAACAACCAACCATTTATTATTTTAATTGATTTAGGGGCTAGCCATAGTTATGTAGATCCTAGGGTGGTAGAAAGTTTGCATTTATCAAGAAGCAAACATGAAAAGTCTTGGTTAGTGCAGTTGGCTACAGGAACCAAGAGAAAAGTCACTGAGTTGGTTAAGTCTTGTTCGATGGACATGAATGGATTGAGCACGAAGGCTGAATTGAATATTCTGTCGTTAGGCTCTTATGACTGTCTAATTGGGATAGACTGATTGGACCAACACCATGCCATCTTGTACTATCGGAACAAGGCATTCACTTTCTTAGATGAAGAAGGGAATCAGAGAGTCGTCCAAGGAATTTCTAGAGCTGTTACTATTAGAGAAATCTCAACAATGCAGCTAAAGAAGTGCTACAGAAAAGGCTGTCAATTATTTATAGCCCATGTGGGGGAAATGCCTAAGGATAAGGTGTCAAGTATTAAGGATCATGAGGTACTTAAAGAGTTTGAAGACGTATTTCAGGAGGTACCCAGACTACCTCTGAAGAGAGATATTGATTTCTCTATAAATTTGATGCCTGGAGCAACTCCAGTGTCGAAAGCTCCTTATAGAATGAGTACAACAAAGTTGAAAGAGTTGCAATTGCAGCTTGAAGAGATTCTAAAGAAGGGGTACATTCACCCAAGCGTGTCACCTTGGGGTGCCTTGGTCCTGTTCATGAAGAAGAAGGATGAGATGTTGAGGTTGTGCATTGATTTCAGACAGTTGAACAAAATAACTATCAAGAACAAGTATCCTCTGCCGAGGATCGACGATCTTTTCGATTAGTTGAAAGGTGGGAAAATATTTTTGAAGATTGATCTTAGATCAGGATATCACCAGGTAAGAATAAAGGATGAAGACATCAACAAGACCGCCTTTAGAACAAGGTATGGTCATTACGAGTTCACAGTGGTACCGTTTGGGCTGTCGAACGCACTTGTTGTTTTTATGTTCTTGATGAATGGTGTATTCAGGGACTATCTAGACAAGTTTGTCATAGTCTTCTTGGATGAAATTTTGGTGTATTCCAAGTCAGAGGAAGAGCATGAACAACACCTAAGGATGGTGCTACAAGTGTTGAGAGAACACCAGCTGTATGCCAATTTGAGCAAATGCTTGTTTTATCAAAGGCAGATCCATTACTTGGGGCACATTATTTCAGAAGAAGGAATCATCATGGATCCTGAGAAGGTTGAGGCCATCAGAGAATGGTCAATGCCAAGGAATGTGGTGGAAGTTAGATCCTTTATGGGTCTAGTGGGCTATTACAGAAGGTTTATTGCAGGGTTCTCAAATATAGCTCACCCTATCACTTCCTTGCAAAGGAAGGAGGAAAAGTTTCAGTGGACTAAAGAGTGTGAGAAAAGTTTCCAGCGATTGAAGTAGTTGTTAACCAACACTCCAATCTTGAGGATTGCAGATCCAAATGTGGATTTCATGGTGTGCACAGATGCGAGTAAAGAAGGGTTGGGAGGAGTTCTCAGTCATAATGGATTTGTAATCTGTTATGAGTCCAGGAAGCTGAAAGAGCACAAAAATAATTATGCCACTCACGATTTGGAGTTGGAGGCAATCGTTCAAGCTCTGAGGAAATGGAGGCATTACCTCATGGGAAGGAGGTTTGAACTCAAAACAGACCATAACAGTCTGAAATATTTGTTTGATCATCCAACCTTAAATGCTAGACAAAGTAGGTGGCTAGAATTTCTATGTGAGTACGACTTTGAGATCAAGCATATCAAAGGAAAGGAGAATAAAGTGGCTGATGCACTCAGCAGGAGGGTGCATAAATTACATGCTACAACCATTAGCATGTATCAGACTAATATTAAAAGAAGAATTCTGGAGGCTACAAATGTAGATCTGCAGTACAGAGAATTGGTAGCCAAGCCACAGCAGGGTAAGATGCCACAAAAGATGGAAATTTATAAATTGGAAACCGATGGAATACTGCTGTACAAGAATAGAATTTTTGTACCTAATGTCAAGTGCTTGAAATAGATGATTTTATAGGAGATGCATAATGTGCCTTATGCAGGGCACCCTGGATATTAGAAAATAGTAGCAGTGGTTAAGAGCCATTACTTTTGGCCGAGTATGAAGAGAGAGATCGTTGAATACATCGCCATATGTATGGAGTGCCATAAAGTTAAAGCTGAGCATAGGCACCCCACAAGGTTGTTGCAACCTTTACCCATTCCTGAGTGGAAGTGGTAAGTGGTGACAATGGATTTTATTACAGGATTTCCCAGAAAAAGCAAGCTGCATGATTCGATCATGGTAGTGGTGGACAAGCTTACAAAAGCTGCCCATTTTATTCCACTGAAAACTACTCACAAGGCAGTAGATGTTGCTGATATTTTCGTGAAGGAAGTGGCATGATTGCACAAAATTCCTAAAATGACTGTGTCTGAAAGAGACACGAAATTCACCTCGAATTTCTGGAAAGGATTGTTCAAAGGATTCAGAATGAATCTTAACTTTAGTACATCTCATCATCCTGAGTCTGATGGACAGACAGAGAGGGTGAACAGTGTAATAGAAGACATACTGAGAATGTATGTGATGGACAAACCATCAAGATGGGAAGACTACTTACACTTGGTAGAATTCACCTACAACAATGGGTATCATGCATCATTGAAGATGAGCCCATTTGAAGCACTTTATGGAAGAAAGTGCAATACTCCAGTGAGCTGGGATAATCCAGTTGATAGAGCAGTAGTTGGGCCAGAGTTGCTCAAGGAGATTGAGGACCAAATGATAAAAATTAAGCAGAATTTGAAAGCTGCCCAGGACAGGCATAAAAGTTATGCTGATAAGAACAGAACCCACAGAGAGTTCAAAGTGGGTGATCATGTTTTCCTGAAAGTGAAAGCTAACAAGAGTTCCCTAAAGCTGGGAAGTTGCGCCAAGTTGGTAGCCAGATTTTGTGGGCCATTTGAAATCCTGGAAAGGATTGGACTAGTTGCATATATGCTTGCATTACCTGCATCTATGACTATACATAATGTGTTTCATGTTTCATTGCTTAAGAAATATATACCAGATGCTAATCATGTTATTGATTGGAATGTGATTCAGGTGGAACAAGAAGGTGTCCTGCAAGTGCATCCCGTGCGCATATTGGACAGGAAAAACAAACAGCTTTGGAATCGAGCTATAGGGCTTGTAAAGGTCCAGTGGACCCGGTATGGTCCTGAGGACGCGACATGGGAGCATGAATATGTTATGCAGGTAGAGTACCCGCATCTTTTTTAAAATGTTGAAAAGCTTGCAGATGCAGTGTAAAGTTGCACTAAGGACAGTGCAAAAATAACGGGAGGGGATTGTAATGTCCCCAAGGCCGAGCCTTGTTGTAAATCATGTCTATGAAGTATAAAGCTTGCATTATGAATTGTAATTATGTTTTATAGGCTAGTGAGCCAAGTTTATATAAGCCGGTGGGCTTATGTGTTATTAGGTTGGAGAGCCTAAGTGTTAAGGCCGGGAGGCTGCTTTTGTATATGTAATCATGCAGAACATTAATAAAAATATAAACACCGCTACGTGCAGACCGACCACGATGAATGAGTGATGGGGGACTAAACTTCCACAGAGTGGGTAAGGGATTGGGAGGCTGGAAGGTTGGAAAGAGAGGCTAAGTGTTGAGCCTAGGGGCTTAAGTCCTTGGGAATAATATTTTTAATATTATTCCAAAAGCCATGTGAAATATATGTTTTGTCCTAAGTCCCTGGAGAGGAACGCATGCTGATGGAGTGCATGCAGCTTCATGGGTGACATGTGTTGACCCAGGCACATGCAGTTAAAAACTACAGAAGTCATCCGTGGAGGGGTTCTCTCCTCATTCCATCATCCTTTGCGTCTGATTTTGGATACCCCCACGCAGCTCTAAGAACCAAAAAACTGAGACGTCTTCCTGAAGACCAAAAAATCATCCTTCTGATTCCATTATTGGTCTGCATCTTCCCTTGACATACCTATGCATCGTTGAGAGAACTGGTCAGGAGAGGAAAGTCGACTTGTGAGTTCCAGAACCCAGCCTATCTGCCATTGCAAAGCTGAATCTATACCCGATCTGTCTGTAGGTTGTTTTTTTTTGTTTTCCTGAGTGGGGTTGTGTTGTGGTTATCCTCACCGTGCGGGAATTGAGTCAGAAGGGGATGAAGAACTGTGTTTTAAGGCCCTTAGTTGAAGAGGCAGTCTGTCAGGCCTATGAGAAGCTATTTCCAGGTGAAGGAGTATGCTGGGAAATGGTATTCTTCCATAGAGAGTCCAGCACCAGCTACGGAGCTCTAAAACTTCCTGATTTGGTCTGTTGCCGAGACCTAGAGAGGGACGTGAAGCACTGATTGTTATAACCCTAAATTGCAACACACATGCTTACCTAGCATCAGGCCAACTCATATCCCTTCTTTGCCAAAACACTATTGAACAACTCTTTGGAAAATCCTCTTGAATAAAGGCCCATGCGTCCTAATCCATTACTGCACACATGTACATGTTGGCTAACCCAAAACAGCCTGCGTGGACCGAAAAAAGCATGAAAAAAGGAAATTTGTCGACGAAACAAAAAGATATGGGTGAGTTAACTGAAACTCTCGTCCATGCATGGCCAAGGGTTCGTCCAAATACCTAGCTCCTTCTAGCCTATAAAAGAAGGGGTAGGGGTATCATTTGGAAGAGGAAGAATATAGAAAAGAAACTCTGCCCATTTACATATTCCCATTTTCCCAACCCTTTAGCCTTTCCTTATGCCAAAGGAGATTCAAAGCAAAGCAGTTGAAGGACAGAAGAAGAGGAGCCCAGGATCAGGTTTGAGGAGCGATGGCCTGTCTCAGCTTTTGTAAGTTGACTCATTTTAAGTAATAAAGAGAATGCTTTTCCCGTCCCAATTCATGAACTGTTTATAGTTTGATCAGTATATGTTTTGATTTCTAACCTGTTAGTATATAAGTAGTATGCATGCATAGTTATTGCTTGTCTTGAATGTAGGTTAGCTTTGGAAGAAGTATTGCGAACAAGTAATCAAGCTCAACGAAGGATAGACATCAAACATCGGGAACGAGGTAAGTTGATCTTTTCATGAATTTACTAAGAAAAGGGGATTTAAATCTAGGGATGAAGGTAGAAAGTAATTTCTATTCGGTCGTATTTGCATGCAAAGTCTGAACTCTATTTGCTAGTCCGTGGGGTGATTTTCCCCAACAACTGAATTGGCGACCATACTGGGGAGAATCTTTAGGGTTCCTGGAATTTTATTTAGTTTTTGGGTAGTTTAAAGACTAATTTTTCTTGCCTGTCTTTTCTTTTCATTTTTGTAAGGTCTGAGCTAGCAGGGAGTCTGGTTTTCCATACCAGCTTTCCCTGACTTTTTCTTGACTGTGTTTTTCGGGACCCACAGAGGTACACACTGCCTACACAAGGCCTGTACGCATGTACCCACACCCTATCCTCTTACATCCCGCGTGTGAATGCTAGCTGTAGAGGTAGCAATAGCGTGTAGAGTTCATAGAACCTCAGAGGCAGTCATCCTCTTCCCTGTCAGAATCACACATTCTCAGGGGGTTTTCTGGAATTCTATCTAAGTCTTGTTTGCTAACAGTCCTATCTCAGATTGTTTTTTTCTTTATCATTTTTCCTTATATTATTTGTTTTTCTGTTAGAAAGAGTATCCAAGCCTTCAAGGGATCCTGGTTATCAATATCAGTGGTCTCTTCCTGGTTTGGTCTATTTGTTTTCATTTTTTCTTAGAGTTTGGACATACACGTGGCCTGCACAAGGTCAACCCGCGTGTACACGCCCTCTGTCTCTGTTCAGCGCATGTTCACACGCGTGTTGTATGAGTAACAATCATGTGCTTGTACATGATACTTTTTGTTAAGGGTAAGGCAGTCATCCTTTCCCTTGATAAGAATTATTCCTCTCAGGTGTTTTGAATCTCTGTTTGAACAGTCAGTAGCTTAGGATTAATTTTACTCTTAGCTTACTTTTTCTCATAAAAATAAAAGAATTTTAAAAGGTTTTTAGACAAGTGTGAGATTCATCATTTTTAACAGAAAATTGCTAGTGTGTGATTTTTGACCTGGTTCTTTGCGATCTACGATTTAGGCTAGAATTGTTTTTATTGGTTTTTTGCTTGTCGATATTTTCCCTTTCTTTCTTTACTAGCATTTAAATAAATAGAAAAATCTCTTTTCATTTTCTTCTTTGGTTGAAGAGTGTGTTTCTGCATCATTATCTAGGGAAAAGTATTTTATTTCATAAGTTTTTGCAGTTCACTTAGATTATAAGTATAGTTGAGCGAAATTCCTTTGAGTTTGTTGTCCAAAATCTTAGAAAAAAATTAAAAATATTTCTTTAGAAAAGTTGTTGAAATTTTGCATTCAGTAAAAGTTTTGTTTCCAGCTTTTTCATTCATTTTTTTCTTTCATCTTTTACACATCATCAATTTCACCCTCATACCCCTTGACGTAAGACAAATCCATAAAAGTAACGCTAAATTTAAAATCTACTAGACTTTTATGTTTGTAGGGTTCACAAACTAGTTCGGGACTAGGGCCTTGGATTAGGTTGGAGAGGAAACTCTTCAAGGCCATTTAAAATCAAACATTGGAGTCTGAGATAGGGAGTGTCTAACTCCAGTTCCGTGGAAGTTATCTGGGACCCCCCTCTAACACAGGGGATAAACACGAGGTCGCGTGCGGAAAGGTAGCGGAGATAACCCCTCCAAAGTCGGACCAATCGTAGTGGAGAACACATATAGAAAGCTTGTTTTGGGATTCCGTCGTTTATATTTACCATGGAGCTTCATGGGTCTCGAATCTGTTCGAGGTCCTCAGTTGTCTTCTGGACCATTTTCTCTCGATACCCTTGATAGGTTTCGGGCTCGATACCCTGCTCATTGTGGTCTACTCGACTTTCGACTGTACCCGCATGGTGATTGTTCGCGGGCTGGCAACCTAGTTGCCAATATTTGTTAGGGACATACATAGGTGACTACGGGGGTATACCACGGTACCTAGGACAAACATCGGGCCACGCTTTGTAGAGTATACCTGGAGGGTGCTTCCGTGTTTGAGTTGCACTTGCACCGGTAAGTTGCTCTAGTGTTGGTTGTTGTAACTGTTCTTCCAATTAATTTAGTGTTTTCTTGTCTTATCTTCTAGGGATTCTTTTGTAGTGGGTGTTACTTTTGAGCGTTTAGACTACCTTAGAGTGTCTTGGATATTCTCACATAGTGGAGGATCTCGAGCTCCGCCGGTCACGAAGGCTTCTTGGCCTGCCGCCGGTTACACTGGAGCCACCCCTGCCACCTTTAAGGTGGAAGCTAGACCAACAAGGGTCTTTTGAAGAGACCATGTTACAAACCATTGTGCCCGAACAACCCCCATAGGAATCGACCATTTTGGACCTTGAAGCAACTGCTCTTGGCCCGGTTGAAACCTCAACCATTGATTTCTTGGCACCTTTTATTGTACCAATTCAATTTCATGAGCGCCAGACAGTGTCGCACACAGCAATGGAAACAAATGTTGTTACTCCTTCTGGGAATTCTTCAATTCCCACCATGATTATCACCACATGAGAGATTTCATCTCCTAACTTACCGTCGTCGGTTCGAGCCACCATGGTCTCGACCACAACTACTTCACACAGTGGTCTGAACCCGTCTTTGGTGGCGGCCACAACCACTTTTACACCTAGTGCAACAAGCCCTCCGTTCTCATATGGGATGCCTAGTTCGGGTACAAGTCATGTACTTTCCTACTCCACTTTACAGACTTTGGGTCTGGGGGCAGGGAGCTCTAGCACTCCTCTACAAGGTCACATGGGGGGAACTCCTATCCTTTTTAATGCTTTTCCTTATGGAGGAGGTCATATCCCTCCTTCGTCCCCTTCACTCGATGGCTTGCATCAGCAATCCGTCGGGCAACCTACACACAATAGTTTATTTGGAGCGGGGAGTCAAGGACCACCTTCGCATAGTATGCCGGTAGGTTTGACACTGTTTTCTTGGAACAAAATGTTTGGTAACAACACCTTATCGTCAGCCTCTTTCGTGACTAGGGGCAACCCCATTTTTGGACAATCTACTCCTGTGCAGGGTACTCTTCCTGCACAGGGGGAAAACCTAGTAGGACCTTGGAATTCAGGGCAAGGATCCATTCCCTCCTCCGGAATGCCGATCTGGGGTAATTCTTTCTACAATCAATGGAACCCTGGACAAACTACTATGCCTATCCCCATGGGACCGGCATGGGGTAATCCTTCCCAAATTCCTTCAAATACAATGCATGCCCAACAATCTATGTCCTATTTGGGAAATCAGTTGATGATGTCTCCACATATGAAAAATTCTTACGCTGGCTAGGGCCCTGGTTTCTACCAGAATCCGAGCTAGAAGCCAAACATTTCCTGGCAACTTGGTGCTAGTCAAACTCGAGGACCCTTTTTCCCAGGTTATCAGCAACAACCCAAACTACCTTTCCTGGTGACTTTACACTTGCCAGATTTGACAAGGTTATTGAATGACCCCATTTGTCACGATCTGCGTTGGCCTCCTATGCTGACAAAGTTGCCTTCGGATATTTCAAAGTGTGAAGCCAAGCCTAATGAAGATCCAGGAGATCATGTGACTACCTTCCATCTTTGGTGCTCATCTAACTCATTGAAATATGACTCCATACAGTTGCGATTGTTTCAATGTACTCTCATTGGGAGTGCCGCGAAATGGTACATTGAGCTCGATCGCTCAAGATACTCTTCTTTTTGGCGAACTGGTGATGGATTTCCTTAACCATTTCCAGTTACCTATGATATACGACGCTGGCACAGAGCTGCTCACCAATTTTGAACAGACAATAGCAGACGATATCTCTAATCACATCCAAGAGTGGAGATGCTGGAAGAGTTTAATCAAAGTACTAGTCCTACCAGCATTCCTGCTTGAGTGGTTCCTTAAGTCTTTGGTCCCGCAGTTATCCAAATATGTTGCGACATCCAAAGTTTTCTCAAAAGAAGATGCTATCATGAGGGCTCAATAGTTTGAGCTCATCTATTCTCAGTCTGGTTTATTATACAACATCTTACCAGATGTACCATGTTCAATACTGGATAAAACTGGACAGAGAGTTGGACCACATGCCGATGGTATTGTTGGTTCAGCACAAACAAAGCCCGTTGACCAATTGATGAATCAGTTGCAGCAGCTATCCATACAACACACAGCGGCCAGCCAAACTACTTCTTTGGTTTCTCCCCCTACCCAAACGTCAAAAGTACACACAGTGCAGTCGACTAACCCAAAGGCCACCCAGCAGCCTGAAGGGAAGAAAAAACAATGAAAGAATGGTAAGGGGGATAAAAAACCCAACGATATTGCTGGCGGGGAAAACACTGAAAAACGAAAGGCGAGGTATCCATGCAACTTGTGCGTGGAATACCACCCGACCCATCTATGTCCTCGACTTGCAGAGGCCCAAAAGTTTGTCACATAGCAATAGCAGGCAGTGTTGACTAATCCCTTTCAACATGGGAAAAATGTAACTCAAGCCTCTGCAAGCACAGAAGGGGGCATCCAAGAAAATTGCCCGCCTCCGAACAACCCCTCATCCACGAACATATATATGGTTAGGGGTGATGCTTTCATATCGACTAGAGCGCATGATTATAGTAAACCAAGCGCTTCTGAGAAGGGTAAAGAAGATGACTTCCCATCTCTTCCTCTACAGATTGAGAAGACGTTGGGAGAAACAATGACACACATTCCAAAAGGTGCATTTAAGAAAGCTTCTCATAACCCAAACGCAAGGGCCACCCAGAACTACTCTGTGGTGGAAGATTTATCACAAACCCCTTGTGCGATGTCTTCTTTGGAGGTCCTCCAAAGCTTCCCTGCTTAGAGGAAATCCTTGTTAACCGCTTTGGGCTCTACTGAGACTTGTAATCCAGGTACCATCATGTTAGATACAACCGACTTAAAACCTCATCTGCCTTACCACGTAACGTTTCAAATAGTAGTGGCTTACCCCACGAAAAATTTTACATGGAATATCTTCCACACGGTGGTCGACGAGGGCGCCTCGAAATGCATTATGTCGTTGGCATGTTGGAAGGCCATTGGCCAGCCCGTTTTGTCTCCATCACCTACTCTCCTCATTGCTTTCGACGGTCGTTCATTTCGACCACATGGCATTGTTCCTTCTTTCCCCATGTAGTTAGGAGGGAAAACTATGTGTGTCGAAGTAGAGGTAGTCGATGCTCCCCTCAACTATAACCTCTTGTTAGGATGGAGTTGGACTTATGCTATGCAAGTTGTGGTTGCTACAGTTTTTCGGGTCTTGTTGTTTCCACACGAGGGCCGAATAGTGACCATTGATCAATTGTCTTTCTCCAGACCTGACCCAACTTTGGGGGCATCCACGGTCCCAATGATTGATAATATTCAACCAGGTGTCATTAACGTAGGAGTTGGTTTGTGCCCATCCTTGATGGGTACCTTCGATTACCCACATCCTCACGGCGATATCAAATTTATATCTAATCACCATAAGGTTGAGATTTTTCAAGTTTCGTTGTTCAGCATGACTTACTTCGAGGATCCATGGATTCTTCCTTCCCCATTAGCCACGATGGATGAGACAGGGCACTCAGGCATGTCCATGCCCTTGTCTGTCACTGAAGTAGTGTACTCTTTAGTCCAACAAGCTTTAGCTAACACTGATCCGACTCCTACACAAGAGTTAGATCCACTTCTAGAGCCTATTTGGGCTCAGGGTTCTCTCGCTAACATCGATTCGTTAGACTTAGTATTGCCTTCTGATGAAGATGTAATTGAAGAAATGACTAGTCTGAACAAACCTTGGGAAGATCTTCATCACAAATCACATTTCCTCCCAAAGTTAATCCTAATCGAAGCAGGAGAATTCACCGTGACCATGATGGGACATCAGCCGTGTCCTATTAATCTCTTAGCTATACATGAAATTTATGTAGAGGGAAATATGGAAACTATCGCTGAAAATATACCAATCAACATCTCCTGAAACCCTAGCGTCGTGGAGAACATCTTCATCAGAGCAGATTGCTCCCCCGAAGAGGTTCAAATCTACACGGATCTTTTCAAAGAATTTTGCGACGTTTTTGCCTAGTTTTACAAGGAAATGCCAGGTATTGATCCAAAAATAGTTGAACATGAAATCACAACATATCCTGATGCCAAGCCTATTCGACAGAAGCTTCGTCCAGTTAATCCCAAGAAAACAGCAGCCATCAAGATTGAGGTTGAGAAATTGCTAAAGGCAGGTTTTATCTATCCTATCCATTTGACTCAATGGGTGTCAAATCCTGTGCCGGTCAATAAAAAACAAGGCACGATTCGTGTATGTACTGATTTCCATGATTTGAACAAGGCATGTCCCAAAGATAATTTTCCAACACCATTCATCGACTAGATCATTGATGAATGTGCTGGTTGTGAAGCCTTTTCTTTCATGAACGGTTTTTTGGGATATAATCAAATCCAAATCAAACCCGAAGACCAACAAAAAACGACATTCATTTGTCTATGGGGTACATTCGCATATCGTAAGATGCCTTTTGGCCTTAAAAATGCTGGAGCCACATTCCAGCGGGCCATGTCTTTTGCTTTTCATGATCTCAAGCATATAGTCGAGGCCTATCTAGATGATTTAGCATCACGATCTCGCAAGAGAACGGATCATCCCACACACCTTAGACTAATCTTTGAACGCTGTCATTACTTTAGGATTCGCTTGAATCCAAACAAGTGCAGCTTCTACATAATGTTAGGACGTTTGTTAGGTTTCATCGTATCAACAACAGGGATCATGGTCGATCCTCTCAAGGTGGAGGCAATAATCTAGTTGCCCCCCCCATGCACAATCCTTCAACTTCAGAGTCTACAAGGCAAGGTGAACTTTTTACGACACTTCATCGCCAACTATGTCGAAATCACCAAGGGATTTATGCGCTTATTGCAGAAAGACGTTCCTTTTTACTGGGACGATGCCACTCAACGCTCTTTCGATGCATTAAAACACGCCTTCACAACTGCACCTTTGCTACAACCACCTAACTATAACAAGGATTTCTTATTATATATGGTCGTCCCAGAGTCAACCATTGGCATTGTTTTAGTTCAGGAAGATGATTTGTTCTCAGAATACGTGATCTATTACCTAAGTCGAGGCCTTGTAGGACCGGAACTCAATTATTCTCATATCAAAAAACTTGTGTTGGCAGCAGTTCATATTGTTCAACGGTTCTGTCATTATGTTCTGTTTCACAAGACCACCATCATTGCTGTCATGAATCCATTCCAGTACATGTTGACACGATGGGTTATAGGTGGAAAAATCAATAGATGGCTAGTCATCCTCCAAGAATTTGACTTAGACTTCGTTTCAGTAAAGTCCAAAAAGTCATTGGTCTTCGCAGAGCTTATTTCGAAACTTCTGGTTGAGTCAGGTGACGTTGTGCCTAAAGAATCACCTATCCGGGGAGATATGTTTTTTATCACATCTTCATATCCCTAGTACGGAGATATACTTATCTATCTTTAGACTTTGAAGTGCCCCACTTCTTCTTCTCGTGATGAGCGTGAGCGTATACACCATCAGGCTAAGAATTATCTCATACTCGATGATACATTGTATCAGAGAGGTGTAGATTACATCTTACATCGATATCTCACACGTGAGGAGGCAGTGATCGTGCTCAACGATTTCCATACCAGAGCTTGTGGCAGTCATTTGTCTAGGTTGGCAACAACCCAAAAGATTCTACGAGCAGGTTACTTTTGGCCGACACTTATCAAAGATTGTATAGAATCGGTCAAGAAGTGTCATCCGTGCCAAATCTTCTCTCGGAAGATGAGGGCACATTTCGCTCCCATGTTTCCTGTCATCACAGTTGGTCCCTTCACCAAGTGGGGGATTGATTACACTACTTGCAACCCCCCTTCAGCAAGGGGGCACTGCTATATCATCGTAGTTGTAGACTACTTCACGAAGTGGGTCGAAACTATGCCAACATTTAAAAATGATGGAGAGACTGCAGCTCTGTTCTTATTCAACCAGATCATATCAAGGTTCGACGTCCCGAGAGATATTGTTACTGACCATGGCAGTCACTTTCAGAACCAAATGATGACCGAATTAACATCAAAGCTTGGGTTACAGCAAGAGCATTCATCACCCTACTACCCCCAAGCCAATGGGCAGGTGGAAGTTGTAAACAAAACTCTTAAGACTATTCTACAATGAACTATCAACTCAGCCAAGTCAAATTGGCTTTTGATGTTATACTCGGCATTATGGGCTTACCGAACATCTGTTAAGACTACAACCAATTTCTCACCTTTTCAACTTGTTTATGGGCTAGAGGCAATCTTGCCCATCGAATGTCAGATCCCATCTCTAAAATTGGCAGTACAATTATTGCCAGACACTTCTCCACTTGAAGAATGGTTAGTACACCTTGAGCATCATCGTGATGCGGCCTTGGCCAACGAGGCTCACAAACATAAGGTCAAGTGTCAGTATGATAGGTCTGTTCATCTTCATATTTTCTCTGAAGGTGACCTTGTCCTGGTCTATGACCAAGATAAGGACCCTCTGGGGGCAGGAAAATTCAAACCCATGTGGTTCGAACCTTTCATCATCAAAGAGGTATTAAAAAAGGACGCTTATCGTCTGGTTGATTTTGAAGGGAATGCTTTGGCAGAGCTTAGAAATGGGCTCTAGCTCAAGAAGTATTACTCATAGGCAGGTCACTGTGGGTAACTTTTTGTAACATATGTATAGTCTTTGTACTATTACTTTTTAGTTTATTTTAAGTGTTATGGACGTGTCATTGATGTTATCTTTCGTCAATATGGAAGATGTCAAGTGATTTTGAGGTGTTCGTTGGGTATGCAGATGGTTCTAGTCGGCACACTCGGAGGCTTGCCTCCGCAGCTTGGGTAATCTTTACACCTCAGGGCTAGTTGTTATCTTCCAGAGGTATATGCTTAGGTGACACCACAAATAATGTCTTCGAGTATAGTGCAGTTATTGAGTTGATCATGACGCTTTGTCATTGGGTATCTCTCATCTCTAGGTCTATCTCGACGCTCAACTAGTTGTGTCTCAGCTAAACAGAGTATACCGGGTTCATGATCCAACCTTACACCGACGATTCCTTAGGGTACATCTCTTAGAACGAAACTTTGATTATATTACATATTTTCATGTTCCTAGGAGATTAAACCAAATTACAGATACTCTAGCTAATCAAATTTTAGATTGTCATCTTGCACACATATGAAAGAACATTGACATGTGCATGTAAATACATTTTTGCACACATGATCCATAAGACACAAAAGAAAAAAGAAAAAAATCATATATAACATCATAAAATAACCAAAGTACATAGATGGACTCAAGTGCCTCAAAAATGGGATTAATAACAAGTCACAGGGCTTATGCCCTAAAAAAATATATACAAGTAGTGGTTGTGGCACGTAAAAAGTCTAAATAGGTTCAGGGCCTATGGGCCCTATTATAATAGTCCACAGCATGGGCTAAATGCCTAAACAATCGGACCCACGTCCGACCTGCCCCCACTACATGAGGCTGCATGGATGGCGGCAGGTCCTCTATCTCTACCATCGGGACTGTGCGAGTGAGTGCAGTGAAGTTCCACTCAACTCGTCTAAGGACCCTCTCAACCTCCTCGGTTGGGAGGTTCCCTTCTATTGTTGGTCCCCCGGCGGCAGCTGCGGCTTCTGGCTGAGGACGACACCTGTTCCATGCATAATCGGCAGGTCTCATGGGTCCCACATCTGCATGCAACAAACGTATACCCGTCAAATACTCTGGCATACAAAAAAATGATATATCTAACAAAAATGACATAAAAATTACATATACAAACAAAAAAAAATAAAATTACAAAGGTGGAGACTTACCCATCTCCCCTCGCTCCTCACCAGGAGGCATGGGTATCTCGGGAACTCTAGAAAAGTCTATCCCTGTATATGGGTAATCCTCAATCACAGGGATCTACCGCGATAGCCATGCAAAAAATTCATCATCGAAGGACTCATTGGTCCTTCCCCCACCCTGTCATGGCAATAATACTGCCCATCTACATACTACAGGAAAAGAGGCCTGATGTCCTCGTACCACTTCTCGAGGACTAAAGCTCGGAACTCTCTCAAATAAGAATGAACACAAAATCATCCTGAACCCGAAGTTCCTCTGTGTCCGTTGTCGGCAATATGTCAATTTCCTCTTCATACACTCAAGTAGTGTGGTACTCCAGTCAAAAATGTGTGCATTCAAGCACTGGATAGCACAGTTCATTTGTGCGCGAGATGCCTGATGCAAGGCCATTGAACCGGTAATCCTCCCAATAAGCAATAATATCGCTTGCAGTGATAGGTTAGTAATCTTACTTATGGGCACCTGGGAGTTCACACAGTTTGTCCCAGCCTCACAGTGCTCAGCTATCAGTTCCGCTATGTTATGCGACCCTGCAGGAAACGTCCTGAAATTGGATGGTTCCCCTCTCCTTGAGAGGCCATTCAAAAAGAAGATATCCTCGGTGGTGGGCACCAGTGATTGCCCCTCTAGCATGAAGGCCTCTGCATCAGGGTGCCAGTAGTCAATCAAGGCATTCAGTAGCCTTGGTTGCGCTCACATAAATGGACACAGGAAGAACTTAAGTAAACCACATTGCATCAACACAGCCACGACATTCGGATCTCCCACGACCAACTCACTTATTGTTTCATGCTCCCTTTCCCTCCACTGGACATACTTCCTACCAAAACAACCAAGTTCATGAGGGTCAGTGCTTGCTCTTTAGTTCTTTTTGCCAATAAAAGGGGGTCCACGCGTGTGTGTTTTCTTAACCTCATTTGCATACCTTATACACCAGCCTTGTGATAGTTTGCTTATGCATCTTAACACCTTTGGCCACTGGAGGATTTTTCCCGAGTATCATTTTACTAAAACACCAGTCTTGTCCTTGTGCCTTGAACTTGTATGTTTGCAATACTCGTTCCTCCATTGTAACGTAATATTCCTTTATTATTTTTTCCACAATTATTGAAAAGAACAAAAAAAAAAAAATATACCCCAAAAAGAGGAAGGGAAAAGTATTTTCTTTGTTGGCAGCATAATGAGTCGCCCTTGGATAAAGCACATATGTCCATTTGTTCATCAGACTATGGGATGTAGTATGACCTTAGGAAGATTTTCTTGCTATATAGAGTTGTGCCCTCCACCGTTTGGTTATTCTTCCAAACATATGGAGAGTTTGCGTTGCCTCCTGCTTCGTAGACTTATGATTAACATACATGTTGCCTGAGTCTCATCATTTGTCGTGCTATTTTCCAAGGGAAGTTTGTCACTAAGCCTGATTCGGCCCCTCTGCAATATGTCTCTTGTCCGCATACCCGACCATCATGAACATCCAATCAAGTCCTTGTTCGAAATCACTGAAGCCTTCAGTCCGATCATCAAGATTATCAAGTCCATGACCGACGAGTCATCGAAGACATCTGGATAGTGCAGTCATACACTCATATTACACTCCTACCCGAGTTTTGAAGATTTTGAATTTGTTTCTCAAGATCTAAAGATCTCATCTCCAGCCATCAGGCCGAATCAGCTTCTGGAAGATGGATACTCTATATGTATATCTTTCTGATTTTGAGATGTAGCTCCGCTGTGTATTGTTCATGGCTACTCTTTATAGTTATTTTACATGGATCTACAATATATTTGATTGGTAGCCATGGTTCTATTTTATCCCGAGCATGGGTATGCCCGCCTTAGTGAGACATTTGTTATTTTACAGACGGCACCTCCCGGTTCCTGATCCTTGGGCTCAATCATTCGGCACATCAGTAAAGATTGGTAATGTATTTCGGCCATCAGATGCTCTTCTGACCTCACACATTAGGGGGCATCTGTTATAACCCTAAATTGCACCACACATGCTTACCTGGCATCAGGCCAACTCATATCCCTTCTTTGCCAAAACACTGTTGAACAACTCTTTGGAAAATCCTCTTGAATAAAGGCCCATGTGCCCTAATCCATTACTGCACACGTGTACATGTTGGCTGACCCAAAACAAATCACATGGACCGACAAAAACATGAAAAAAGGAAAGTTGTCGACGGAACAAAAATCTATGGGTGATTTAACTAAAACTCCCAGCCATGCATGGCCGAGGGTTCGTCCAAATACCTAGCTCCTTCTAGCCTATAAAAGAAGGGGTAGGGGTATCATTTGGAAGAGGAAGAATATAACAAAGAAACTCTGCCCATTTATGTATTCCCATTGTCCCAACCCTTTAGCCTTTCCTTATGCCAAAGGAAATTCAAAGCAAAGTAGTTGAAGGACAGAAGAAGAGGATCCCAGGATCAGGTTCGAGGAGCGGTGGTTGGTCTCAGCTTTTGTAAGTTGACTCATTTTAAGTAATAAAGAGAATGTTTTTCCCATCCCAATTCATGAACTGTTTATAGTTTGATCAGTATATGTTTTGATTTCTAACCCGTTAGTATATAAGTAGTATGCATGCATAGTTGTTGCTTGTCTTGAATGCAGGTCAGCTTTGGAAGGAGTATTGCGAACAAGTAATCAAGCTCAACGGAGGATCGACCTCAAACGCCGGGAACGAGGTAGGTTGATATTTCCATGAATTTACTAAGAAAAGGGGATTTAAATCTAGGGATGAAGGTAGAAAGTAATTTCTATTCGGTCATATCTGCATGCAAAGTTTGAACTCTATTTGCTAGTCCGTAGGGTGATTTTTCCCAACAACACTGATGGACTATGCTTGTGAAGGTGTATACTCCCGGGCGGAACAGGCATGTGGGGAATGAGAGTTCATGAGTAATGGGCGTAAGAAGGCATCCTCGAAAGAATCCTTCTGATTATTCTGTGCAGTTTTCCCTGTAACCTCAGCCTAGACTAGGATTCCTTACCTTGGGTGGAGCTTAGTCCCAGCTCGAGGGTGACCCACTACGGAGCATGATGAGTAGCGTGGTCTAAGGCTGGGAGGTTTGTGGAAGGCCTACACGTGGTTGGTGGAATTACCACGGTTTCAAAGATAACTTTCAGCTTATGCCTAATATTATGTGTTGCATGCCTGTGATGCTTATATGTATCATGTATTCTGTTGTGCATATGAATTATTGTTAATGACAGGGATTATTTATGTTAGCAGTAATCTTGTGCTTACTCTGAGTTAAATGTGTTTAATATGACTTAAATGCATGTTATTAATTAAGTATGAGAATGATGTAGTTCTGCACAGTAGCGTTTGCTCGGCCAGTGGGATGACGGCCGGGGGACGTTACAATTAGATCCTTTTTGGCCAAATCTGTATGTGCATTTTCCTGTTTTGAAGAGTTTTTGTGTTAAATCACCGTGGTTCATACCAGGTATGTATGATTTATGTTTTACGATGGTTTTACATATAATTCAACATTTTTTAATGATTTCAGGAAACTAATTCATGTTTTATGTGTCACAGGGAAAAATCGTAGGTTGTTTTTGCATCCAGTACTCCATCCGGCACTCCATTGGGCACTAAAACCATGGGTGATTTGGCGGTTATCATATCGACGGCCAGCAATGCACGAATCAGAGACATGGGTTTTCTTTGTGCTCGTGGCCTCCAGCTACTAAACTTCTAACAACTCAGCTTGGGTTGTTATGTTGGGCGTTTATTGGCTCACCTTGTTTCTAGAAGCCATCGACGGTTAAGACGCATTGAATGTGATTTGATGTTTTTAGTGGAGGTCGACCCTTCTAGTGGTCGACCTATCAGCTTGTAAATCTATAAATACCACCTCAATGGTCATAAAAATAGTTAGGGAGGAGATCAGAGGAATAGTTAAGCTATCTTTTTCCAATTCTAGACATATTTTGTGAAAACTGTGTAAAATTGCATTTTTTTTAATTTTAAATGTTGAAATTGTGATTATTGAGCTCATGATTCATCCTTGAAGAGTAGCCATGACCTGTTGGGGGGGCCACCAGCAGTCTGGGTGAATATTTAGTTAGTTTTCTTGTGAATTTGAGTAGTGTAATCGTCATTGTGTTTATTTCCTGTACATGAGTTTTTATTGTGTTTATTTACTGTATAAATTGTTGTTCATGATTTAATTACTTTAGTTTAGTTTTGTAGGCTATTATGGAGGCTAGTGTTAATATGCAATGATCTTTTAATTGATAGGAAATGAACTTGCAAGTTCTTAGCTACTAACCCTATGTATAATTAGATGATAGTTAGATTTTTCATATGCTGAAATAGAGTTTAAAAACAGAGTTAAAACAGAGTTTCTAGTTCATGGTTTCTTTGGCAAGTTTTGGTGGATGGATAGTTGTTAGTTTTATCTTTCATTTCTAGTTTTCTTATCTTATTGATGTTTAGTTTTGCTTATCTAGTTTTTAGTTAGTTTTCTTATTTAATTTCTTTTCATATGCTGAAATAGAAATAGGATTTAATTTATGTTTTATGAGTATTTTCTGTTTGCAATTTAATTTGTTAAAATAGAATTAGTTTAGTTTACTTCATGCAATTTCATTTTCTAGATTTAGGTTGCAATTTTAATTCAAAGTTGACTATTGAATTTAGTTTCCAGTTATGAATCTAAGTAGTATGAATTTGCTTAATTAGTATAGAATGCAATTGACTTAAATAGAATAGTGTTTTTATATTGTTGATGATTAATGCGTAGATTGAATAATCACATGGATATGCAGGGTAGTTGATGTTGCTTCTATAATGGCTAAGTTCTCATTGGATTGTCTAATTCATACTTTTCACTTTGCTATCGAAATCAATATTGAGTTTATCCCTCTTGAGTTATCGTTAATTGTTAAATGCCATCATGATATTATAAGACACCGAAGACATAACCATCAACACTATATTTGAGTTTTCTTGCTTTTGTACATTAGAGAATAGTCTTCTTGCTTTGGTAGATTAAAGAATAGTTTTCTTATTATAGATTAAAGAGTAGTTGTTGATTACTTTTATTGTTATGATGCTTTGAATTTAGTAGGTTAAGATTTCCTTTTATAAATTAGAAATAATTGTGAAGTTTAATTTAAGTATAGATTTCACTTGCTTATTAGTTTGATTAGTTGCTTATTGAGTAATCTTGATTAGTTTACTTGTTTTAGAAGTTATCATAGGTTATTTAGTTGATTGCTTGCCTATTTACTTGCTTTGATAGGGTAGTTTCTTGTCTATTTACTTGCTTTAATAGGATAGTTGCTTATTGAATTTGAGTAGGTTAATTAAAGTAGTTTGTTGTTGTTATTTCTTATTAGGTAGATTGAATAGATAGTTTGCTTTTGCTTATTGTCATGATTAAGTTAGTTTGTTTTAAGTAGGGTTTTCATTTGCTTTCTTAGGACTATCCATCGATCCTTTGTTCAAAAGTTACTTAGGGTAAATAGTTTAAATTTCTTAATAGGGTTTGATCATTAGTAGTTTTTGCTTGAATAGATTAGCCCTTAGATAGCCCATTTCCTTAGTTAGACCATACTACCTCTAGCCTTTATACCTTGGCACATATAGTGCTACAACTCTAAGTTTACTTACCCCGGGTTGACAATTTAATTGAGGGTTTTTAGTGTTTTTTTAGTGCATATAGAACACCCATCAGAGATGTACATTTCAAGAAATTGATGTGGTGGTTGGATTAGCTACCCAACTAGTGCAAGACTTGAGGTTATAGAAGTGTGCAAAGACATGGATGAGCTGGTTTAAGTATGGATGCAACAACAAGTTCACAAGAGTTCAATACTTGGACATTTTTCATGTAGTTGTACTAGTAGTTAAGGAAGTAGTAGCAGCAGATTGTAGAATGATCGTCACAGCAAGACAGTGACAGCTTGAACATTGTGAACATAGTTGGGGAGGAGACGTTCTTCCACAATTAGGAGAAAATTGGTTTCACACAACTTTGGGCAGAGGGAAATGTGGACGGTTGCACGAGGTTGAAAATGATTGTAGTGCGAGTTGGAAAGTTTGGGTTTCAATTTTGTCCTAATTTGGGGTTTCCAGGTAGCATGAAACTTGGGGTTTCCAATAGACTTAGTTGTGATGGGGGCATGAGTTCGGGTAAAGACTTGGAGATCATAGAGTTTTTGGATATTTTGGGGGATGGTAACAACTTGAGGTGGGGGAGGATGTAAGGTCTTCGACTAGAATGGAATGGACACCCTCGCCCAATTCCTTAGAAGATGAATTTTTGGGTTGCTCCGACACCCAAGAGTCGCACTAGTTGGTCAAATGGGTGGCTTGGGCATGTAAACACGCCAAGGGGGTTTCCCAACCATGGGGTGGAAGAGACCAAGAGAAGGGGTGCACCAAAGAGGTTGGGGTGCGTCGACATGAGGAGCACACCCAAGGTTGGAGTGCTTTGGTCCCAAGGGACACGATGGTTGATGAGAACATGGGTTTCTTTAGGCGCACTGGGTCTGCGAATGGGCACAACACACCCAAAGGACATGACGATTTGTGAAGATGACATTTATCCATATAGAAGAACAAGGGTGCACAACCAAGAAGACACAACAAGGAGAGAAACATCAAATTTGAGGTTCTGAGGTAGATTTGGACAAGGAGGGGCTAGCTCCCTCAAGAGGCCAAGTCGCTCCACTTGAGAGAACTTGTGCTTCCTTGAGGTGATTTTGTGGGAAGAGTTGGGGAGACATTCCTTGGGATGAGTTTAGTAGCATGCAGGGTGAATTGAAGTTTTGGGAAGTCTTATCACATGTCTGGGTGAGGCATGTTATGAGACAGAACCACAGGTTTATGCGAAGTCTTATGACAAAGAAGAGATGGTGAGTCTTTGGTGGGAACATGCTTGGAGTGCTTCGCGGGAGTTGCGAAAGTTGTTGTGATAGATGAGTCTTAGAGTGACAAATCTGTGTATGAGTTTCTTGGTGAGGTGAGGCGAGTCGTGTGACACCACCCAAGTTGTAAACTGAGCCAATAATGCTCATAGTGTAATTGTTTCGCAATAATAAGACTTAGTCGAGTGTTAGGCATGTCTCATACCACCTGCACTATACTTGTGTGTCTCTTGATTGTTTCATGTGTTCTATTGGTTTCACATGTTCATGGGCGTATGCTTAAATGACTAAGTGTTAAGTTGTCAACAAGATTTTGTAAGTATACAAGTGAGTTGCACTAGTGTAGGAGTGTGACTCGCACATAGCCTAGAACAGAGTATGGGTATGCTCTAGGTGAAGCGGTGTAGTTCGAATGAAGTTTCCATGGTGTTTCCAAGCATCCAAGAGAGAATTGTTACGGTGTCGCACGCCCTCAAGGGGTGCACGATCAAAAGATTTAAACAAGCATCCTGTGGAGACGTGACAATCTACATAATAAAATACAAGGCAAATGCTTAAATTGATAAGTATAAGGCTAGGCTAGTGGCAAAGGGTTTTTCTCAAAAAGAAGCGATCCATTATGAAGAAAACTTTGCTCCAACATCAAGTGGAATATTATTAGGGTGGTGCTTGCTTTGGCTTTACAAAATGGATGGGAAGTGCACCAAATGGATGTAAAGAGTGCCTTTCTAAATATTAATTTAAATGAGGACATGTTTGTATGATTTAACTCCCATTTTGAAATTCTAGGGCATGAAAACAAAGTGTGCAAATTGGTTAAGGCATTATATGGGTTAAAACAAGCTCCTAGAGATTGGTATGCTAAAATGGATGCATATCTTCAAAAAGTTGGTTTTTTTTAGAAGTGAATCAATTGATACTTTATATGTCCAACTTCAAGGAAATAACTTAGTCATTTTGTGATGTATGTTGATGATTTACTTGTAACGGGGAATAATGGTGATCATATTTCTCAAGTAATGAAAGAGTATCAATTATATTTTGAAATGACAGATTTGGGGTTACTTCACTACTATGTTGGAGTTGAAGTAATACATAAAGAAAGAAACATATTTATTTCCCAAGCTAAGTATGTCTCTAAATTATTAAAGAAGTTTGGTATGGAGGATTGTAAACCAACATCCACCCCTAAGGAACAAAACTTAAAACTTTCAAAGTTTAAAGTGGGGTAACTCGTCAATCGTACTAGATATAGACAATTGATTGGAAGTTTAATCTACTTGATGAATGCTTGTCTAGACTTATCATTTAGAATGAATATTCTTTCAAGGTATATGCAGGAACCTAGAGAAATTCATTGGAATGAAGAAAACAGAGTAATTCGATATCTTCAAGGGATGAAGGATTTTGGACTTAAATACAAGAGGAACAATTTTTTTAGATTTGTTGGATACTGAGATGTAGATTTTGCTAGAGATATTGATGACATGGATTCTACTTCAAGGTATTTAATGAATATGGGATCAGTTGTAGTGTCATGGAGTTGAAAAAAACAAGGAATAATTGCAAATTCAACAACATAGGCAGAATATATTTAAGTTTGGGAAGCAGCATGTCAAGTGGTGTGGTTGCAAAGAATTTTACACGATCTTGGGGTTGTTCATAATGAAGCTACTTCGTTATTGATCAGCAGTGAATCAATGATCGTGCTAGCCAAAAATCTAGTGTTTCATTCAAAGACAAAGCATGTTGATACAAAGTACCAGTACATTAACACTCTTATCATAAAGGGAATCATCAAACCAAAATATTTCCAAACAGAAGACCAAACTTCAAATATCTTCACCAAATCAATTGAAAGAATTAAATTCACTAAATTCAAAACTGAATTTGATAGTTGCTCAAGAGAGCTTTTGGATCATATGAGAGATTATTAACAATATTAATCCTAAAGTTCAAGTTATATCATAGGTTTATAATTTCTGAATAAAATATTATTTGTAAATGGACATCAATTACACTCACGTAATTGTATGGTTAATTATCTATGTTACTTTTTAGAAACTATTTTTTTAGTTATAAAAATTGAGTTATTTAAAGGCACTTCCATCCCATGTGAAGATGATTTTGACCCTTAACTTTCACATATAATATGCTTCATTCAATTTATTTTTTCTCATTAATAACATTTGTATATCTAAGAAGACTTTGTCGTACATAAAATATCTAAGATGAAAAATAAAACTACAAAACAAATCCCTATAATTTTTTTTTTATAAAAATATGTTTTCATGGCATATGTAAAACATTGCATTAATATCATAATGATGAAATAAAATATTCTAAAATCACATCTGATATCTAGGGTACGACATATCAAATTATAAAGATTCTTAACAAAAAATATACATCAAACATCCATTATTTCCACCTAATACCATTAGAAATATGATGAACTCGAGAAAGAATACATTGACTCCAAATAACATATAAAGGAATCTACTTGAGTTCCTCCTCTTCAATCCTCGAGACATTTCTCTAATTGTCTCCTCCCCTGAGACATTTTAAATCCCGAGAATTCCTCTAATGTTTGTTTCTTTCATTGTCTCATTTGGTCATGGTGAGCACCTATGACATAGAGAACCATCAATATAATAAATGTACCTTTGTTGCTATTAAGAGCTCTCAATATGTTATTTCATTTTTTTAATAATATATCCCTATATTATGTTGAGTGCTCCAAAACATAAAATAAGGGAAAACTTAATAGAAAAACTTATAAAGAAGAGTTTATAAAATATTATAATAATATGAGAGGAAAAATAAATGAATGAAAATAATTTTAAATTTGTTGGATGAAATTTATTATTTTATAAAATTTATTGAAAAAATTTGAGATAGATTTTTAAGTATGTGTATTTTTATTTTGAATATTTGTATTTTGATGTTAATTGTGATAAAAAATGATTGCATGATTGCCTTCTTTCCCATGGTAGCCTTATGAAGGAGAGGAATAACCATGCATATAAGTATTGAATTAAAATTGTATATTTATTCTTTTTTAATACATTCTTATATTATGGAGTTGAGAACTCTTATGGATAAAATAATTGTTGTATGAAAAATGTATGTTTTTTTTTATGGTTGTTATAGGAACAATTGAAGATTGAAAACATGAATTGGTTTGGAAAGAAGAACATCAAGGTTGGGGTTATTTCAAGGAGGGGCAAAAGAATTTAATACTCCTATTGGGTTATTGGGAAGGGCACCCACCTTCCTTAGAAAACTAGAAGAAGAGGGTCAGTATTCACTCAAAAACTTCTATTGTAAATTGATCTTCCCAGTCCTATAAGCAAGGCGTTCTAAGAGAATGTTTACTATGTTAATTTCTAATCCATGTCAAAGTTAGTCAGTCTATATATTTGTAATAAAGCCTTCACTAGTATAATGAGCAAGGTTATTCCTAAAATAAATTGTTAGTCAGTCTTTGTTAGTTTGTTGCTAAGGGAAACAACCCTCCCTAGTCTGAATGCACAAGGTGTTGCAGAAATAAAGCAACAACTATCATTGTAAGAAGTCCCCTTGCATTATTAAAGGGACATTTTTCTCTTTAATAGAATTTGATGAAGTTTTTCTGAACCTTTCCTCTCTTATTTGTTTGTGAAATTGATTTGTTGTGTGTGAGTTTTCTGAGTGACGTGTTTTGTTGTGCACCAAGTAAATTGGTCCTCCGTCTCTTTGTTTTCTTGTAAGGAAGTGTTGGCTTGTTCTTTTCTAAAGTGCGCATTAAGTAAAATCAGTGCACCCTCCTTGCTTACACTCTCATTATAGATCAATTGGTATCAGAGCGGTTTCCTTGGGAAATGTTTTGCACGCAGTGAAGAAGGAGAAGATAGAGAAGTCATCCGCAAGATTCAGGCAATTTTTTTTGTGTCTCATGTTCTTCAGTTAGTTACTCCACGCTCTGTCCAGAGCTTCTAAGTCGGCCTTCTCAAGGTTCTTCTTCATCTCCGTTCGTGAGACCCCCTTTGCGCCTTTCTCAGGGATCCTCATGCACCCTTCTCAGGGCCCCTTTGCAACTCACTTTGCTAGAATTTTCACGTATCTTCTATCAAGTGGATACACTCTCTCTCTCTTCCGTGAATGAAAATCATGCCGCCGTGAAGAGAAAACTCTAGTGAGGAGTCCAATGCTTCCATGTCTGCTCTAGTTGAAGACTTGGTGTTGGCTTTACATGAATTACTTTGACTACAACAACATAGGACTCCAACGACTATGCAGCTCGACATGCGTTTTTGTTGCCGAAGTTCATCATGAAAATGAATGGAGAGATTGTCGATTCTTGGATCTGCAGTCTCTCCACCTACTTCAAGACTTCCCCAGAGATGGAAGAATCCACTAAATTACAAATCGTCAGCCGACATCTCGAAGGCATCGCTCAAGCTTGGTGGGACACTCAATTGGAACAATCTTAATTGGTCGTTGAGCTCGGTATGCCACCATATCCAACATTTGGATGTATTACTTCTTGGGATTCTTTCTGTCACGCCTTGAGTGAGCACTTCTATCCCCAAGACTATCTCCAGAATCTTCTTACCAAGTGGTTGCAGCTCTGCCAGCTTTCAACTCAGTCCATACAAGGCTACATTGACATCTTCTGCAAGTTGTGCATACAGCTCCATATCAATGATCTCGATGAGGTATTAGTCATCAAATTTAATTCTGGTCTATTTTTGCCTCTTAGTCGTGAAGTTGACCTCTTTTAAACATCTTCTCTGGACAAGGCATTATTACGGGCCTTGACCGTAGAACATAAGGTCACTCCTTGAATCCACTATCTACAAAATCAAACCCAGTCTGCCAACCCAAAACCTTCTCATCCACAACCTTATCCTTCTTCTTCGTTGGTGCCCAAAAATGCGATCTGGTGTACTTTTCACTAGATCAACTCCCACAACTCTTTTGACTGTCGATCCATTAAAAATATTCACACTAGTAAGACCTTGGTTGTAGAGGTCACCCCCACTAAGTTTCCCGAACAACCAAAAATAATTTCTCTCACCAACACCACTGAAATCGACCCCTCCCTCATTCTCATGACTAGGCCTAAACCGAGTCGAACTAATGTTCCCCTCTTTACATATAAATTCCAAATTAAACATGAACTCACCACTCTCATTTTGGAAAATGACAGCCAAAAGAATATGGTCTCCCAAGACTTAGTCTAACATCTGCAACTTCCCAACACTCCCCATCTGGATCCCTATCAACTTGGCTAGGTACAAAATTGAGGACCTCACATCATTATCATCGGGTGTTGCATAGTAACATTCACCATTGGCCCCTTTCGTGACATCATGGTTTGCGATGTGTCACCTTTAGACTATGTTGACCTCCTCGTAGGTCTCCCATACCAACAAGACCAACAAGTCGTGTACCATGTAAAATCCCATCAATACCAACTTCAACATGAAGAACACACCTATGTGCTTACTTCAACGCTTCACACTCCCCCCCCCCGCCAAGCCGCGTCCTGGGAAATAAGAAACTAACCATGTTATTCACAACAAAGATGTATCTATGTTTTTTCTATGCCCTCTTAAGCCTGAGAACCTCACTAATCCAACACCTCCTATAGTGCTCCCACTCCTCCATGAATTTGTCGATGTTTTTAAGACACCTACAAGGATACCACCCTGCAAAGACATTTCCCATTCCATTGACCTCATTCCCAGTGCATCCTTTCCCAATTCCTCATCATATCGACTTACTCCTAGAGAAGCCACAAAAATTGAACGACAAATTGGACAAATCCTTGAATTTGTCCATATTCAACCCTCCTTTTCCCCCTATTCCTCTCCAACTTTCATTATCCCAAAGAAGGAGACTATTGAATGGATTTTGGTTACTGATTACCGCACCCTTAACAAAGCCACCATTAAAAATCGTTATCCCTTACCTCGAACTGAGGATTTTCTCAACCATCTGCAAGGGTCCTCCTTCTTCACCAAGATGGATTTGACCTCTGGATCTCATCAAGTGCGCATGCAGCCAACCGATATATGGAAAACAACATTTAAGACCAAGTTTGGTCTTTATGAGTGGTTGGCCATGCCCTTTGGCCTGACCAATGCACTGACATATTTTATGTGGCTCATCAATGACATATTCTAGCCACACCTGGGTAAGTTTTTAGTTATTTATATTGACGTTATTTTTGTTTTCATCATGTTGTGGGATGCACATCTTCAGCATATATGCATAGTTTTGGAATTACTATGGAAACATCATATTCAAGTGAAGGAAAAGAAATCTGAATTTTCACATACTTCTGTGCAATATTTAGGATTCGTTGTGGACCAAACAGGGGTGCATCCAGATCCCTCTCAAGTGCAGGCCCTTGCTCAATGGCCAGTTCCAAACACTATGTATTTTCTTAAAATCTTTATGGGGGAAATTAATTTCTAGAGGAAATTTGTCTCCCATTTCTCCCAGTTGGTTCGTCTATTGCATCAATTAACAAATCAAGATAAGTTCATATGGACTGTAGATTCCCAACACCACTTTGAGAAGTTAAAGAAGTCCTTATGCTCTATTTCGGTCCTTCGATTTCTTGACTTGGTCCAACCTTTTGAAATTGAGACAGATTCTTCTCAATTTTCTATTGCCATAGTACTTAAACAAGGAGGTCACCTAGTGGCATACCACTTCGAGACCCTGTCTGATGCAAAGATCAATTAAAATACATGAAAAAGAATTCTACAGCTTGGTGTTGCTTTTGAAACAATGGTGCCATTATATTTTGGGCAAAGAAAAAATTCTACGCACATACCATCATCCACTAATATTCATCAACTCATAGAGTAAAATGCAGGAATAGTGACACCTGAAGTGGGTAGCGAACAATACATCAATTTCATCTGGTTATTAAATACAAGAAGGGAGTCACTAACAAGATGGAAGACTTGTTAAGTATACCACTAGTACAAGTCATGCATATCTTAGCAGTAATATTTGCATCATATGACGCATGGAAAGGCATGTATGAAATAGATCCATCCTTCAAAGACATCTAGGCAGCATTACAGCAACCCACAACCATCAATCATGCGCCTTTTCTTGATTATACCATCGGGGAGGGATGGCTCTATTACCTCAATCAACTCTATGTTCCCAAATTTGAGGATTGTTTGATTCTCATCAGAGAAGCACATGTTTCCTCCTACGATGGCCATTTTGGGAAAGCCAAAACACTTCTCCACCTCCAGTGCCACTTCTATTGGCCAGTTATGTCCAAACAAGTAGAGCACTTCATTTGCACTTGTTCTCTTTGTTCGCAAAGCAAACCCTCTAATCACAAGCACAGTCTCTATCAACCATTACCCATCCCCTCCCGCCCATGGGAATCTATTTCTATGGACTTTTTGAGTGGCCTGCCTACCACCTTGAGAAAGCACAATGTCATTTGGGTTATTGTTTGTCGTTTCTCAAAGATGGAAATCTTTCTCCCATGCCATAAGACCACTTCCGCATCTCAAACTATTGATTTTTTCTTCCGTCATATTTGGCCACACTTTGAAATGCCCATTAGCATCATTTCTCATAGAGACTCTCGCTTCCTTAGCTCCTTTTGGCGTACTCTCTAGACTTTACCAGGATGTCAGCTTCTTTTTTCCATGGCTTTTCACCCACATACTGACCATCAAATAGAGGTGTTCAATCGTACCTTGGTCCATGCAATTTGTAGCTACTTCATCAAGAATAATTAGTGGGATTCATACCTTCACATCCTACAACACAACTACAACAGGGCCACACATTCTTTCACTAGGTTCTTGCCATTTGAAGTCTTTTTTGGCCTCCATCCCCTTGCACCCACAGAGATGCCTATCAATATTTCTCCATTTGGATCAACACATCAACACCGATAACAACTGGTCACCCATAGTTTCATTCATAATTTATCACAGTGACACACTTAAGTTGCAGATGCCTTGCAAGAAGCGGAGAAAGCAAGATGAAAATGTGACATTGAGTCATTAATAAAAAGGAGTGTTATAAAGTGTCGAAAAGAGCATTGATGGGTGATTATTCTACTTCTCTCAACTAAAACAAATCTTTCTGACCAGTAGGTTTACCTGCTACCATACACGTACCCTTAGTGTAAGGTAGCTAGAGAGGTAATGGGGGGGCCCAAAGGGCCCATAGTGATAATAGTGGAGGTCATTCAATGTAAGGTGGACTAGGTCCACTATATTATTAAATAAGGCCCACTAT
>JZKD02S2283528.1:0-20615 GCA_000966675.3 Picea glauca | reverse complement strand
GAACAGGAGAGGATCCCTTCCATAATAGGATCCATTGTATGGTGTTGCCCTACCTTAAGGGTTTGATAGTAATAAAGGAGATTTTGCATATTGTTCTTGTATATCTATTGTGGTGCTTTTGTAATCAGTCTTTGGTACTTAAAACTTAGACTTTCCTACCCCCTTATACTTGCTACCCCTGGATCAACTGCTTCTTCATATACAGAATTAACAGTTGCTTCTTCAACTGAAACTAGTGGGGGTGCTTCTACAATGCCAATAAGCGTCACAACAAACATCGTACTCCATTGAAATTCCAACCAGAGGACCAAGTGTGGTTTCGAATGGATTAGCAACGCTTCAAAGGACGTCACCACAAACTACATCCCTTGCGGTATGGACCATATACAATATTGGAATGCATTGGAGAGAATGTGTATACATGATGTTCTGAACATCAACAAATTAAAATTGTTTGAGCCACCAATTCTAGAAGACTCAGTAATCGTCCAACATCCAATGGAAAATATTCCTAACTTTCAACCTCCACTCCTGCACGATAAAATTTTGGATATGAAGACCAGGACCACGTGTTAGAAACAACATGTTTCATATCTATTCGAAAGACAGGCACGAAATCCAGTGCAAGCCAAGTGGGTGACAACCGAGACAGTGCAACGAAGGTTTCCTCATTTGTTGGTGGAAGCAAGGACGCTTCTAGACCTAAATAGGGATGAATTGGGCCACCAGGAAGGGCGTCCACCTTCCTTAGAAAACCAGTAGAAGAGGATCAGTATTCACTAAGAAAATTCTATTGTAAACTGATCTCGCCATTCTTGAAAGAAAGGGGTTCTAAGAGAATGTTTACTATGTTAATTTATGATCTGTGTCAGTGTTAGTCAATCTATATATTTGCAATAAATCCTTCACCAGTATAGTGAGAAAGGTTATTCCTCAAATAAATTGCTAGTCATTATTTGTCAGTCTGTTGTTGCAGGAAACAACCCTCGCCAGTATCAATGCACAGGGTGTTGCAGAAATAGAGCAACAACTACAATTGTAAGAAGTCGCCTTGCGTTATTAAAGGGAATTCTTTCTCTCTAATAGGATTTGATGAGGTTTTTCCGAACCTTTCCTCTCTTCTCTATTTGTGAAAGTGATTTGTTGTGTGTGATTTTTCTAAGTGACATGTTTTGTTGTGCACCAAGTAAACTGGTGCACCCTCTCTTTGTTTTCCTGTAAGGAAGTGTTGGCTTATGTTTTTTTGAATTGCGCACTAAGTAAAATCAGTGCACCCTCCTTTCTTACACTTATGTTACAAATCACCTATGAGAGTGATAACTTTGCATGTGTAACCAAAAGGAGACTTAAGTTACAACTATTATGTATACTAGATAGGAAGACCGTTGTGCTTAAGGTAAATTCCTAGTGAACCTGGTATATCCTTGAAGAAGCTACATGGGAGATAGAAGATATGATGTGGGAAGAATAATCAAACTTGTTTTGAAATTTTGGATGTAAACAAAAAAAAAAATGTTGTAACAAGTTATTATGTGTGTATGTGTGTGCACGCGCACACGGTGATGTGAATCGAGGAAAGTGAAAAATTTAGGGGGATGGGAATGTAACACCCCAGTTTTGATCCCTAGATTTGAAATGTATATTTTTGTATATTATGAATGGCCAAGATCCAAACGATGTAAAAACATAAATATTGTACATTAATAATAAAAATGCATCACTAGTTGCAGGTGGAGAAGGACAAGAACAAAAGGGGCTATGATTCCACAAGAGAGAAATGAAAGGGGGATTTGGGGCTCAAGAAGGGATAAGGTAAATAATGTTATTTTATTATCCCAAATCCTCTATTTGATTTTATCCTGTTTCCTTTATCTTATATTTTACCCTTTATGGCCTTGGGATTAATTTCCAAGTGGTAAGTTGTAAACATGCAAATATAATCTTTGTGTTTTTGTCACTAGGGAGATATTTTTCCATTATTACTTCCTGAGGTTGCCCGAGATCCTAGGTTGAAAATCCAAATATGTGATAAAATGATTATGTGATGTAGGAGCATCGCCAACAAAACACGAGGTGGAGGATAGTTGGGCACACTAGCATGCATTTCAAAGAACTTTTGAATTTAAGAAGGGTATGTCACGCAAAAACATTTGAAAGGATTGAAATTAAAGGCGATCTTAAATGCATGGAGGTTGAGCCATCATGTGTGGTCAATGGAGGAATGTATTTTCTTTTAATAATTTGGATTGCAGTACAGATCTGGATCTTTCACTCATATTTGTCTAACTCAGATATTTATTGTAATAAATATTAAGTAGTTGAAATATTTTATTTCGGATAGCTTAGAGTAGTTGGAGGGAAAAGATCAAAGATCCCTCTTGTATAAATCTTTGTATTTTTTCCCAGAAGGAGTTGCTGAATCTATTGTAATATTTGTTGAAGTTGTTAGAATTTTACCTAAGAGAAGAGAAGCTTGTTGCATGAGTTGTTGAGAGACTACTGAATCTATTGTATATGTTGTAGAGTGTTGAAGAACAGTGTATGAAACCATGTATATGACTGTTGAATGAATATAACAGAGAAGTATTGTCCCAAATGTCTGGTATTTCCATGTCTATATAGATGAATGAATGGTACGCATTATGCTTATTTGAACTCTCTATTATTTCTAGTTCTTATGGTTGTGAAATGCATTTACATGGTTGAATGTATGAATTCCTAATATAGTATATAAGTTTCAATTGTTTCTCTTCTATGAGTGAGTGCAAGGTGTGCATAGTGTCTGTAGGGAGTGCATGATAGAGTTTGCTTTGACTCAAAGCTCAGAAGAGATAATGCGAACTTATATGTGCAAGGAGTGCACAGGTGTCTGTAAAGAGTGTGTGACAGAGTCTGTTTTTGACTCAGAAATTCAGTTGGGATAGTTGAATTTGGCCTGTAGGAGGAATTATGCTCAGAATCATATTGTTCAGGAGGAACAATCAAGCGTGAAATGACTATTGCAAGGAGTGCATAGTCATCCTTCTGTTGGCACAATGGCAGACCCAGGGTTCAATGCTTCAACAATGCACCAACAAAACCCTAACTACTGACCCTTTCAGAAACACCTGTGAAGCAGATGAAGTCTCCCCGGAGGTAGAGGCAGGGGTGGTTGCAGGACTCCAGTGTATGCAACCTTAGCTGGGACACAGATCTATGATTATAACACTTGAATAGAGCACTTAGCAGTTATAGTTCATTAGTATTTAACCTTTGTCTATAGTGCAAATAAACCCTAATTACAGTGCAACGCAGTATTCAACAAGATTCAACACATTCAAGCACTAAGCACAAGGAAATAGATCAGATATGGCATCTTATTCACATCATTAGGCACGAAGCTATCATATTCACTTAAGCATATATTATTATACTAAGAATTAACCATATCAACAATAAAACAACTATGATGCACAAAGCAACCACAACATAGGATACACGTGGTTCACCCCCAGCCTGGGGCTACGTCCACCAACTCTTCTTCTCTTTCATTGTCTTCTGTCAATATTCTACATGCACAGAGCCACAAGATCCTACTCCTCATAGGATAGGAGATCTGCGTGCACTCCACTAGATCCTCCTTCCCCGAGCTAGGTTACAACACAAAGCCTTTACATAGTCTCTTACAGTTATTTTCACTTAGCCTTGAAAGCCTCATACAATATGCACAAAGCATGTACAACTATCACTTGCACTTAGCACATTGGCCTTCACTTTCCCTTAGCACCTAGCATCACACCCTTGCCTTTAGCACCTAACTTCACACTTTTTGTGTCTTTACTTACATCTCCTAGCTTTCTATTTATACTTTACAAAAAGGGCCTAAACATGGGTAAACCCATGGGCCGACATCCCCATACCCGTTACATAAACCTAAAGTCTAAAAGTGCCCTAAAAAGGGGTCGAGATCCCGCAATCTTCGCTTCGACTTGCACTCCACCTTCGACGGCCCGTTGAAGTCCCAAAATAGGTCAAACTTGACCAAGGATCCTCAAAACTTGTTCAAGGGCCAACATGCCCCCAACACTCACCTGTGACTCATCCCAAGTCACTCTAATCTAGGTAGCTTTGCTTCAAAATCCTCGACCCTGGCTCGAGCTGCTTTGACCTATTGTTGCGCCAAGGCCTCTTGCTCGGTGAAATCCTGAAGAACTGCCTCGTTCATAGGTCCCTCTAAGAATTGTTCGACTGAAGTGACTACTTGTTCTAGCTCCACTCCTCATCCTTCAATCTCTTCGAACAGTTGGCAAGCTGCATCTTGGATTGGTTGGAGCCTCTGAGTCACTTCCATGACTTTTCTCTGTATGGCATGGACTTGTTGTTGAACAGTGTGTTGTTCCTAGGATCATTTCATTCTCTCAATTGTTGACAAGAGCTTCAATTATGCTTGTACCATCGTTTCTTTTTTCTTTTTCTCCTAGAGCTATGACTCTAGTGTCTTCAATTTAGGGTCCTCAGTAAGTCGCTCATAAGTCTACACACTTCTACTGCTAATTTGTTGACATTCCAAATCTAATGCTTTGATCCTCTCAACTACGCTCCAGGAAGTGGCTTCTCTTTAGTCTCGTACGTCCTGTGGAGTACTTGTCACTCTCTATAGCTCTAGATCTGTTATTCTCTGTTGGAGCTGTTGGATAGCTTCTACAAGTTGTGCTACTTGATTCTCCATTGGATCTTCCTCCTTTTGCTCTAAGCCCATCACAAAGAGAAGTGTTATGTTGGCTTATTATTTTACTCCAACCTTCTATATGAGCATTTGTTCTTTCTCATGCTGGATCTGTGCCTTTTCCTCTTCAAACTTTGCTTGGAGGGAAGCCTTCTCCTGCTGCTCAACCCTCTGTTTCTCTATTACTTCCTCTTGTGCTTGCTCCAGGGCCATTGTGGCCTGTTCTATTTCTTCTTGTGTGCGACAAAGGTGAGCTTCGGTCGCATCGGCTAGTCTACAGAGTTGGGTAGGCTCGTCTCCAAACTCTGGTTCTTCATATGGAGGGGGCGCAGTGGACACTACGCGGCTAGAGTAAAGGGCCTATTGTACCCCTCACGGTTCTGCTTCTATTTTTCCATGCATGGTCTCTTACTTAGCTTCATTTCTCTGCAAAATATCTTCCGAAGCATCTAATACAACTGCGATGATGAAGTCAAATTCATAAAGCGTGAGCACAGTCTTCAGCTTGGTCTTACTAGCTCTGGATTTCTTCTGCAATATAGGTTTCATGGGAGAAACCTTTCTTTTCTTCGATGGATAAGCTTCATTAATGGGATCATGAGGTGGTGTTACTTCACCTTCCTTCTACTGATCATATTTTCTATTGTTCTCTTCTTTATCTACTTCGTCATCACCTCCTCCTCCAGGTGATTCTGAAGCAGTTTCTTCTGATGCACTGCTCAATTGTTGGACTTCTTTTATCTTCTTCCTTCTGCTAGTTCTAGGTGTATCATGCCCTTCACGAGTGGTCATCGAGCTTCCGATTAGTTCAGGATCGAGCAATTCTGTGGGGTCAATAGGGATAAGGAGATCTATAGGCCACTCCTTAGTTATTTCTTCTAGGTCCTCCTCTGTGATTTTGTAATAACTCTGTAGTACTTCTTTGTGTTCGTCTCCGCGCACAGTGATGTAGATAAAATGTATGTCTACGTGGAACTTTACAAATGGCATGAACCTATGCAGGTTGTTTGATGTTATACGAGGGACAACCTCAATAGCCCTCTTTAACTGCAGGTAGTAGGTGTGGAACACAGTGTTTGATTGCCATTATTTTCCCATATCGCTTGAATACAATAGTGAAGCTAACTTCATGGCTAAGGGTTCATATGGCTCTAACTCAGGGAAGGTCACACCTTCTGGCATCTCTCAAGCTATGAACGCAATGAGGATTAGTAGCCAACTAAAATGGAACTCATAGCCCTGATCTTGAGCTTTGCAGCAGTCTTGGTCTAACTGGTTCACTAAGTATTTTTCCCAATTCATTTGTAGCCCCTCCACACATTTCCCCGTGAGGTCAACAACACACCCTGCAACCTGCGTGGGTCTGTTTTTCTGGACTATCTTACCAGCAATCAACTGGCAAGCAAGGCGCACTGCCCCATTCTATATGGATACTACCTTGTACCCTCGCTTCCCCTCCTCCACATTGTCGTATGTATATTTAATCTTCTACGTCAGGGCGCGGTCTGTAGCCTTCCTTGGGTAAAATTCTTATGGTTCTAGTCCCTACATGCTTAATCTGGTGATCTGATGGATCAGCGTCAGATCGATGATAATGCATCTATCTAGCCACAAATAACCGCCATGGAAGCTCGAGAACAGGATCTTAACGCACGCATTAACTTCCTGGTGCCTTCCAAAATGGGGTATTTTCATTACATTCAGGATGGCGGACTGTGCGAGGTCCATAGTCCATGGTTGGGGGATTATCCTCGACTCTTCAACTTCATCCTAGTCAAATACCTATGAGGAGCGAGAACGTTGAAGTTCTTGCGATGCCCTAGGTTAAAGTAGTTGATATTTAGTGTCATGATCTTATCCAGTTGAGGCTTGCCTGTGTGTATACCCTTCGAAAGGTACGCAATGACCAAGGTGTAGTCAAAATCCCTAGGGACACTATCACGATTCACTGCATTGACTAGAGGTGGGATGTAGTCGGTAAGGATGGAAGGGATTAACTTCGCATTTGCCAACTCATCTCGATGCTTGTTTCTTTTCTCATCTGCAAATCGGGATGATCTGGATCCGTGAGTAGTCGATGGGGAGGCTTGCACTCCTCGTGTTGATGAAGCTTGAAATCCTATGGACATCACTCTCTTTTCCATTAGATCGATTAAAATTTCCTCTACTGAATTTTCTACAACACTAAGCTCATCCCACAGGCACACTCGAGATTGGATATCTTAGGCTGATGAACAATTTCTCAATGCAATAGAATGGATAGAAAGGTATCAATAAGCTCAGCACAGTAACAATGAATTCTCTTGTTGGCTTGGATACAATTCACAAAAGTGTGCTCGGTGCAACAATCGATGGGATAAGTAGATAGTGATGTAACGGATCCTTCCAACAGATAAGAAGCCTTCATCAATGTAGTTATGTTCGTTACGACGCGGTCCCAATGGTCCGATGGTGAGCTTTCTGATCATAACTGTTGTTCTAACCGTTCAGGAACGTCAATATAACGGTTATAATTCCTTCAACGGTCATATCACTTCACCATGGCGAAGTGCCAATCTGAGTTACTCTGATATTCTGGCAAAGTTCGAATTATGGAGTCTTTCCTTCTGCGAAGTCTTCTCTGGAACTTTCTGTAATTTCTCCAACTTTGCTTTCTTCTTGCTGATCTTTCTAGCCTTCTTCCTTGTGATCTGAATTACTGGGTTCCTCTTCCCATTCTGATTTTTATCTTCTCTTGGCATGATAACTTCGCTTTGTTGATGATATTTCATAGGTTTCGAGGTCAATACTTCTTCTCTGTCTGGGGTAGGTGCTCTACTCTCTTGTATAGACAAATGTTTTAGGTCTGCTTGTGTTCTTTCAACTTTGACATCCAAATTTATGGTCCTCAATAGCTTTGATTAGCTTTCTTGTTCTTCCAATAAGTGTTTTATTCTCTTAGCCATGAGGTCTCATAGTTCTTGCTTTTTTTGTTCTATAACTTCCTCTTCTTGTTTTCTTCGGATCTGATCTTTCTCAATCCAGGGTTTTCCTAGTAACATAGCAAATGGGGCGTTGTTCTCAGTAAATTTAACAACCTCAAATTCTTCTTCTGTCGAAGTGCCATGAGCACTCGTATATGTCTGGGTAAGTCTTCCACATAGGGTTATCATATTTCCTCTAAATAATCCTATTCCTCCCAATGAAGGAATCATAGCAGGCTTTCATAAAATTTCCCAAGTTCTTTCTGTCATGATATTCACCAATGTTTCCTCATCAAGAACACAATCTATGTCGAAGTCTCATATTCTTGTTTCTATGCATTATTTCTCTATGAAGATCTTTGGTCATTCAAGGTTTTTTTTGTTTGTAGTAATACAGTCTCTGATTCTTTCTGGGGTTCTACCAGGGTCTCAGTTTCTTGGCCTTTCTCAAGGTTTTCTTGCCTCATATTCATTCTTTCAACCTTAGAAATCATTCTAGGGAAATCTAGAACGTCATGGTCCATAGATTTACAACAAAGACAACTAGGTCTTCTATCAGGGCAATCCTTAGCAAGATGGCTCGACCTTCTGCAGTTGTAACAAAGAGTTAATCCTCTCTTCCTCTTAAATGATCCCCGACTTTTCTTGCACTGCACACTAGGATCATAGTGGCAAACTTGCAAAAAATTCTTCCTAGGATCCTGCATCCATTTGTTAGTCCAAACATTCTTTTTATGCATAGGAATAACATATCTTTCATTATTTCTATCAGATCTACTCGTATCAAACCTTCTAGCTTCTAGTTGTGCCCTAGTTTCTAGACTAGGACAAAATTTATCAAACATACCTAGATCCATACTTTCAAAACAAAAATTTCCACTTATCTTACTCTATCAGAGAACAAAGCTTTCAGATCTTTCATCTTTAATCAAAAAATTTCACTTTACCTTTATTAGAGCACAAAGATTTTCAGATGTTACCTATTTTCTTCAGATCTACCTCCTTTCTGAGTACAGAGCTTCGTAGTCAAGTAGAATAATGCGCACTAAAGAAACAGATCTACACACGGATATTTCTTTCTTTTCCTCAGTTCCCAACAATCACAGTTTTAGGTCTCGGCAACAGAACCATTTGCTGGCATAGGGGCAGACCCAGGGTTCAACGCTTCAACAACGCACCAACAAAACCTTAACTATCATCCCTTTTGGCAACACCTGTGAAGCAGATGAAGTCTCACTCGAGGTAGAGGCAAGGGTGGTTGCAAGACTCCAGTGTCTACAACCTTATCTGGGACACAGATCTGTGATTATAACACTCGAACATAGCACTTAGCAGTTATAGTTCATTAGTATTTAACCTTTGTATACAACGCACATAAACCCTAATTACAGCACAATGCAGTATTCAATAAGATTTAACACATTCAAGCACTAAGCACAAGGAAACAGATCAGATCTAGCATCTTATTCACATCATTAGGCACGAAGCTATCATATTCATCTAAGAATACATTATTATACTAAGCATTAACCATATCAACAATAAAACAACTATAATGCACAAAGAAACCACAACACAAGATATACGTGGTTCACCCCCAGCCTAGGGATACATTCACCAACTCTTCTTCTCTTTTATTGTCTTATGTCAATATTCTACATGCACAGAGCCACAAAATCCTACTTCACATAGGACAGGAGATCTGCACGCACTCTGCTAGATCCTCCTTCCCCGAGCTAGGTTACAGCACAAAGCCTTTACACAGTCTCTTACAGTTACTTTCACTTAGCCTTGCAAGCCTCAGACAGTATGCACAAAGCATGTACAACTATCACTTGCACTTATCACATTGGCCTTCACTTTCCCTTAGCACCTATAATCACACCCTTGCCTTTAGCACCTAGCTTCACACTTTTTGTGTCTTTACTTACGTCGCCTAGCTTTCTATTTATACATTAAAAAAGGGCCTAAACATGGGTAAACCCATGGGCCTACATCCCCATACCCGTTACATAAAACCAAAACCCAAAAGTGCCCTAAAAAGGGGCCTAGATCCTGCAATCTCCGCTTTAACTTGTGCTCCACCTTCGACAGCCTATCGAAGTCCCAAAATAGGTCAAACCTAACCAAGGATCCTCAAAACTTGGTCAAGGGCCAACACCTTCATAGATCAATATTGAAGGAAGTTTGTCCACAAGGAGTGCATGCTAGAGTCTTTGACTCATAATCTCTAGAGGAGTGTCATGAATTTAGTCATAGAGAAGTGGTTGAAGCATAGTCGCAAGGTGTGCACAATTATCTACAAGGAAGTTTAGTTGTGGAGGAAGACCTGTCGCAAGGCATGCACAGGCTGAAAATTCAACTAAGTGTCGAAGAAAGCATCCTGAGGAACAAAGAAAGTCGAGGAAAGACAAGCTCAGGAGGAAGAGCGGCGAGAAATATTCAAAGGGAAGAACCCTTTAAGGTTTCCCAAAATCAATGAACCAGATCCGTTCCAGAGGGAGGCGAGATTATTCCAGACCAACATATCTGGGAGAATTACATGAAGGTCAGCAGTAAATCATTTCGGCACTTCGTGGTTCGAGAAGTTTGGAGTTATTTTAACACGAAGTCATGAAGTAATCTCAATCGTTTGCTACAAAGAGGACACATGGCAGCGGATTAGGAAATTCAGGAGTCGGAAGTCCGAAGGATTGTGTCTGAAGTGAACAGTAATTTCGTGAAGTCATGAAACCCACAACATAGTTGGACAATCAGATCCAAGGAGACACACGACATAGATTCATAAATTCGGAGGAAATTGCTTCAGAAATAAATGAAGCTAGAGACCATGATATCTCTGAAGCCCAAAATTACGAAGGGGTTGGTCCACAGTCATAGCTCATGGTCACTTAGGAGGAGGAGTCTAGTGTGGGGCTATCACTCATGAATTTTGGAGTTGCTAAGAGAATTGGAGAGTGGAGTCATGGGTAGGTCGACCCTGTGGGTAAAACTAAAGGGACCTATGCATTGAGCATTCAGAGTCTATTGAAGGCCTGAAGGTTCAATTCGACTCAGGAATTCAAAGATAGAAGACCAGGAGGTCACAGGTCCCTAGGAGGGAAGGGGGTTGCATCAAGTGGTATCAGAGCGAACACACAATTTATTTATGTAGAGAGAGCAGACAGAGAATTAGATTGATATTATCAAGTGGTATCAGATATGTCATCACAATGCCACCTAGAATATGTGTAGAGCCACCCGTAGTGAATAGAACTATGGAAAGGGATATGAGATAACTCGGAGAAAGGTTGGATGCTATGGAAATAACACAAAGGAGAGCACCTGATGTTGGAGATGTCAGCGATGCAGAGAATGAAAAAGTGGAAGTTGAAGAAGTTGTAGATGAGGATGTTGCATAAGAACGCCTGCTGAAAGAGGTTATCAAACTAGGAGCTACAGAGAAGATAGACATCCCAATGTATGAAGGTAATTTAGACATTGAAGAATTGCTTGATTGGATACGAGAAATCAACAAGTATTTCGACTATGAATATGTCGATGAGGAGAAAAAGGTGAAACATGTTGTCACCAGGTTGAAAGGACATCCAACACTATGGTGGGATGAACTATAGGCTGATAGGAGAAGCAAAGGAAAACAAAAAATTAAGAGTTGGGATAGAATGGTAGCCAAAATAGAGGCTAAATTCATACCCAAGCATTACCAAATAAACTTGTTCAGGAGATTGCAGAACCTGAGAAGGGAATGAATGTGAAAGAATACATAGAGGAGTTCTACAAACTAAACATCAGGGATGGACAAAGAGAAAGAGATGATGAGGAAGCTGCCAAGTATATCAACGGCCTGATATATGAAATTCAAGACAAGATCAACATGATGATAGTAAAGACAGTAGAGGATGTATATCAGATTGCGTTGAAAGTAGAGGAGAAGTTGGCCAAGAAGCAGAGTCAACAAAGCAGAGGTAGAAGCTTGAACAGAGGCAAAGGAGTTGCCCATGATAAGACATAGAATCCCAAAGGTGAGGTGGAGAAACCACATAGTCACTCTGAGAGAGGAGGAAGTTCTCGAGGAAGGCAGAGTGGTGGTAGAAACTCTTTTCCTAGAGGAAGAGGAAGAGGTAGAGGAGGCAAGATAAAGTGTTATGCCTATGGAAAGGTAGGACACATGTCTTTGGAATGTCCTAAGAGAAATAAAGAAGGAGGTGAAGCTCACATTTCGAAAGTGCAGAAGTGATATGTAGAGGCTGAAGGTGTAGAATATGGCAGATCTTTGATGATGAAGAAAGTTCTCTTAAATCTAGAGCCAGAGGTTGAAAAGTGAGTGCAAAGGAACAGTTTGTTCAGGATAGCTTGCAAGACTAAATACAGAGTATGCAAGGTGATCATTTATAGTGGGAACACTTATAACTTAGTATCCAAAAAGATGGTGGAGAAGTTAGGGTTGGAGACGACTATACATCCGACGTCATACAAAGTCTCATGGTTGGAGAAAGGTCATCAAGTAAAAGTCACTAAACGATGCCTGGTTGAAATTTAAATAAGAGGATATAGAGATGAAATTCTATGTGATGTGATTCCCATGGATGTATGTCATGTTTTGTTGGGAAACCCATAGCAGTATGATAGGAATGTCATTCATGATGGGAGAAAAAATACCTACACTTTAGAGAAGAATGGTAGGACACATATGTTGTTGTCAATTGAAGAGAAGAAAGTAAAGGAGGAAGCCAACAAGAGAATACTTCTCATGAGTGGGAAGGAACTCTTGAGTGAAGTTAAGAAGGAACAGGAGATCCAGTTTGAGGTAGTGAGGAAGCCAAAGGTTATCCTTACAAGTACTTCTATGGAGGATTTTCCTAAGGAAGTTCATGAACTATTAGAGAATTTTGTTGATATAGTAATGGATGAGTTTCCAAGCTCATTGCCACCCATCAAAAGTATCATCCATCACATTGACTTGATACCAGAAGCGAGTCTATTGAAAAAAGAAGTGTACAAATTGACACCTCAAGAGAATGAGGAAGTACAGAGACAAGTTCAGGATCTTTTGGACAAAGGTTTAGTCAGGAAAAGCTTGAGTCCATGCGTAGTACCAATTGTGTTAAGTCCGAAGAAGAATGGAAGATGGAGAATGTGTACAAACTCAAGAGCCATAAATAAGATCACCATTAGGTACAGATTTACATTGCCAAGGATGGATGACTTGATGGATTGCTTAAGTGGAGCAAACTATTTTTCAAAAATAGATTTGAAAATTAGATATCACCAGATAAGGATGAGAGAAGGTGATGAGTGGAAAAAATCCTTCAAGACAAATTAAGGATTGTATGAATGATTGGTTATGTTGTTTGGCTTAACAAATGCACCAAGTAATTTTATGAGACTGGTGAATGAAGTGTTGAAATATTTCATTGGCAAGTTTGTGATTGTATATCTAGATGATATATTGTTCTTTAGTAAAACTAAAGAAGAACAATTGAGACACTTAACATTAGTGATGAAAAGGTTGTAGCAGGAGAAGTTGTTGATCAATTTAAAGAAGTCCTCTTTTATGAAGACAGGACTCATTTATTTGGGTTTTGTGATCTCCTCGAATGAATTGAAGATGGATCCTGAAAAGGTGAAAGAAATCAGAGAATGGTCGTCACCAAGGAATATCTTCGAGGTGAGAAGCTTCCATGGATTAACAAGTTTCTATCGGGAGTTCATTACAAATTTTAGTGGGATTAGTGCACAAATGATGGATAAAATGAAGAAAAGACATAAGTCTTTCAAATGGATAGAAGAGGCTGAGAAGAGCTTCAATATATTGAAGGAGAAGATAACATAACAACGGATTTTAGTTTTACCGGATTTCGGGAAGACATTTCAAGTTAGATGTGACGCGAGTGGAGTTTCAATTGGAGTGGTCTTGAGCCAAGATAATAGGCCTGTTGCATATTTCAACGAAAAGTTGAATGATACTAAGAAGAAGTACTCCACATACGATAAAGAGTTGTATGCCATAATTCAAGCTTTGAAGAAATCGAGGCACTATCTTGTACCAAAGGAGTTTGTTTTGTATGGAGATAATCAAGCTTTGTAATTCATAACCAGATAGGAGAAATTAAACCAGAGACACGCTGAGTGGATAGAATTTATACAAAATTTCACTTTTTTTATTAAACATATTTCTGGTAATGCTAACAAGGTTATTGATGCATTGAGCAGGAGAAGTTTGATTCTTCAAGAATTTCAAGTGAAAACCTTGGGGTTTGAACACCTTAAGGAAATGTATCGTGATGATCCAAATTTCAGAGAGGCATATGAAGCATGCACAAATACTGTGCTCAGAGACAAAATCCAATGGGATGAATATTTGATTAGGGTTTGAACACCTTAAGGAAATGTATCGTGATGATCCAGATTTCAGAGAGGCATATGAAGCATGCACAAATCCTGTGCTCAGAGACAGAAGCCAATGGGCCAAATATTTGATTCAAGATGAATTGTTGTTCAAAGGTTTCCAGTTATGCATACCAAGATGTTCAATGAGGTAAAATATACAAAAGGAAAAACATAGCGGAGGTCTAGCCGAACATTTCAACCATGACAAAACATTTGCATAGTTAAACAATTCATATTATTGGCCAGGTATGAGGGAATAAGTAAATAGGTTCATGAACAGATGTAATATTTGTCAGTATGCAAAAGGGAAGAGACAAAACACTAGGTTGTATCAACCATTGCCTATTCTAGAGAGGCCTTGGTATGCAATAAGCATGGATTTTGTATTGGGATTGCCAAGGACACAAAGAGGAAGTGATTCCATATTTGTGGTAGTGGATATATTTTCAAATATGGCACACTTTATCCCATGCCATAATACCAGTGATGCAACACACGTTTCTAACTTAATTTTTAGAGAAGTTGTAAGACACCATGGATTTCCCAGGAGTATTGTTTCAGACAAGGATACCAAATTTGTTGGTCATTTCTGGAGAACATTGTGGAAAAAGATGGGAACAAATCTATCCTTTAGTTTTGCATATCACCCTCAAACAGATAGACATACTGGGGTGGTAAATCGAAGTTTACAATATTTTTTGAGGATTTTGGTCACTAAACATCATAGCCAGTGGGATGAAATTTTAGAACAAGTAGAGTTTGCATATAATGACTTAGTGAAAAGAAGTATCAGAAAGAGTCCATTTCAGATAGCGTATGGAATGAATCCAAGGGGACTGTCAGAGTTAAGAGACCTGGATCATAATGAATTTATAAGTGCTAGAGCCAAAAACTTCATTGCATAAATGCAGGAGCTTCATAATCAAATCACAGATCAGTTGAGGAGGAGGAGCAGTGGATATAAATGAAGAATTGATCAACATAGGAGGCAAATTCAATTTGAAGTTGGAGATCAAGTTTTAGAACATCTAAGGAAGGAAAGGTTCCTGAGGGGAACATACAACAAGTTGAATCTTAAGAAAATAGGACCATGCAAGATCCTAAGAAAATTTGGTGAAAATGCTTATGAAATAGAGCTGCCAGAAGAGGTGGGTATCTCACCCATATTCAACATCACAGATTTGTATCCTTACAGGGAATATGAAACCAGAGGTTCAGAATATCAGAAAGAGATCCAATGGAAAAAAAAATGCCTGTAGCAGAGAAATCGTAGATGGAGAAGATCGTAGATCGGTGGATTAGCAAGAAGACCAGAAGGAAAACATATTTTGAATATTTAGTAAAGTGGAAAGGACACCCAATAGAAGATGCCAGTTGGGTCAATGAAGCGGATATCCAAAAGCATGGAAGGTTGGTGTAGGAGCTCATGGATAGGATTCCATGAATTTTTCATCCAGGGGAGTATGATGCAGGAGCATCGCCAGCAAAGCGTGAGGTGGAGGACAGTTGGGCGCACTAGCGCACATTTCGAAGAACTTTTGAATTTAGGAAGGGAATGTCACGCAAAAACATTTGAAAGGATTGAAATTAAAGGAGATCATAAATTCCTAGAGGTTGATCCATCATATGTGGTCGATGGAGGAATGTCTTTTTTTTTAATGATGTGGATTACAGTACAGATCTAGAGCTTTCACTCATATCTGTCTGACTCAGATATTTATTGTAATAAATATTAAGTAGTTGAAAGCTTTTATTTCGATAGGATAGATTAGAGTAGTTGGAGGGAAATGCTCGAAGATCCCTCTTGTATAAATCTTTGTATTGTTGCCCAGAAGGGGTTGTTGAATCTATTGTAATATTTGTTGAAGTTGTTAGAATTTTAGCTAAGAGAAGAGAAGCTTGTTGCATGACTTGTTGAGAGACTATTGAATATATTGTATATGTTGTAGAGTGTTGAAGAACAGTGTATGAACCCATGTATATGATTGTTGAATGAATATAACAGGGGAGTATTGTCCCAAATGTCAGGTATTGTCATGTCTATCTAGATGAATGAATGGTACACATTCTGTTTATTTGAAATCTCTGTTATTTCTAGTTCTTGTGGTTGTGAGATGCATTTACAAGGTTGAATGTATGAATTCCTGATATAATATATAAGTTTCAATTGTTTCTCTTCTTCGAGCGAGTGCAAGGTGTTCATAGTGTCCGTAGGGAGTGCGTGACAAAGTCTGTTTGGACTCAAATCTCAGAATAGATAATGTGAACATATATGTGCAAGGAGTGCACAGGCGTCCACAAGGAGTGTGTGACAAAGTCCGTTTTTTACTCAAAAATTCAACTGGGATAGTTGAAGTTGGCGTGTAGGAGTAATTACACTCAGAATCATATTGTTCAGGAGGAACAATCAAGCATGAAAGGACTATTGCTAGGAGTGCATAGTCATCCTTCAAAGCTCAATATTGAAGGAAGTTTGTCCGCAAGGAGTGCGTGCTAGAGTCTTTGACTCGTAATCTCAAGAGGAGTAGCGTGACTATAGTCGTAGAGAAGTGTTTGGAGCATAGTTGCAAGGTGTGTGCAATTATCTCCAAGGAAGTTGAGTTGTGGAGGAAGACCTGTCGCAAGGCATCCATAGGCTGAAAATTCGACTAAGTGTCGAAGAAAGCGTCCTAAGGAACAAAGAAAGTCAAGGAAAGACAAGCTTAGGAGGAAGAGCAGAAAGAAATATTCAAAGGGAAGAACTCTTTAAGGTTTCCCAAAATCAATGAACCAAATCCGTTATGGAGGGAGGCAAGATTATTCCAGACCATCAGATCTGGGAGAATTGCATGGAGGTTAGCCGTAAATCATTTCAGCACTTCGTGGTTCCGGAAGTTTGGAGGTATTTTAAGAGCAGAGTCATGAAGTCACAAAGTAATCTCAACCGTTGGCTGTGAAGAGGACATGTGGTAGTGGATTAGGAAATCTGAGAGTTGGAAGTCTGAAGGTTTGTGTGTGAGGTGAACAGGAATTTCACGAAGTTGTGAAACCCATAACATAGTTGGACTGTCAGATCCAGGGAGACACGCGACAAAGATCCGTAAATTGGGAGGAAAGTGCTTTGGAAAGAACTGAAGCTAAAGATCGTGATATCTCCAAAGCTTGAAATTGTGAAGGGGTTGGTCCAAGGTCATAGCCCGTGGTCACTTAGGAGGAGGAGTCTAGCATGGAGCTAGCACTCACAAAGTTTGGTGTTTCCAAGAGCGTCAGAGAGCGGATTCACTGGTAGTTTGACCGTGTGGGTAACACTAAAGTGACCTGTGTGTTGAGAATTCGGGGTCTATTGAAGGCCCAAAGAGTCAATTCTGCTCAGGAATTCAAAGATTCAAGACCGGGAGGTCGCAGATCCCTAGGAGGGAAGGGGGTTGCACCATTATGGCTATTAAGAATTCCATGTGGAAATTGTGTCCATGTGAATAATGATTATTTCCATTGAGAAAAATCCATTACCATTGAGAATTCCTAGAGTCCCTAGTAGAGATATTTCTCGAAAAACATGTATTATGTCCATGGAGGGAAGTGGGATAGTGTAAGATACTACATGGTAGAGAAGGGATCAAATTCCTTGGTCTGTGCAAAGTGAGGGGAAAGACAACTACTGGGTTGGAATTGTTTTAGTAGTTTCATATTGTAATTTGTTGGGAATTTGGGTTGTGTGAGAAGAATAGAGTCATCCATAGGCCAATTTGTCCTCATGGACTCATAGCCTCAACTTCATGGGTGGACATGTTGCAAAAAGAGTACAGTAAAATAGAAACACTATGGTTGGGTAGAAAATCCTTCGCTTGTATCCAATTGGTGTTTTGTTCTTGTAAAAATAAGTGTTATGACTTATGTTTGATTTTGTTGTTTTAATGATGTTGATTTAATGATGTTGATTATATATATATATATATATATAGCATAAGAATATTGGTATCAAGAGTACATAATTTGGAAAATTATGAAATTCAAATGTGCCCCATATCCTCAATAGTGAACATAGGGTATTGGGTATGGTACAAGTCATCATTCTTATGATTTGTAAAGAATTTGGAAAATTTGGTTTGAAACCCATTCCATTGTTTGTTGGGTTGTTTGGCATACCTTTGGAGAAAATGAAAAAAGAAAAAAAAAGACCTATTATACCCCATCACTAACATATCAATTTGTGCATAGAAACATGGTGTTCAATTTATTGCATATTAAAGTGAAGTTCATTAAAATAAATCAATGAGTGTTGACTACTCTTTCCATGTCAGAGATTGTGATTTGTGTTAGTTCAGGTGGATGTGATCTATGTGCTTGAACCATCCAATTCAACTTCAACCAAAGTATCTCCATTTAAGTTATGACATGCATCCACTGTATACATGTTGCATGTCTGTAATTGTTATCATGTAGCCTGCATAACACATACATATGACTTGCTTGTAATGGTTTTATTTACTTAGGGTTCCATTACTATTGTGACTAGTACACAAAAATTTGCGTGCAAGGGTCCCATTACTATAGTGAGAAGCATAAAGCATCCAGTTTGTCTAATCTCAACTTAGAAGTATCTTCCATGATATGAGTTGTAACGAATTTACAAATGTTTCTTGTAAGTAGAGTGTATAAGACATTTAGGCTTAGGAATTTTTATGAGCATGAAAATTTAGCAAGTGATGGTATTATTTGTGGAGGATCATTTGTATATATGAGAATTTTGATATTTTGAATATTGTAAACATAATATTATAAACCTTGTCACCCAAAAAACTATTAACTCCTATCCAAGAGTACTCTTTGGATCTTTTGAATCCCAAGTATTGATTAGAGTACAATAAAGTTCAATCAAAACTTTCTTTTATGAGGTTATAAGTGGATCAAGGCCAAGCCTCTATATTTCTTTTTATTTTTTGATTGAGTTTGGTTTCTCTTTTGAGTGGAGCATGGTGCTTGTGGTGTTTGTACATGGTGGTTTTTTCATAGTTATTTTTATTGTATTCACAAGTTCCACAACATCACAACAATTCCTTTCTTAAAGGAATCCATAGGGCACATAAAATCGTATGTAAATTTAATTTTTTGGTTACATGAGGTGTACTTTAGAGCTCCACAATGTCTAAAGTTGTTAGTGATTTTAGTGGTTTTGACAAATTGAAGTGATCAAAGAATAATAAATTCTAGAGTGGATACATTCAAAGCATGTTAAATGAATTATGAAAAGGAATTTGTAATGCACAACCCACAAAACCCTATAATTCTACCCAATTAGTGAAATGGGAGTTGAAATATGAGAATGCATTAGAACTTATTCACAGTACTATTTCCAATGAAGTCTTTGTTCACATTTATAATTGTGGAGATGCTTGGTCAACTTAGTAAACCCTTAAAGATTTGTTTGATTCACAACCTAAGGTAAAATGAGTTGACCTTCAATTAAAGGTATTGCAACAAAAATTAAATGGGGGGGTGTCATGGAATACATTTTCAGGCTCAAAAATATTAAACAAGAGATTAATAAAGTAGGGTTTGCTAAAATAGAAGATAGTTTGATGGTCACAAATTTGATATCATAGTTATCAGAATAATGCAAGCACTTTTTGTAGAAATTGCAAATTAAGGATAAATTGGAGAATATAAATTTTGACAAACTCAATGAGTTGTTATACAATCATGATAAAACATGTGGAAAGTAGAAATAATTAGGGGAGTATGTATTGGTTGTCAGTATAAGAAAGAACACCACAAAAGTTTCAATTAGAAAAAATATATTTTTTCCCTACTAAAAGTTGTTAGCAAAACAGGACCGCAGAGCAATAAAATAAAACAAATGCGGAAATAAAACATAGAAGATACACAATACAAGAGAGACATAGATTTATGTGGTTCACCCAGTGTGGGCTACGTCCACCAGAGAAATTGCCAGGTCCTTTCTTTATTATTATCCAGCAAAATGAAAGGATACAACCTACAGCAAAACCGCTATAACTTCCTCTTCTTTCTCTCACAGTCTCCTCTCTCATAATACAATACTCGTCAACATACATAGCCGCAATACATTTCCCTCATAAAAGAGGGTTTCCTCCTAGGGAAAAAAAACCCTAACATAATCTCTATCGTTAGATCTGCGACCTTATAATGAACGGTCCAGATTTACAATGAAATTACAATATAATTTTACAAGGCAATTTTTTCTTCGGGGGCTTCGCTCCTAGATCCCCCAGTCAGGGGGATAGCCCCCCCATAACCCACAGAGGGGGTACCCCCCCCTCTGCACTCCCCCGCGTGGAAGAGTGTACATACTTCTGGGGTGTAAATACTTAATGGGGTATAAACACGGCTAAAAGTAAATGACCTATAAATCAGGAAGATAATCAGGCTCCACAACCAACAATCTCCCACTTGGAGATTGATCTCAACAACTCCACCGCTGTTATATATGCTGGACTTTGAACCTTCTTGGACCTGGAAAATTTCTCATCTTCATCTTCATTCTTGAAGACCAACTGAAACTGAGCAAGAACTCAATTTCTCCCTGGTTACTCCCTTTG
>JZKD02S2283517.1:10555-34752 GCA_000966675.3 Picea glauca | reverse complement strand
ATTCATGTGGGCCCCGTTTGGGTAAGTTAGTACATCAACTTCCCGGGGTCGTAACTTTTGCATATGATCTCTGTTTTAGGCGTATGATAGCTCGTTGGAAAGGTATCATCGAGGATATTAATTTTGGGGACTCAATCATGCCTTCAACGATAATTTAGAACCTAGATATCAAAAAACCTTCATTTGGGTCCTCAAAATGGCCCTGGAAGTTAAAAACTGCTAAAAATAGAAAATTGCCAAATTTGCCAAAAAACAGTTTTGCACCAGTCGGAAAAGGTGGGTGGCCATAGATATCCACCTATATCAATCCTCCCTCTTTAGGAAGAAATGTTCTCCATTGCGTTGAGTTCCCAGGGGAGAGGGAAAAACGTTTGTTGAATTTGCATCTCGGTGAGCTGCTTGCCTTGCTGGAGACGTCACACTGCTCAGTTTGTGGAAGTCTGTCTTGAACCTGTTGAGGGTGAGGCTGTTCAAAAAGTAAGTCTACATGAGAGGATGGTGTGAAGAAGGAATATTTTCACTTTGGTGCAACATTGTCGACCTGCTTTTGTTGGATAGAAGGTGCTTGGGGCGAAGCTGTAGTGGTTGCAGTGTCCTTATGTTCCCCTTTTGAACAGATTGTGAAGAAGATGAATTTTGCAGTATGAGATACTTCCTTGTGGCACTTTTTAGGTGGAACAGTAGTCAGAACTACCTCTGGATTTTGTAGAGATGACTTCCCAGAGAAATAATGACATTGAGGGGTCGAGACTCATAAACAGCGTGGCGCTTCCACATATATGGTTGGCCCAAGAGAAAATTAGAGACATCTAGTGGGGAAACATCACATAATACCTCATCCTTGAAGGGTTAGATGCCATATAAAAATCGACATTGCTGGCTAACAAGAAGATCTTGTCCTTGTCGAAGCCACCCGATGTTGTATGGTTGCGGGTGTGGTGTTGTCGACAATCCCAAATGTTTGACGATCTCTGTTGAGATGAGGTTTTTCTGACTTCCGCTATCAATAATAAAATGCAGTGGGGTCCCCTTCACCCACATCTGTGAATGAAAATGGTGGTCCCCCTCTTCAGGATCTGTTGGTTCTTCTGGTTTAATTGCCGCGGTCATGATAATAGTAGTGGGGTCTGTGTCAATGATCCGTCCTTTACCAGTATTTTCAGAATCAGATTCTGAATCAGGGTTCGACTCCTTGTCTTTGATATCGACCACCAATGACTGTTTTGAGTGACATTCATTGGTATTGTGCTAGGGGATTTTATGGAAACCTTACCATTTTTTGATGTCCTTCCTTGTCTTCCCGTGACCCTTCTTTTCATGTGGCTTGGACTGGTTTTTGAGAGACTGTTTGTTAGGGACGTCTTTGTCATACTTTTGTTGTTGCGGATTTGCATAAGAAAAATCCCATTTTTCTGGTGCTTAAATTTCTACTCGATTTTAACAACATATCCATAGGCAACACCGAGTGATGAGATGTCCAGAAAATCCATTTCAGTTTGGATGTATCTGTGTAGAGCCCCACGATATTTCAGAACAAAATGTCATTCAGAGTCTTTGATACCCATCTTGGTGCACAATTTATGGAAGGTATTGGTGAACTCCGGGACTACTTGGCCCCTCTCTTTCCATAGTGTGGTCCATCTCATGTATTGGTCCTCATAGTTGCCAATAGGGTATTATTGTTCCTTTACCGCATCCACAAAAAAATCCCAAGTGGGATCGACCCCATATATTTCAGACTCCTCTATGGAACTATGCTCCCAATAAGTTTCCCAGCAATGTTTGACATGGGGGAGAGCTTTAAGGAGTGCGAAGGTGACCTTTTCTTTGTCGGAAAATTTGTGAACAGAGAAATAACCTTCTAGCAGATTTAACCATTTGTCTAGGGCTTCTGCATCTATCTGTCCTTCAAATATGAGAATATCAAAATTAACTTGTACATTGAAAGGAGAGGTTCCTCCAAAGTGGTTTCTTGATGAATATTCACATGTTTCTATCGGCATGCGTTGAAGGATGTGGGAAAAATTCTCCATCATTTCATCCCTCTGTTGCATGAGAGCTTGCTCAAGCAACAGGCTGATATGATCGTTTTCTCTGTCGTTTTTATTTTCTTCCACCATTGATGGTTTCTTGGGTCTGGGAGACTAATTTTCCTCAAGAGAGACAAGCTCAAGACCCAACTTTCTATACTCAGACCTCGTTGGGGACATGCACTGGAAAAAACGACCAAGAACAACCTGCTCTGATACCACTGATCCAGATTATTGTCGGCATGAAATGAGATCGGAGATATAATAAATAAATGCATAGAGATATCGCAGGTATTCAATAATATAACATAAATGTATAAGGGATTCAACCATAAACATAGATATACAGCAATACACTAATTCTATTAATGAAATAAATGTACAGAGACTGTTGAAATACAGAGTGAAAGACTCGCTAGAATGGTGGCATCTTATCTCTGAGAAGAGATGTGACGGCTACTCGCATTCACAAGAAGATGATTAAAATGAGGCTCTGAAGCCCTTTTTATAATAAACAGGATTGCCAAAATTCCTAGACATCCAAAAACCTAACCTTAGGAGATGAAGCGCCAAAAGTCATGTGGGCCCTGCTTGGGTAAGTTAGTACCTTAACTTCCGGGGGTCATAACTTTTGAATACGATCTCCGTTTTAGGCGTATGATAGCTCATTGGAAATCTATCGTCAAGGAGATTCATTTTGGGGGCTCAATCATTCCTTTGTCTATCATTGAGAACCTCGATCTCGAAAAACCTTCATTTGGGCCCTCAAAATGGCCCCAGAAGTTAAAAACTGCTAAAAATAGTAAATTGCCAAATTTGCCAGAAAAATGTTTTGAGCTCGTCAGAAAAGGTGGGTGGCCATCGATGTCCACCTGGATCAATCCTCCCTCTTTAAGAAGAAATGGTATTCATTGCATTGAGTTCCCGGGGGAGAGGGAAAAGCGTTTGCTGAATCTGCATCTTGGTGAGATGCTTGCCTTGTTGGAGACGTCGCACTGCTCAGTTATTGGAAGTCAGTCACGAACCTATTGAGGCTGAGGCTACATGAGAGACGATGTGCAGAAGGAATGTTTTCGCTTTGCTACAACCTTGTCGACCTACTTCTATTGGATATAAGTTGCTTGAGGTGAAGTTGTAGTGGTTGCAGTGTTCTTTTGTTCCCCTTTTGAATAGATTGTGAAGAAGCTGAATTTTGTAGTATGACATACTTCCTTGCGACACTTTTTAGGTGGAACAGTAGTTGGAACTACCTCTGGTATTCTGTAGATATGACACCCCAGAGAAACAATGAAACTGCAGGGTTGAGACTCATAAACAGCGTGGCTCTTCCACATATATGGTTGGCCCAAGAGAACATCACAGACATCTAGTGGGGCAACATCGCATAATACCTCATCCTTGAAGGGTTGGATGCCATATGAAAATTGACATTTCTGGCTGACACGAAGATCTTGTCTTTGGCGAAGCCACCCAATGTTGTATGGTTGCGGGTGTGGTGTTGTCGACAATCCCAACTGTTTGACGAACTCTACTGACATGAGGTTTTTTTGGCTTCCACTATCAACAATAAATACAGCGAGGTCCCCTTCACCCACATCTGTGAATGAAAAAGGCAATCCCCCTCTTCAGAATCTGTTGGTTCTTCTGGTTGAATTGTTGTGGTCGCAACAATAGTAGTGGGGTTTGCATCAATGATCTGTCCTTTACCAGTATTTTTAGAATCAGATTCTGAATCAGGGTTCGACTCCTTGTCTTTGATCTTGACCACCAATGACTTTTTTGAGCGACATTCATTGGTGTTGTGCCAGGGAATTTTGTGGAAATCGCACAATTTTTTGGTGTCCTTCTTTGTCTTCTCGTGACCCTTCTTTTCATGTGGCTTGGACTGGTTTTCAGGAGTCTATTTTTTAGGGATGTCTTTGTCATACTTTGGTTGTTGCGGATTTGCAGAACCAAAATCCTATTTGTTCTGGTGCTTAAATTTCTTCTTGATTTTAACAGCATATCTATAGGCAGCATCATCGAGTGATGATATGTCCATAAAATCCATTTCAGTTTGGATGTATCTGTGTAGAGCCCCATGGTATTTCAGAACCAAATGGAATTTGGAGTCTTTGATACCCATCTTGGTGCGCAAGGTATGGAAGGTATTAGTGAACTCTGGAACTGCTTGGCCCCTCTCTTTCTGCAGTGTGGTCCATCTCATGTACTGGTCCTCATAGTTTCCAATAGGGTAATATTGTTCCTTTACCGCATCCACAAAAAAAATCCCAAGTGGGATCGAACCCATATAATTCAGACTCCTCTGTGGAACTCTGCTCCCAATAAGTTTCCCACCAATGTTTGACATGGGGGAGATATTTAAGTAGTGCGAAGGTGACCTTTTATTTGTCAAAAAATTTGTGAATAGAGAAATAACCTTCTAGCAAATTTAACCATTTGTCTAAGGCTTTTGCATCTATTTGTCCTTCAAATATAGAAATATCAAAATTAACTTGTACCTTGAAAGGCGAGGTGCCTCCAAAGTGGCCACTTGATGAAGATGCGCATGTTTCTATTGGCAGGCGTTGAAGGATGTGGGAAAAATTCTCCATCATTTCGTCCCTTTGTCACGTGAGAGCTTGCTCAAGTAACAGGCTGATAGGATCATCTGCTCCATCATTTTTTTTTCTTCCGCAATTGAGGGTTTCTTGGGTGTGCGAGAGAGATTGTCCTCAAGAGAGACAAGCTCGAGACCCAACTTTCTATACTCAGACCTCGTCGGGGACATGCACTGAAAAAAATGACCAAGAACAACCTACTCTGATACCACTGATCTAGATTATTTTAGGCACGAAATGAGATCGGAGATATAATAAAGAAATGCACAGAGATATCAAAAGTATTCAATAATATAATAGAAATGTATCAGAGATGCAACCATAAACATAGATATACAGTAATACACAATTTCTATTAATGAAAGAAATGTACAGAGACTGTAAAAATATAGAGTGAAAGACTCGCTAGAATGGTGGCAGCTTATCTCTGAGAAGAGATGTGACGGCTACTCACATTTGCAAGAAGATGATTACAATGAGGATTTGAAGGATTTTTTACAATAAACAGGAATGCAAAAATTCCTAGACATCCAAAATCCTAATCCTAGGAGATGAAGTGCCAAAAGTCATGTGGGCCCCATTTGGGTTAGTTAATACATCAACTTCCCGGGGTCGTAACTTTTGCATACGATCTCTGTTTTAGGAGTATGATAGCTCGTTGGAAAGGTATCATCAAGGAGATTCATTTTTGGGACTCAATAATGCCTTTGAATATCATTGAGAACCTCTGTCTCGAAAAAACTTCATTTGGGCCCTCAAAATGGCCCCGGAAGTTAAAAACTACTAAAAATAGTAAATTGCCAAATTTGCCAGAAAACTGTTTTGAGCCAGTCGAAAAAGGTCGGTGGCCACTGATATCCACCTGGATCAATGCTTCCTCATTAGTAATCAATGGTCTCCATTGTGATGATTTATCGGGGGAGAGGGAAAAACGTTTGCTGAATCTACATCTTGGTGAGCTGCTTGCCTTGTTGGAGACGTCGCGCTGCTCAATTTGCGGAAGTCTGTCACGAACTTGTTGAGTCTAAGGCTGTTCAAAAAGTTAGGCTACATGAGAGGACGGTGTGCAAAAGGAATATTTTCACTTTGTTGTAGCCTTTTCAACCTTCTTCTATTGGATAGAAGGTGCTTGGGGCGAAGCTGTAGTGGTTGCAGTGTCCTTCTGTTCCCCTTTTGAACAGATTGTGAAGAAGATGAATTTTGCAGTATGAGATACTACCTTGCAACACTTTTTAGGTGGAAAAGTAGTCGGAAATACCTCTGGTACTCTGTAGAGATGACCCCCCAGAGAAACAATGACACTGTGGGGTCGAGACTCATAAATAGTGTGGCGCAAGAGAACATCACATACATCTAGTGGGGAAAAATCGCATAATACCTCATCCTTTAAGGGTTGGATGCGATATGAAAATCGACGTTGTTGGCTGACATGGATATCTCGTCCTTGGCAAAGCCTCCCGATGTTGTATGGCTGTGGGTGTGGTGTTGTCGACAATCCCAACTGTTTGACGACCTCTGCTGAGATGAGTTTTTTCTGGCTTCTGCTATCAACAATAAAATGCAACGGGGTCCCATTCACCCACATATGTGAATGAAAAAGGTGCTCCCCCTCTTCAGGATCTGTTGGTTCTTCTGGTTGAATTGTTGCGGTCATGAAAATAGCAGTGGGGTCCGTGTCAATGATCTCTCCTTTACCAGTATTTTCATAATCAAATTCTAAATCAGGGTTTGGTTCCTTGTCTTTGATATTGGCCACCAATGATTGTTTTGAGCGACATTCATCAGTGTTGTGCTAGGGGATTTTGTGGAAATCACACCATGTCCTTCTTTGTCTTTCCGTGACCCTTCTTTTCATGTGGCTTGGACTGGTTTTTAGGAGACTGTTTGTTAGGTACGTCTTTGTCATACTTTGGTTATTACAGATTTGCAGAACCAAAATATCATTTTTTCTGGTGCTTAAATTTCTCCTTGATTTTAACAACATAATGATAGGCAACACCGAGTGATGAGATGTCCAAAAAATCCATTTCTATTTGGATGTATCTGTGTAGAGCCCCACAATATTTCAGAATCAAATGTTGTTTAGAGTCTTTGATACCTAGCTTGGTGTGAAAGGTATGGAAGGTATTGGTGAACTTCAGAACTGCTTGGCCTCTCTATTTCCACAGTGTGGTCCATGTCATGTACTGGTCTTCATAGTTGGCAATAGGGTAATATTGTTCCTTTACCGCATCCACAAAAAAATCCCAAGTGGGATCAGCCCCATATATTTCAGAATTCTCTGTGGAACTTTGCTCCCAATAAGTTTTCCACCAATGTTTGACATGGGGGAGAGCTTTAAGGAGTGCAAAGGTGACCTTTTGTTTGTCGGAAAATTTGTGAACAGAGAAATAACCTTCTAGCAGATTTAACCATTTGTCTAGGGCTTTTGCATCTATCTATCCTTCAAATACAGGAATATCAAAATTAACTTGTACCTTGAAAGGAGAGGTGCCTCCAAAGTGGCCGCTTGATGAAGATGCACCTGTTTCTATCGACAGGCGTTGAAGGATGTGGGAAAATTTCTCCATCATTTCATCCCTCTGTCGCGTGAGAGCTTGCTCAAGCAACATGCTGATAGGATTGTCTGCTCCGTCATTTTTCTTTTCTTCCACCATTGAGGGTTTATTAGGTGTGCAAGAGTGATTTTCCTCAAGAGAGACAAGCTCGAGATCCAAATTTATATACTCAGACCTTGTCAAGGACATGCACTAAAAAAACGACCAAGAATAGCCTTCTCTGATACCACTGATCCAGATTATTTTCGGCACGAAATGAGATCGGGGATATAATAAATAAATGCACAGATATATCACAGGTATTCAATAATATAAAAAAAATGTATTAGATATGAAACCATAAACACATATATACATTAATACATGATTTCTATTAATGAAAGAAATGTACAGAGATTGTAAAAATACAGAGTGAAAGACTCGCTAGAATGGTGGCAGCTTATTTCTGAGAAGAGATGTGACGACTACTCAGATTCGCAAGAAGATGATTATAATGAGGCTATGAAGGACTTATTACAATAAACATGAATTCCAAAATTCCTATAAATCCAAAAACCTAACCCTAGGAGATGAAGCACCAAAAGTCATGTGTGCCCCGTTTGGGTAAGTTAGTACATCAACTTCCCGGGGTCGTAACTTTTGCATATGATCTCCGTTTTAGGCGTATGATAGCTCGTTGGAAAGGTATCATCAAGGAAATTCATTTTGGGTGCTCATTCATTCCTTCAAATATCATTGAAAACCTAGATATTGAAAAACCTTCATTTAGGCCCTCAAAATAGCCCCGTAAGTGAAAAACTACTAAAAATAGTAAATTGCGAAATTTGCCAGAAAACTGTTTTGAACTAGTCGAAAAAGGTGGGTGGCCACTGATATCCACCTAGATCACTGACCACCGATGCTCTATTTTCAAAAAGATTTGTGGGCAAGAGTTTGACAAGGAAATTCTTCGATGACCGATCATCGATGGTCGGGAATCGGTGAGAGTAGTAAGCAACCTTTTCTTTGTAGAGAGAAATGGATGGTGGTCGATGAATGATGATTAGGCATCGAGAAGAATAGTGGGAAGGTTTGGTTTAAAAAATAAATCAACGATCATTGATCGCCAATGAAGTGTTGAAAATCAACGGTCAAGATTGTTCAAGTTGTCAATCGACGATGGAAATTGATCTGTGGGGATTGTAAAGGATTAACAGATCAATGGTTTATGTTTCTCCTAATTTGAGATCATTGGATTATATTTAAGGGGTTGTTATAATAGTAAAACAACCAGTTTTAGGTGAAATTTTACGAAATGTTCATATTTTTGAAGATCCTTAACTTGAGGGCGATTTTAAATCCTTGAACGATGTTTTTAGCCAATAAAAACCCATGAGAATAGAGTACCAAGGTACACTTTGTATTTGTATCTTAAATAAAATAACTTGGAGACAACTATCCAATGGGCTATTCCAGGTGTAAAAGAGAGATCATATGAGAAAGTTAGAGCTGAAACAATTGAGGTAAATTTCAGGACCAGTTTACTCCAAAGGACCATAATGCCTTACTCAAAATTCCATTTGAGGAACATGAGAATTCCATGGAAATATTATGAATCATATGGACAACCATGGATTCAATTTTGGGTTATGGGTACCTAAAAGGTCCGTAGGAAGAGAAATGAGACACTTGTAGCATACAAGGGTAAATTGGGAAAGATAGTCAAAACTTCTATGAACCATAACTTTGAGATCGAAGATCGGATTTGAGAAAATAAATAGTTGTTGGAAAGGTATTGAGGAGGAAAATACATATTCCCCCCCATAATTTTGATTTGGGCAATAAAATTTATCAGGAAGTGATAAAATATATTTATGTAGCAATAAAAGAGTGGAAATTGCAACTTGTAAATGTTGTAACGTTTCACTCATAACTCATAATGAGGCATGGGTATAGTCATTGGAAATTTTTTCTAGAGAAGAATGCATTTAAGGAGTCATATATTGGAATATTTCATTAATGTTATTTGTAATTTGAAATGAATAATGAAGTGTAATCCAATTAATAAATATTTTTCAATATGCTTAATTATAACAACAATTATTGCATGCACATTCTTGAAGAATTAGAGATGAAAAAAAGTAGAGTTTAGTTCCTACATGAGAACTAGATATATAGAGGATGATCAAGGGTATTATATCCATGAAGAATAAATTTGAATTCTGCGCATCAACATGGGTAATTTTGAGACTGAGTCTAATGGAAGAAGAGACAAGCAGGAGCATGCAAAAATAAGTATAGAGATATAGGTTCAATAAAGAAAGGACTATGAAGGAATGGGAAGAGATACTTCAAAGATTGAATATGCTAAAGAAGAAATTCAACAAATATTCAAGCACAAGGAATGAAGCTAGTGCTAGGAAAGTGGAAGTGTATAGGTCTCATGATAGGAGGGATGATCATGGAGGATCTAGATGGTCAAAGAGTATTTTCAGGCATAACTATCACAATTCCCCATGGAACTCAAACATAAAAACATATGCATATTCAAGGTTGAAAAGCATCCCAAGTATATCTCTCATCAAGCATTAGAGAATGAGACATGGGTCAGATATCTTGTAAGGGGAGCTCAGGAAAATCAGTCCACCATCATTTGATGGAGAAAACAAGAAAGGTGAAGATGCATAAGCATGGTTGTTGGGAATGAGAAAATATTTCCATTTTAATAACTACTCATCAAATGCAGAAGAAAAAATTGTAGCCTACCACCTTCAAGGAAAGGCATCTATGTGGCAGGATCGACTGAAGCAAGTTAAGAACCTTGATGAGAAAACTATTTCTTGGAAGCAATTCAAGAAATATTTTTAGCAATAGTATTTTATCAGAGAAATATTATGACAAGAATATGTAAGAGTTAATTGAACTCAAACTTAGGAACATGACATTGGATGAATATGAGGAAATGTTCTTGGAACTTCTCAGGTATGTGAGCTTCATTAGAGACAAGAAGGTCAAAATTCAAATATTCCTAAGTGGAATTCCATCCTTCTACAAGGATAAAATTCAGTTTGATGAGCCCAAGAATTTATAGGAAGCCATAAGGAAGGTCATCTTTCCAAAAGTATTTGTATGAGAAAAATAGAGGAAGGTCAGCTTTCCAAAAGTCTTGGGATGAAAAGAAGAAAGGAAATATGGATCAAATGAAGAAAGGATTCAAACCACCTTTCATAAGGAATATATCTCAAGCATATCATCAAGGGAAACCATCCCAAGGTGATCATAGAACTACATAGTGCTTGGTAAAGAGGCCAAGATACATCCCATAAAGTGTTGGGGATGCGAAGGAGATCACATTTATAAATATTGTTCTCACCTTGGAGATAAGATGAAAACTTTTTATAGCATCAAGTAAGAGGATACAATAGAGGATGTGGGAAAAATCATGCCAAGGATCTATGCATCCTTGGACAATAGACAAGCAGACTATCAATCCCACAAGATTGAAGTGGAAGGTAAGAATCAACCCATAGTTATTTTAATTGATTCTAGAGCTAGTTATAGCTATATAGATCTAAATCTAGTTGAAAGATTTGAATTGAAGAAATGTAAGCATGAAAAGTTTTGGTTAGTTCAGCTAGCTTCTGGAACAAAGAGAAGAATTAATGAGCTTGTTAAATAATTCCCCATATAAGCATTAATGTAACTAAAACTAAGGTAGATTTGAACATCATGTCGCTTGGGTCTTATGATTGCTTGATTGGTATTGATTGGCTAGAAAATCATTATGTTGTTTTAAATTTTTATAACAAGTTTTTCACATATCTCTATGAGGAAGGGAATCCAAGGACAGTGCAAGGTATTCCAAGGCTTATATCTATCTGAGAGATTTCAACATTGCAACTGCAAAGAAGTTTTACAAAAATGATTCCATATAGATACATCCCATTTGGAAGAGTCGATGAAGGAAAAAGAGCCAAGTATTGAATATTATCCAGTCTTGAGGGATTTAAAAAAAATGTTTGAGGAGTTGCTAAGATTTTCACCAAAGAGGATATATATTTTTCTATTGACTTATGCATGGAGCTTCCCTATTATCAAACAATCCCTATAGAATTATCACATCATAGATAAAAGAGTTTTAAATGTAGATAGAATAGTTGTTAAAGAAAGGGTACATATGCCCAAGTGTTTCTCCTTGGGGTGCCCTGGTTCTTTTTTTCAAGAAGAAAGATGGAACATTGAGGTTATGTATTAACTTTAGACAACTGAACAAGGTTACAATCAAGAATAAATATCCTTTTCCAAGGATTGATGATATTTTTTATCAACTGAGTGGAGAAAATATATTCTCCAAGATTGACTTGAGGTTAGTCCATCATCAAGTGAGAATCAAAGAAGATGATACTAGAAAAACAACCTTTGAGACAAGGTATCGACACTATACATTTGTAGTGCTGCCTTTTGGGTTGACAAATCCACCTGTCTAATGAATGTGGTGCTCATATATTTCTTGAATAATTTTGTAATTGTATTCTTGTATGATATTCTTATCTATTCCAAGATAGAATAAGACCATGAGCGACATTTGATGATGGTGCTACAAGTGTTAAGGGAGAACCAATTATATGCAAAATTGAGTAAATGTACTTTCTATCAAAAGAAGATATGTTATTTAGGTCACACTGTTTCAAAAAATGGCATACCAAATCTAGAAAATATTGAACCAACCCTTGGAGGGAATACTTGTTATTGATGCAAGACTTTTCCTGGTGGATAGGTACATATGGGGGAATGATTAGCTCAAACCTCCATGGGGATAAAATCCCAACAGATGGATGTTGTGACCCCAAACAAGGTTAGAGAGATACCAGATATTTGCACTGGGAAGAAAGAAGGATGTTTCCCTTGAGACACTCTGACAAAACTAGACCCAGGGGGATCTTGCCTTTCCACCTGAACATTGACCCTTGAAAGCCCATGACATCATTATTTTGACCCTAGTTGTCATCCAGAGCTCGGGTGTGCATTTATGAGGGCAATTATGCATTGGTTGGCACATGTGGCATCATACATGGTCTTTGAAGGCCGAACCTTTTGCATGTGGGGCCCAACGTTCCACCCTAGGGGCTCAACATCACCCTAGAAGGGCATGCCATCACCCTTGGAAATTATCTTAGGGTTTAATTACTTTCAATTATGTAAAAAATGGTTTTTTAATGTAATTTGGCCAGGTTGTTATTTTTATGACCTAATTTTAATTAACGGTCATTGAAACTGTATAAATAGAGAGAAATTACTCTCATTTTTTCATCATCACTCATCAAACAAGTGGTGTGGTCTGAAATTTGCACCCTTCTTTGGAGTTATTGGCTAAAATTTTAGGCGCACTTTCTTTTGGAGGATAAATTTTGATACTTGGATCATTTCTTGGTGAAGTTAGTTGGTATTCTAGGGTTTTATGGCTTGATTATTCTTGGTGAAGTAAGTAAATATGCACTTCTTCCTTTTATTTGTCTTTTTTATGGTAAATTTTCTTATTCATGTTAAATATGATGAAATTGCTTGCTTGAAAACCCCTAGGAGTAAAGGACTTAATTTGCTACTTCTTTACTCTTCATTTGCTAGACTTTGCTAAGAAGAGTTTGACATAGGTGAACCTCTAGATCCCTAAATACTAGCACTTTAGTGTTCATTACCTAGTCAATTGTTGCTTCTAATATTTTTTAATAGTCTAAGGAAGGACGGTTTTCTAGAGCCTAAAATTTCTTACACTCTAGCAAATTCATCCTTAGGGTTTGGATGTTTGAGGCCTTGAAGATCCAACACCTCTTCCATCCATCCCTGCTCCTTAGGAAAACATAATCATTGTGTCTTTTATTCCAAGAGAAAACCATCACCTATAGACTCCATTACCCCATAAAGGCACTAGTCTACTCACTATACTGATTGATTTATCAAAACAACTCTCAAACTATCTTCCTTGAAACATTTACTAACTCCTACTAACCTTAGATTAGAATAATTCATTAACTAACTTGTTGTTGTTGAAAAATATTGCTACAACCATCTAACACTAACAAATTGATTTTAGAAGTGACATTAAAAGTTGATTAGACATTGCCAAACTTGCTTGTGACAAACTTTTATCACTCTGTTAGGTTAAATCTATTTCTTCTTGTCATTTTCAAGAAATTTCAAGGCATAACTCTTGTGGCTGTTATAAAATATTAATTTCTCTTATAAACTTTTGCATTTCTGCAAATTCATATCAGATAGATTATTTTTCAAGGGTTTATGGTCTTAAGAAGCACTAATATCATATATTTGTACTTGCAAGTTTCTATATTTTCTCGTTGTCTTGTTCTGGGAAGGTACACCTTATTTACCTTTTGCTTCATCTCTATAAGACATGAATAACCTTTGATTTGAGTGGCCAATGAGAGGGGGGGAATTTCTTGCATCTTTTTCCTTAGTTACCATCCATTTAGGTCACTGGGGATGTCTCCCCTGGGGTACTTTGACATACTCCTAAATAGAAAGGGGTTTCCTGTTAAGGTTACAGTGATAGGTCATCCATTGTTACACAAATATTACATCCTCTTGCCTTGGGACTTGAGCAAGTACAAATTGTGCGATAACATTTTGGCACTGTTTTCAGGGAACACTAAGTCAATATTCCTCAACGACACTTTTTCGATAAGCCTTTATCCAAAGACTTCTTTTCAAAAAGCTTACTTTGTGACTCCACTAAGGGTGATTCTCTCACTCCCTTTGATGATACTTAAGAGGAAATTTGGTGACTCCACTGACCTTTTCCAAGGTGCCACCTTACTCTCAACTTTGTGATATTTATAGGATATGGGATCATGGCGCCCTGGGAACAAGTGTATCTGACTATTGATTTTGAAAATTTTCAAGGATACGCGCATTATTTTGATACAAAATGGTTAAAAAACTCTCCAAGATTTGGATGCCTCCCAATTAATCACACTGTATAATTATTGAAGTATATAAGTGAGATAGAATTGGAAGGGGAGGATGTTCTGGTAAAATTATTCATACTTTCTCTGCCATGTTTTATACAATATTGGTTTAAGGGTTGTTGTGAAGATAAGGGTATATCATCTTTCATAGACCTCATTAATAGGTTTATTGAGTTTGTCAAACCACAATTCTAGACATATAAAGATGCCCTTCAAAATCTCACAATAGCCGTAGAGGACGAAGGATTCACCATTAATATCATGGAATATCTCAGGGATGTGTACCATACTCAATACCAAGAACCCCCTAATATAGAAGGAGATATTTATGAAGAATTTTTTCAACCCCTTGAAGAGGAGCAAGAATTTTCCCATGATTCGGTAGAATGCAGTAAATATTTAACTAAAAAAGTGAATTATGAGGATGAAGCACTAATATCCACTCCTCCATCCGATGAAGCTCTCCAATATCCTATCTCTCCTACACAAGATGAAGAGAATGAGGTGAGTATTTTTCCTTTTGAGGTTTTTGATGAAACTTTGTTCTATGATTCAAAAGATTAAGAAATAAAGGAACCCTTGGGAGAGCTAGGTCCTTCATTTTTTGATGAATACAAAGAGATGATTAAAGAGATGAGTCTTGGGGATGATGTAATGCACCCTCTTCCATTTGATGAATTCATCCAAGCCATCGATTCTCATGCACATCAAGAAGTGAAAACGATAAGTTATTTCCCTTCCAAATATTTTGATGATGCTTTATTTTATGATTTGGAAAGTGAATAATTACTAGAGGAGCCCTTGGATGCATTAAATCCTTCATGTTATGACAAAGGCAGTGACATGGTTGATAATATTGATGAGTTCATACATGTTGGAAGATGTAAGTGGGATGTGATTGGTTTTGATGAGGATCCCATTTATGATATGGAAGGATATCTTCAAATGTTTCCTTTACAACAATCATATGATGTTCCTAATAATTTTGACATTTGGAAACAAGGAAATGATATAGTTACAGACATCTCCAAGGATGACCTAGTTTTATGTTCTCTTGATGATTTTCGGTCATACCTTGAGGATTTTAATGAGTATTCCTTTGAGCACTTGGATTTATTCTATGAAGAATATTATTAACCACTGTTGTGCTCAGATCTTGATAAAGGTGAGGATATTAGCATGGTACTTGTGATAAGGTTTTCCAACTCCCTTCGACTACTTTACCTCACTATGTCACTAAGGGTGTAGTTGGGAAACATGTCCCTTGTCTTGAGTTTTCTCCAGGGAAAATCCTTCTTTTAGAATTCAAGGGTAGGTTGAATACCTTAAGAAAAAGTTTATTATCTCATCCTTTTAGCCTTCCCTTAATAAATTGTCAATCATCATCTAGGTTCTTACTAGTCCCTTTCTCAGGATGTGAAAATGTCCAAGGTAGCCAACCTTAAGACTCTTTGAGTCAGTCTTTTGAGCCTTTGATTTTTCATGATCCATTTCTGAGATGGATTGATCACTTTCCTAGAAGTGTTACTTGGCATAATTTTGTCCCTCCCTCCCGCCTCCATGAGCTAGAATTTACAATTTCCAATGATGTGATACATGTTCTAACTCATGTTATTTTTGTTCTTGACTTGTCATTGTTTTGGTTTATGATGAAGCACAAAGGCATGCATTATGAGATATTTATAGGATGGTTTCAGTGGTTATTTGATTACACCTAGCATTAAACCAACATGTAAGTAGAGGTAGATATACATTTGCATCCATTGTATATACCATCTGCATATCATGTTAGCATAGTTGTAGTTTCATTTTCATATTGTATTTCTCCATTATGTATATATGAATGCTTATGATTATATTCTATATTAGAGATTCTCTTTATTTTATTATATAATATATGAGAAAGGGGTGATATCACCACCTTGAATATTAGTGATGCATTTTGTTAAGATCTAGCAGATACGGGTCATACCAAAGATGATGAAGTTCTCATGCGCTCTACGGTGAGCACATGTCCCTGATTTGGAGCCAAATGTTATCCCCTATCCTATGGATAACTAAGGATATCATGTCTCGAGGCCCACAAGTCCTAGAAATGGAGTTTTGAGAGCCATATGACTTGAGCATGGCCCCAGAGGGCCCATATTTTCTTAAGTCCAGCCCATCTATCAACAACAACAACATCTATCCCACCAGCTTGGTCCTGAATTAGCAGTAAGTCTTGCTCCATGAGGTAATGAGTCCAGGTATCATGGCATGTGTCACTCTGATTATTGAAACACTTAAGTATGTTGCATTTAATTATCCTTCATTACATAACGTTCACTTGGAAATTATTCTGTTTAACTTGTTCATACATGGAAGAATGACATGATGCCCTAGTAAGTTGATCTCCCTTTAGGATGGTTTTCCACTGGGTGGGTCTATGAAAGGTCATTGTCCATTCCCTCCATAATTACCACTTTCCATTCTTACTCCTCTCATTTTACCCTATCTTTGTTTGGGCATTGGGCTTGCCACACTAGGAAGGGTTGTACCTTGCCTTGTGGGAAGAAGGGGCTAAAGGATGAGAGGGTAAAAGTAGCTGGCAAGAGTTAAAAGGAAAAGTGAAACCTTTGATATTCTTCACCCAGGGATTCCCGAGAAAGAATTAAAAGGATTCTCAGTAAGAAAAAGGAACCCGTAAGATAAATAAAAATTCAAGGTATTAGTTGGAGGATGGGAGGTGTTGGAGTCGCCTTTGTTTTTTCTAGCCTGTCTCAAATATCATGTCTTAATGCTCGAAATCGAAAGGTGGTTTTCATATTTTCCATTTGTGGTTTCAAAATTTCTGAAGACTTATCACGCAACAACGATGATTATTGTACTCTCGAGGTGCGTTCTAGCTTTCGACAAAAATGTTTTTTCCCCCTTTGTTCTACCTCGGGATTTCGCATGTTGGATGCTATAGATCACGTAGTTCATAAGTCCCGAGCAATGAAACAACGAAATCACTTTAAAATTTCACCCAAGGCAGTAACGAGAGTAAATTTTTACTAAATCATGATTAAACGTCAAAGGGTTTTCGCACCTCGGCGTCCACCAAATCCAAAAGTTTATTATCGTAGCCCCGATAGCCGAGACCACAAAGTCCTTATTCTAGTAACTTGTGTCAAGGTTAAAAGTAAAAGATAAACCATGGTAAAGTTCTATCGACAATTCTCCACTCGTCGTTTTCTTTTTAAAAATTTATACTGTCTAAGCCCCGACTCGCGAAATCACGATAAGGATATGAACATAATTAATTAATCACTTAATCTGAGTTTATCTTCCCTTTTAATTAAGTCGTATTATCGCGATCTCGCGGTTTCGCAACTCGGCATGCAAACTTCTCGGAAACGTATCTTCGAAGCTCCGAGTCGCGATATGGCGAATATAATAATTATGTAATTAATTAAGCTCCTAATCACGATTGTGTTTTTCTTAACCAAAATCAATCATCTCAAATTCGTGGGCTAGAGGTTCAAAGGGTTGAAACAAAATTCCCGATACAACGAGTACTGAAAGATTAATTAACGTTGGTAAAATCGTATTAATTAAGCTAAATCAATATCTCTCGTGTTTTGATGCTTGCATGATTTATGAGGTAGTATTTTTTCTTCCATACGCCAACTGACATTTCAAACCACCAAAATTTATGGCATTAATTATGAAATAGGGAGAATCGACGAATAAAGATTGGGTTTTTATTTCTAAATTTATTTCTAAACATGATTTGACAGATCTGTTCTAAAAAGTACTGAGTTTTCGAATATATATAGAACTGTTATTCATTATAACAAATGCATTTCTATATTACGTAGAGCACACTTTTTCAGCGAGATAACTTCTGTATGTATACATATTTTTATCGCAGAAGAGCTAAAGCAGGATCTCCAGTCATGGCCCCGCGAAAGGCATCCAAAGCTAGTGTTGAGGTTTCGGGACAAGGCTCGGACAATGTTGTCGATACTTCACCTCGAAGTGTCGACTCTATCTCGAACTGGTCTTTCTTTTTCGATGTTCTGCAAGCCGAATTGGTGGATTATTCCGATGATTCCAGTGATAATGAAAAAGATAATATAACCACCAAGTACAAAATCGTCATTCAATCCGGAATGGACAAAGTAGCAGCTAGGCCACGACTACTGCCATATTATGATATGGTCTGATGGGCATTAGACCATGTGGACATACCAACCAGAACCATCATGAATGAGAAGAAGGTCACCATCGAGACTTTCAGGCCATGTATAAGTTTCCCACAGCGTCCAACTTTACATATGGTGCTAAATTCATGGATGAGTTCAAACAGAAGGAATGTGTGCAGTGTGATAAAACCATGTCTAGCTTAATAAAATATTGGGTTTCGCACTCTGTGAAGTTCAGGGCAGACAATCATGGTATATATTCAATAGCTTCCTTAGAACCACAGTACAGGTATGTATCTATGATGACATGCAGATTATACGGGAGAGAGGACACCTCACATTTCTTTCTTCCATGGGTGCCTCTAATATTTCGAGTCGCCAAAGGTTGTTCCTTCGACTGGGCGAAAATGTTGTCCGATAGCTTGACCAGTCGGGTCACAGTGTATCGGGCGCAAAAAGAGAGCGGAAAGACTTCTTCATTTTTCATGTCTGCATACATTATGGACACCGTGTGTTTTTTAACACCATTTCCCTTAATGAATTGGAGTTGGAATCCAGTAGAGGACGAGCCTATCCATGTCTATCATGCGAAATTGTAGGAAAACAAAGCAATAGATTTTGTATACGAAATCTTCAACTGGGTGATGGTACCGCTGCATGTCACTATTTTCGGCCACCCGCCACCCAGGATCTCAGATAGTATAGTGACGAATTTGAGCAGCATAGCTGACTGGTATGTAGAAGCTGAATTCGCATATCTCAGAGTTTTCGAGGCTTTTTTCCCCCACCTGCATTACCATTATTCATTCCCAACAAGCTGGCTTGTTGTGAGGTTGCTAGACAAACAGTAATTGGTGGCATCAGCAAGGAGCTGAAGGGATACTCGAAGAAGGTATGGCCACCTTTTCCTGTTCATTTGAACTCATATTCTTTATTAGATTTAGGGCATGCTAAAGCTGAGGTAGCAGCCCTAAAAGACCTAAATTTGGTCCTTATTGAATACAAGAAGCACGATCCGCAAAGGGTTGTGAGTAATCATTTGGCCAGTTGCGGGCTCAAGAGATTTGAGCACGGAAATTCACCCTCGGATGAAATTTTTCGGGGCGCATGATATTATGCTGAGATTTTAGCTCAGATACAAACATTGGCACATGAGGAGAGAGCCGATGTTCTGAAGTTCCAAGAACATTGATGCAGTTGTCTTCCCGCAGTGTTGCAGGGTGAGAATCCGAGTACAGTGGAGGTGAAACAAAAAGATGTCGAAGGCTCCAAGGATGCGACTCCCAGTCAAGAAAAACACCAGAACGAAGGAGAGAAAAGTAAGAGTCTGAAAGCAAATATAAAGACTCCCAACCCACCGAAGAAGCAGAGTCTGGCCACTACTCCGGGACAATCAGCGAAACAAATCAGAGAGCCTATCACATCATTTACTCCCTTGCAGTCAACTCAGGGAAATATTGACGCAGGATGGATTTTCAATGAAGAGTTGAGGCCTATAAGAGTGGAAGAGCTCCCTCCGAATGAGTTCTTCTTCGATAAGAAGAGAAAGGTAGTGGTAAAGAGAGAATTCTATCAGGAATGAGAGTCAACAACCAAGAAATACAAAGTTATAACTGATGGGAAAGATAAGAGGAATGAACAATTCACGACTGAAATAGCAGGGACATTAGGAGCATACGCCACAGTGAACCAATTTTTAGTCGGGGTCTTAAAAAACCAGCTGAAACGAAAGAATCACCTCATCAAGACCCTGGAAGCTAGACTAGCCACAACAACAGAGGCTGCCAAAGACCAGGCAAGTGTAGGAATAAAGCAGGTCAGGTTGGCCGATAAAAATGAGATAGAGCTGCTCGAGACTAAGCTCGAACCAGCACAGCTGGTGGTTCGGGATGGTCAGATGCAAGCGAGCCAGAAAAAATATTTCATCAAACAACTGCAGGATAGGGTGGAAATCGCTGAAAGCAAAGTGATAAATATCGAGATGTTCCAATCCCAGGCGATGGATATTCGGAGCAGAGCCTCTGCGGCCCAACGAAATTTGCTCACCAAGGTGGAAGTGATTTGGGACAACTATTTGCTGGTTAATCAAGTGTTGGAGAATCTAATTGCTAGAGAAAGGGAAGATGGAGCAGCACAGGTCGCCTTCCAAGAGGTTGTGATAGCCACAAACAACAGGGATCCGGGAAGTACTCCCAGGTTCACCATTTCGGAGCAGACCAGAGGAAACATTCTATTGAAAGAATGGGAGCATAGCATCTCAAAAGGCAAGCTGCAAGCCAAGAGAGTAACAAAATCCTTAGAGGAGGATTTTAGCTCTATAGATGGTAGTCTTCTAGGAATTGATAGCGGAGGTAATGCTGAGGCATTGGTTCAACTGAATATGCCAAAAATCTCACTTGATCTAAGTGAAAGAGAGGAAAGAGATTCAACCGAGATCTCACAAGTGACTATGGCAGACATAGTCCAAATAGACAAATGTATGATTAAACCAAGCACACAATTATGCGCTATTGACATCATAGACAGACAGATGGAAGATAGGCTACCACAATTAACCTGATATTGTTACTCTTTTGAAGCCAACTGTCAAGCAGAACCATCAAGGATGATATCTTGGCTAGTTGAAAGATGTGTCACCTGTACCGAGCACATGCGAGGACAAACCTCTGGCACCAAGTGAAGACAGAGAAGAAGAAATGGAGCGATTGCTCTCCTCCCTATCATAACTGAAAATTTTGCAACGATTGAGATTCCATCTTATTGTAAAACTGTATAAATATACCATATAAAGAAAGAAAATAGGTTGGACCTTTTTGTGTCGATTGTAATAGAGTTTTTACATTTTGAGAGTTAATACAAAGAAAATCTGAAGATTCTCAATTCCGTCACGATTGTGTTATGATTTTGTTTCCTTGTATCTCATATTTCGTTTCATTTCATATTCATAACTGATGAATGGTTCGTTATAATTTAGTACGACCACTACTATAGCAAATGAATTTTGGTTTTCTATATTGTTTACTGTTTTTCCTCTGTACCGGCTATCAGCAGGTGTAAGACCAATCGACACTTTCATAATTCTATATATATTTTATTCTTCATTAGGTTATTTCCTTACATCTTTCTTCTTCTGTTTATATGTGAGATTATCCCTTGATAGGAGCCTTACTCAATAGACAGCTAAATGTTTTCTCCCACCTCATAAAATTTTATTAAAATATAACCCAGTTACGGGAAAGAGCCTTTGATTTGCAACCTATTTTTATTCCTGAAACCATAAACTCTCTTTTATACGACCGAATTGAGACAACACTTAAATTTTCCTTCTGAGCTTTTCTTATTTTACTGTTCCTCCATGACTGTCCCTGTACCAACACAGCCCAATATCGAACCCAGATTATCAAATCAAATGCACATTTCTTTGAACCTTTTCAATACCATTCTTAAAACAACCACCTCTCGTGTTGAACTTGAACGTTCATGGGCAACGATTGAACAGGATATAAACATCTAGGAAAAGTTGGAAGCTAGACAATGCCAATGCCGAAATCTTCCCTAGTTTCCCTTGCCGAAGGCTGACGTTTCTCTCTTCTCTACCCTTTACCCACTTTTGGATGCCTAAACATTGTACTTCTAAGACTTAAGTACAGACTCTGGAACAACATCTTTTTGGCGTCGTTTTCGGGGACCGAAGTTACGAAATATTTTTCCCTAGGAAAACGACATTTGTTTTTCATTGAAGGTGTTACCCTTTGATAGTGAACAAAGAGTACACATCTTTTTAAGGATTTTCAATATTTCACTTGGAGACTCCATGAATAATAAATTGGCATCCGGTCGAAGGAATACCAGAAAAAACCTGGATGGTAAGTAGATTACACCCGTTAATGATCCCGAGAAGATTCTAAAGGCGAGAGGCTCTCTTAAGCCAACCGCTACAGTGTACAAACTTAAACCCCCACAACTGAAGACTAAAAGTTCTTCTGAACCCTCAAATTCACTCAGTCCTCTCTTTGATACTAAATATTTAACATCAAACTACTGTGAAGTTAGGAGTGAGATTCATCCAACAGTCCCCTTAGTACACAAAGGAAAGGGCCCTCTTGAAAGTTCGTCGACAGTTGACATACCATATTTCATTCAGTTAAATTTTCCGACCTCACCTAATTCTGAAGAGTGTGTTACACATTCGGTTTCCACACCCATCTGTTCTCCCAATTTTGTCTCTTGCAAATCTAAGGAACTAAGTCCTCACGTTCTTTATCATTCATCGCTGGATTTTCCTCTTCACGAAGAAAATAAAGATTCACTTTTAATTTTCCGAAACCCCCTTTACGACTTTCCACTAATAATGATGGTAGCCGTCGGAGGAAGAGGTGGAGGGTTTATCGGAGGAGGAGGGGGAGGAGCTCCTGTAGGAGGATCTGGAGGCCAAGGGCCTACCCCCCCTCCAAGAGTGTTTGTGAAAGTTGCAGCAAGATATGCTCCCTTAGTATTTCCCGTTCCTCTACACGACCTTCCTGAAAACTATATAAAAAATTTGCCAAAATTCACGGGGGAAGGGGATCTGACCACGACTGAACACATTAATTTCTTTGATCAATTCGCAGATATCCTAGGTATTGAACATATTGATGTATATTCAAGACTTCTTGTCCAAAAATTCGAATTCTAGGTCCGAACTTGGTTTTGGAGCCTACCTGTAGCATCTATCTTGTCTTATGACACTTTGGAAGATGTTTTCCTCAGAAAATGGGGCGAGAGAAAAGACCATCTATATTATTTAACCGAATTTGGGTCTTTAAGAAAAAAGAATTCAGAAACAGTCATAGAATTTATTTAAAGATTCAACAAACTGTATAACAAAATCCCAGTCGAGGTTAAATCGTCCCAACCCGTGGCCAAAGTAACTTTCACCGGGGCTTTCGAACCGGATTTTGCGAGAAAGAAGGGGAGCCACCCTAAACCGAATGCAGGGTGATGCTGTAGAAATTGAGTCTAATATGATGGCTTCTGGTAAGCTTAAATCTAAAGTAGAAACAAAAAACCCGGAGACTAAACGCTTTAGAGAACAAGCAGGTCCGTCGGGGTCTAATAGATCCACAGATGATAGGGTAGATGATATGGCCAGAGTAATCAAAGAACTGTCTAATAAAATATCCAGAATGGAGCTCGAATAGGCCAAAGATGATTCTTTCCCCAAAAAGGATTTCAAAAGGAACCCCAACCCCCCGAACCAACAAAGACAAATAAAAAACGAAGATAAAAAATACAAGCTCCCCTAAAGAATGAAAATTTTATAGGAGCGAACGATTTTCAAGACTTCAAATATTCGGATAATGATGTCACGAACTTCGATGATGATTGCACACAACCATATCTGACTCGAGAAGATTATGAAAAATCTCTAAACACTCAACAACCATCGAATAAGGGTGAAGAAAGTGATCATACTGACCTTTGTGAATCTCAACAAGAAACTGAGATGATAATGGCTGAGATCCAACTCAAGTACAACTTAAGATCTAAGAGTAAGCCCACCTCAACTACTCAACCCAAGAAAATCCTCCAAAGAGGTCAATATTATGAGCCTACTCTGGAAGATACCTTATTACCCAACAACAAAGCAAAAGTATTAAGCACACAAGGGTCTGAAGTGGGAAAATTTGAGCCCCATGCACAAGGAATTGAAATGGCTACTAAAATTACGCCTTCAACCAGGGCCATGAGTAATAAAGCGGTCCAGATGAATAAATCAGAAAGGAAGGATTCAGAAGTCTCAACCAAAGAAACAGACAAGGTGAGCGGAACTTTTAGTTTTGAAAACGAGATAAATAAAATTAAGATACCAATCCGTCTGGTAGAATTAGCAAAAAAC
>JZKD02S2283484.1:14342-27832 GCA_000966675.3 Picea glauca | reverse complement strand
AGTGTGAGTGCACAGGAGGATACAGTTGTATATACAGGATACAGGGCGGTTCAGATTGAGGCAATAGTATATGATGATGTAGAGTGGCATACAAGGGGACTCAATAGCACGGCGGACAGTGGGCAGTGTGGTACCTTAGCTCTTGAGGAGTGTGTTGATGAGGATTCCACTGTTGATGTTAGCAGCGAGAGTCATGAGGTAGCACTTCAGCGGGGCAGTGTTCAGGAGTCACAGCATTTGGCAGGACAGCTGAGGGTCAGAGAGGACATGATCATGGCAGCTATTAGACACATTGATGATACACACACTTTGGTGGCAGAGTATTGTTGGAGGGCCACGATGACACAGGATATTTCGGATGGAGAGTTTGCCATTGAGAACTTTCAGACACTCAAGGAGAGAGTGACTGTGATGAGGACCAACTACTAGCAGCTACATATGTATAGAGATTACCTTTTGGAGGTTGGCAAGATGTATCATGGGGCGTTGAAGGAGAAAGAGACTGAGGGGGGCCGACTCACTCATGAGTTAGTAAGCACACAGGGATTCTTGAAAGGCACACAGACAACCCATCAAGAATCGAAGCCCAAATTAGAGGAGCTCCTTGAGGAGGCTAGTCAGGGATCCACTACATCTATCTCAGCAAAGAGTCAGATATATACTTCAACTACATCACTAGAGGATGTTGGTGGTTTAATAGAGGAGCGCCAGTTGATGGAGGAGCGTGAGCGGTACCCCAGATCACTGATGATTACGAAGAGATGTGACCCGAAGAAACATGAGGATGTTCGTGTGTCACAGGGACCATCATTCATGGGGAGCTCTGAGACTATTGGGAAAACACATACACATGGGGATTCCAGAGCTAGGGGCAATTATGAGAACATCCATGTAAAGGTTGACCTAGCAATACACCCAGGATACATGATGATGTAGGAGGATACAGGAGTTTGCATGGGTATAATGGGTCATACAGTGATGAGCAGTAGTCCACAGGGGCATGCAGAGGTGTACAGTGGGATCCAATGGGATGCGTTGGAGTGCAGGGAGGAGACATACTTGGTAGAGCATGGAGATTTCTGTGGAGAGCAGTCCTCTCCTTTACAGCAGTACATGGACCTTGGAGATCACATTCTCAGTAGAAGCGGTCATATGAGTGATGATAGAGGGAGAGTGTGATTGACCATCAGTGTGTTGAGTCACCTATCGTTGTACACGATGCCATGAGATTAGCATGGAGTCCAGACGACTATTCACCATGGATGTCGGTGGATGGGTTTTTAGTCAAGCCTTTGAGATTGACCAACGCATATGACTCTTCCCAGTCCTACGTACAGTTGCAAGTATTTTTGTTAGCATTCCCCGATACTTTCATTGTATACAGCAACATAGGGGAAGATAGGCAGTTGCATGGGACATGGAGAGTTATTAGGTAAAGACCTTCTGATAGGGGATACTTCATTACATGTAGCGGGATAGGGGAGGTTCACCCGAGACAGTCAGATGAGGCCTTGGGCGTGATGGAGAGTATCCTCAATCGTGGGACAGAGGATATTTCAGAGGTTGATATAGGTTCAGAGTCTCATTGAGATGAGAGCAAACATAGTAGGATGAATGCTTCCGATGAGCACTATGAGGTCAGTTGGCAGGATGTATGGTCGCAGCAGGCAACGACAAAGATCTTGAGGACCATACATGATGTACCTATGATCGGACGACTTGAACATTTTAGGACCCGTCAATAGATCAAAGAGAGATTCACCTAGGAGGATCTAGAGGATGATGTCATGAGGCATATGGGGGCATGCTTGGTATGTCAGCATCACGAATCAGGGCATGATTCCTTAGCCACCCTTGTTTCAGGGTAGAGTTAGGAGAGTATGCTAGCATCTCTCGACTGTGTTGTACTAGAGCTATATAGTAGGGTTGACATCATAGGGATATTGTTGGAGTATGGGACATTGCAAGCAGCAGTGTGGATTGACAGGGAGGCCGAGTTTAGTGATCATGGACAAGACAACATAGCTATTAGTACACTTCAGCCGAAGGTTTACAGTTCAGCAGGCACCGAGATATGTGGTATGGCACAATCAGGGTTATTTGATGCAGGGTTTGGTGCACTTCTAGAACACATGGGAGTTTCAGGGACTCTCATGATTGATTCCTTTCATTATTGGGGGAATTTGAGAGCAAATGGAGGTGACGACACTATGTGGCAGGTTGGGTCTCCTTGGTTGAGGATCAGGTACATGGGTAGATCATCTTCTTGGTTAGCAAGGGATCTGGATACTACCAGAGGTGGTAATTTGGAGACTAGTTTAGGTGAGAGATTCCTTGAGGGATGGATATTGTATTTACATGATCCATTGGTTGGGGGTCTTCAGGAGACTCTTTGTGTTGATGTCTTACAAGACTATACTTTACAGGCCACTACAATTCACATCTTGATTTGGGATCCAGGGATTAGAGTGATTGGTAAGCCAATGGCTGATGGAGTTGAGATCAAAGTAGAGCGGTTGCCTAAGGAGTTGACTAAGGATCTACTGCACACTATCGTTCTACTCATCAGGAGCATTCTGGGGGCATGTGTGGCGAGCACGTTGAGGGGAGAGTACTTCATGTCTCCCAAGTGGATATGGGACCCTGGGATCATACATAGTTTGATTCAGCTATTGCTCGAGGACAAGCAATATTCAGGCAGGAACGACTGTAATGTCCCCATTTTTGGATTCCCTTATGTTACAGTTTGGAATGCCTACCAGAGTAGCCAATTGGGCGTGATAGTGAGCTCATGCAATTTTGAGGAGTTTAATGGGGCTCAACTTACATTATTCATCATATTTCATCATCAGGATCCATTCCGCACAGCTTGTCTTTGGTTCCGTTGCATTTCGACAATTCTCGTAAAATTAGGTTATTATTGGGCATATTTTAATTAATTACACTGAAGATGCTATTTGGGGCTTGTTTCTTGGAGAAACACCTTAGTGTAATAGCTCGTTGGAACCGGGGCGAAAATATCTACAGGATAGGATGAAATGACTTTCAGTGGTTGAAAAAGTCATAGAGGTGAAGTAATCACTTTTTGGAGTAAAAAGGTACATTAAATTAATAAAGTGATTTTATGAGAAAATATTAAAGATGAATTAAAAGTCACTTGAAGGGAAAAGGTGAAAAGGGGTATAAAAGATAGATAGGGGCTCATATTATCTCATTATGTTGATTGATTTTTTATGTCTGGCATCTTGGCTAGAAAGCTCAAGATACTTGAGAGTTTTGACTAAATAAACCCTAGAGATCAGCGAGGGAGTGAAAGAGTCTCCCCTTCCTGATCCAAGCTTGGCCAAGGTGGTGAAAGATTCCACCTTCACCATTCTATTTCAGTTTCAGATCCATTTCTTGCATTGTTGGTAAAGGAGAGCACAACCATTGAAGAATTATATAGAGAGGACACAATGTCCAATAGGAAGGAGTTCAATTTGGCTTCTGGAAGTGAGATCTTGAATAGATCTGAGTTGGTTTGTGTTTGGCTCACCTAAAGCGACTTTTCTTGGCACCTTGGGGGTTTCCAGCATCCATATTATTTATTCTTAGAGTTGGGGCGAATTTACTAAAGGAGGGCGCACTGGGGGTTTGAGATCCAGTGATTTGTGGTCAGATTTGACATCTACAGCCAGGGGAACTTCTCATATAACTTATCCATCATTAGATATACAAGATTGCAGCCATTTCATGAAGATTTTACATCAGATTTACTGTTCATATTTCAGCAAGGCGTGAGCAACAAGGAGGACACATTTCCTAGTATGGGAATTTTGGATTTTGCATGATATAACACCTCTTTTGGGCAGCCATCATTAGGGAATCGAAAAGAAGGATCATTGACACTATTTCCTTGCCTTTTGGAGCCATTATAGGCCAATAAAGTGCTTGTTATATTACTTATAGCAGATATAGAAATTACTATCATTTGACAGCCATTTATAATAAATAAACAAGCAAGGATTGTGTGGAGATATTTGTGTTTTTGCTGTGCATTACTTGTCCTTCACTCTTATGTTTATTCTAGTATATGTTCCACTTGAATTCATGTTGTTTTATACAAGTTAAACTCAAAAACATGGATAGAAATGCAAGCTACAGCCATGTTATGCAAACTGTTTGACATAATGCCTCAATGAAAAAAACTATCATATACATAACAGCAAGCAAATAATCATAACAGCAGACACTTTAAGGGTTCTAAGGAGGTTGGAACAAACTGTCATATACATAACAGCAAGCAAATAATCATAACAGCAGACACTTCGGGGGTTCTAAGGAGGTTGGAACTCCTCCGATTGACCCCCTAAACATATCAGTAATCCACCTTGACAGTTGGGACAGCAAGAGAATTGATTTGCCCAAGGCCTTTGAGCAAACACTTTAAGTGTTTGACAAAAGTTCTCAACCAGTTAGATCTGATTTTTATATCAAATTTGGTTGGGGAACATTACACTAAATTAATTTAAACTTTATAGAATATATTTGTCATTTAAATCATCATTTATTTTATTGTCAAATATTTTTATAGTTGAACAAAACAAGAATAATTTAGTGTCGAGTTTGTAACATTCTCACCATGAATGAGGTTTCATATAATAATTGTGGTAAGGGTGGTGAACCTTAGGAGAGTTACCTTAATATTTGATTGTTAGTTTTTGAGTTCTGAAAATGTTTACACCATGCTAGGGGGTGCATTCATGTGATGTGGGGTGCATGGTGAAACACTAGCCACTTAGTTGAATCTTAGACCTTTTGGTTGATGACATTTGGAGAGATATATATAGGTGGTTGCTTAACCTTAGACCTGCTGCTAGATGTGTCACACTCCTGGAGGAGGTGGTTATCTTAAGTGGCATTGATATCTTCTACATTGCATGCATGTTGAGGCGGATGGTTGTTTGCATGGGTGTTGGACCTAGCTTAGAGCAGTAGCCACTAAGAGGGAAGGTGGCTAGCCCTAAGAGCATTGGAATCACTTTGCATGCGTTAGGAAGATGAGCACTTGACTTGAGGATGCTTGGGGTTGTATGTTGACCCGAGACACATATGTTGAGGAGTAACATTGGGGTATTGGATGCTAGTCTTGGAGAACGAGGAGCCTTGTGATGAGAAGTGCTTACACTTGGAGCCCATGCTTGGGGAGTGCACACTTGAGAGAGCACTTCACTTGGAGACCTTATCTTGAGCTTTAGATTAGGTTGTTTGTAGACCTAGTCCACTTTACTATTGTTGCTCTCCCTCCCTTATTCTATATAAAGGGAGTAGAGAGAGTCTTTAGTTGCAGCATTCATGTAGAAGTATGTGAGAGTTCATTAGAACATTTGTATCTTGAAGATGAACTTGTCTTGAGTCTTTGTACTTGTCTTTATGCAAGGGAGGAAGGCACTAGCATTTATGCGAAGCAAAACCTAGAGGAGACTTGAACTGCTAAGGTTTGAGTCCTTGTGTGAAAAGGACTTGGGGTTTGTGGCAAACCTAGAGGAGACTTGTACAGCTTTGCCTAGAGAGCTTCTGTAAGGCAAGCTTGGTGAAAGAACAAAGGTGGTCTTGTTGATGTTGATGCTAGCTTCTTGTGAAGCCTTTGGTGTTAGCTAGATAGCTTGGTGGAATGCCTTGCTAGGCCTTTGTATTGCTAGTTAGGATTTGCTATTGATGGTGGATGCCATACCCAGGGTTTGAAGGCAATGGAGAGTCCTAGTTTATGATGAGCTTGAAGGACTATCTTGTACCAGCTTGTTATAAGCTATTAGTATGTACTTTTAACTTCATTTTTGTGTATATATGAAATGTACTTTGTTGCTTGTTATGCCTCAAATCGTATGAAGGCATGTTCCAGTTTGAAGAACCTGCCCAAGCAGGCTGCATGTGGAGTGTATTGATTTCTGAGCTATTTTGTGCCTATGCAAATGCATGTTCATTATTGATTATCAGCATTTGGCATGTTCATCACACTGGTCAGAGGCTTATAGGTGAATGTTGATGGAGTATTTAATGGACTAGGGACATGTTATTTGCACACACTTTCATAGAGTTGCTTCCCTTGTGACAATTTATCTATTGACCACCTTGGTGGGTGCTGAGGCATTCTAATGAAAGTTGTATGCTTGCACATTTGTTCTATTCTTTATGATTGCCCCTAGAACCTATAGATTGATGCCTTGCTGAGATTTGGTATGTTTATCTTATCTATGGATTGATTATCATGTCTAGTGGCTCATTTAATGGTGCACTCCTCACTTTACATATGTTTCATTGGTGGATATGCTTTCTAATGACTGCATGGTTGACTTTCATGAGATCTTCACCTTGGTTATGGAGCGCCCTAGGTTATATGGGCATTTCTAGCATTGTGATGGCTTATTTAAGCATGTTGACTCATCGATTGGAGAGAGCATCCTACATTGGCACTTGTTTCTAGGTTGATTAACCCCTCTAACATCTATATTGATGATTATTAAGGTGATGTGTATCTCCATGGTCGAGCACCCTAGCACCTATAGTTATTTTTGCATGGGGAATGCTTCTTGAGGTGGTTCTATTACTTATTTGAGGGAATGCTCCACTTACCCTTGAGTATTGACATATATATCGAGGTTTGACCACCATCATTGCAGATTTGATTGGGAATCCCCTTGTTGTATGGATCTAGAGCCTATTTTGATGACTTTACACATGGATCTATGCTGGCATGTGGTCCCATGCCTCTCTTGTTTAAGAATTTAGGGTTTGACACATTAGTTAACGATTATTGTGCCTTGTAGGATGAGTTATTTGGACATTAGAGGAGACACCCTAGCTGTTTTATCTATTTTTGGCTTGTTGTTCGTATCCAAGGCTATTTTATTCATTGGCCTAGAGGAGCACTACCTTTTTTGAGGCACCTTTGCACACTTATTGGGATCTTGTTAGAGGACACACCCTAGTATGAAGATCTAAACAGCCCTCTTGATGATTGTACTTGGTCAACACCTTAGATCATGGAGACATCCTTCTTTGAGGATGAGACACGTGGCATTGCCACTACCTATTTCACATTTTATTACTCATTGTTGACTTCTCAATTAGGGGTTTGTCAAAGGATAATATTTCTTTAAGTTTTCCTCGGAGAGATCTAGGATCTAAGAAATGGATAGTATTATTTTATTTGAGGTGTTGAGCTTGGACTCTATATAAGAGAAGCTCTACCTATTGTATCAGTTGTTGAAAGTTTGTAGAAACATTAGAGATTATTTGTCGAAGCTTATTCAAGGTTATTTGGAGTTCAACACACTTGGTTTTTAGATCTAATTTGCTGAAGATAAATGCTGGAAATTGCTTGCATCCAACTTGTTATGAAGGGCTTAAATCCAAGTAACATTGTTCCTTTTAAGAAGCAATTATTGTAGGTTGTTTCCCTTCTAATTACCTTTGTGCTTATAGCTGGAAATGCTAATGATGTATCATTCCTCTTAATTTGAGCTTGCAGCAAATCTGCATTTTTAATTTTATAGGCACACCCTCATGCATGTTTGGAGGTCTTCCTTTGTTAGGGTACCTCAAGTTAATTTTCTACGTTAGTGGGCAGCAAAGTAAGTGTAATTGTTGCATGTTTATCTCAGCCACATAAATCCTTATATCATAACAAAACAGCCCATTGAAATGTTTTTTGTGACTCCATATGCCCAAAACTGTTCAAGGCATTAATCTCCCATTCAACCATCTCTAAAAATTATAAAATCAACCCTTCCTGAAAAATTATAAAATCAACTCTTCTTTCTGATGTTAACAAATCTGAAACATACTCAAGTATAAACAGAAATCAGATTTGTCCTCCTAAGTCTTATCAGTATTCCTTGTGACTATCATATTTTAGGCTTAGGATTTCTTAAGGATACACCCCTTGTGCCGGAGGAGAGCCAGCCAAAAGTGTGTGAAGGAGCTACCATGGTGACAGTGGGTAGACCTTCTGTAGTGCCCCTAGGGTCTCACTTGTGCTTTAGAACTTTATCACATAAAGTAATGGTTTGGGCGGTAACACTGTCCAAACTTTGTGTACTTGCAGGTCTGATTTTCAGCTTATATTCTCATGGTGAATGAGTAGTTTCTAATGCTGTTTGGTATGCTAATTTATCATGAACAGTTAGAATATTTTGTTGAGTGATTTGACAAGTATATACAACCTAAGAGGGTAGATTTGTGGTTGTAACAAATCTGCTGTTATTAAGTTATTTTCAGATGTTATATGATGGGAATTGTGCCCTAAGAGCTGGAAACATGTTTTCCTTGCAGTACAATTGTTCGGTGTTTATTTTCTTAGGCTGCCTTCTGTATTTGGTTGGACATGAGTGAAATATATACTGTTGCAATTTAAATTTCAGAGTCAGCCCTAATGCTGAAAGTTCACAGAAAATAAAGGCGGGGAACCTCCAAGTTGAGAAATTTCTAAATTTGCATTAAACAACATTTCTCAAAATTTCCACATTTATAAGATCAGATATTAGTCTATGGACGTTATAACAAGATAAACCCCAAAAATAAGAATTATATCCTTATCTCAATGTCATCTCTAATGTTCAAGTCAAAATTTAATTATCCACTCATATTTTTTATATAAGAAAACCAAATGCTTTTTCTTTCTCTTAAAATAAAAAAATCTCTACTAAATGAACAATAGAGCCATACATTTGTAGATTTTTAAGAAAGTAACTACTAAATATACTAAAAAATGATATATGACTAGATGATACTTACTATTGGATCTGGTGCATCGGGTTGTTTGCACATGACCCAAGGGACACCAGTATTCAATCCGACTGCCATACTTCCTGCCCAATACACATACGAAGAACCGTCTGGAAAAGCAGCTTCAACATTTGCATATTCATTCTCTATCTACAAAATCAAAAGAAATTGACTTTTAGATATATTAGCATAAATTTGAAGTTCAAAACAAAATAAAAAAATCCAATTGTATATATGTTATCTAGATAACCTCATTAGGCATTCATTTTGTTGATTTTCATTGATAATATTCACTGAATAGAAAATGTCATATATAGTAAAACCATCACCATTTTCTTGATATATAGGTCTCCTTTGAGATATGAAGAGGTGTTCCTTGCGACGAAGGAAAGACTAATAAGATTTCAACATCTAAGTGTAGGAGGTGGTATTATGGAAGAGGGTGTAACGAAGGTGTTTATGAAATTTTTTTCACTCATTGTACCAGGGACAAGAATTGGACTTATATGAGCAAGTGGGGGTGTTGGTGGTGTAAGGGTAAGAGCTAAGGGTCGCATCTCGAATAGCCAAGGAAAGGCAGTGGTACTTAGAAGAGACAAACTCAAGGGACTCAAAATTGGAGACTTGGGGAAGGAGCTAGTAGAGGTGGGCAGTGTAAATATCTTGGTCCCCATCATCAAAAAATATCGTGGTACAAAGAGGGCCCCGAGGGGGGGAGGTGGGGTGGGGCAAGGGGTAGGGTCGACATAAAGGGAAAATGAGAGGAGGGTGTGGTTGTTTGTAGATATCTGGGTGACAAAAAACTAGTGGATATACTAAAGCATATTCTAGTTGGCNAGGGTTTGAAGGCAATGGAGAGTCCTAGTTTATGATGAGCTTGAAGGACTATCTTGTACCAGCTTGTTATAAGCTATTAGTATGTACTTTTAACTTCATTTTTGTGTATATATGAAATGTACTTTGTTGCTTGTTATGCCTCAAATCGTATGAAGGCATGTTCCAGTTTGAAGAACCTGCCCAAGCAGGCTGCATGTGGAGTGTATTGATTTCTGAGCTATTTTGTGCCTATGCAAATGCATGTTCATTATTGATTATCAGCATTTGGCATGTTCATCACACTGGTCAGAGGCTTATAGGTGAATGTTGATGGAGTATTTAATGGACTAGGGACATGTTATTTGCACACACTTTCATAGAGTTGCTTCCCTTGTGACAATTTATCTATTGACCACCTTGGTGGGTGCTGAGGCATTCTAATGAAAGTTGTATGCTTGCACATTTGTTCTATTCTTTATGATTGCCCCTAGAACCTATAGATTGATGCCTTGCTGAGATTTGGTATGTTTATCTTATCTATGGATTGATTATCATGTCTAGTGGCTCATTTAATGGTGCACTCCTCACTTTACATATGTTTCATTGGTGGATATGCTTTCTAATGACTGCATGGTTGACTTTCATGAGATCTTCACCTTGGTTATGGAGCGCCCTAGGTTATATGGGCATTTCTAGCATTGTGATGGCTTATTTAAGCATGTTGACTCATCGATTGGAGAGAGCATCCTACATTGGCACTTGTTTCTAGGTTGATTAACCCCTCTAACATCTATATTGATGATTATTAAGGTGATGTGTATCTCCATGGTCGAGCACCCTAGCACCTATAGTTATTTTTGCATGGGGAATGCTTCTTGAGGTGGTTCTATTACTTATTTGAGGGAATGCTCCACTTACCCTTGAGTATTGACATATATATCGAGGTTTGACCACCATCATTGCAGATTTGATTGGGAATCCCCTTGTTGTATGGATCTAGAGCCTATTTTGATGACTTTACACATGGATCTATGCTGGCATGTGGTCCCATGCCTCTCTTGTTTAAGAATTTAGGGTTTGACACATTAGTTAACGATTATTGTGCCTTGTAGGATGAGTTATTTGGACATTAGAGGAGACACCCTAGCTGTTTTATCTATTTTTGGCTTGTTGTTCGTATCCAAGGCTATTTTATTCATTGGCCTAGAGGAGCACTACCTTTTTTGAGGCACCTTTGCACACTTATTGGGATCTTGTTAGAGGACACACCCTAGTATGAAGATCTAAACAGCCCTCTTGATGATTGTACTTGGTCAACACCTTAGATCATGGAGACATCCTTCTTTGAGGATGAGACACGTGGCATTGCCACTACCTATTTCACATTTTATTACTCATTGTTGACTTCTCAATTAGGGGTTTGTCAAAGGATAATATTTCTTTAAGTTTTCCTCGGAGAGATCTAGGATCTAAGAAATGGATAGTATTATTTTATTTGAGGTGTTGAGCTTGGACTCTATATAAGAGAAGCTCTACCTATTGTATCAGTTGTTGAAAGTTTGTAGAAACATTAGAGATTATTTGTCGAAGCTTATTCAAGGTTATTTGGAGTTCAACACACTTGGTTTTTAGATCTAATTTGCTGAAGATAAATGCTGGAAATTGCTTGCATCCAACTTGTTATGAAGGGCTTAAATCCAAGTAACATTGTTCCTTTTAAGAAGCAATTATTGTAGGTTGTTTCCCTTCTAATTACCTTTGTGCTTATAGCTGGAAATGCTAATGATGTATCATTCCTCTTAATTTGAGCTTGCAGCAAATCTGCATTTTTAATTTTATAGGCACACCCTCATGCATGTTTGGAGGTCTTCCTTTGTTAGGGTACCTCAAGTTAATTTTCTACGTTAGTGGGCAGCAAAGTAAGTGTAATTGTTGCATGTTTATCTCAGCCACATAAATCCTTATATCATAACAAAACAGCCCATTGAAATGTTTTTTGTGACTCCATATGCCCAAAACTGTTCAAGGCATTAATCTCCCATTCAACCATCTCTAAAAATTATAAAATCAACCCTTCCTGAAAAATTATAAAATCAACTCTTCTTTCTGATGTTAACAAATCTGAAACATACTCAAGTATAAACAGAAATCAGATTTGTCCTCCTAAGTCTTATCAGTATTCCTTGTGACTATCATATTTTAGGCTTAGGATTTCATAAGGATACACCCCTTGTGCCGGAGGAGAGCCAGCCAAAAGTGTGTGAAGGAGCTACCATGGTGACAGTGGGTAGACCTTCTGTAGTGCCCCTATGGTCTCACTTGTGCTTTAGAACTTTATCACATAAAGTAATGGTTTGGGTGGTAACACTGTCCAAACTTTGTGTACTTGCAGGTCTGATTTTCAGCTTATATTCTCATGGTGAAAGTAGTTTCTAAGGCTGTTTGGTATGCTAATTTATCATGAACAGTTAGAATATTTTGTTGAGTGATTTGACAAGTATATACAACCTAAGAGGGCAGATTTGTGGTTGTAACAAATCTGCTGTTATTAAGTTATTTTCAGATGTTACATGATGGGAATTGTACCCTAAGGGCTGGAAACATGTTTTCCTTGCAGTACAATTGTTCGGTGTTTATTTTCTTAGGCTGCCTTCTGTATTTGGTTGGACATGGGTGAAATATATACTGTTGCAATTTAAATTTCAGAGTCAGCCCTAATGCTGAAAGTTCACAGAAATTAATGGCGGGGAACCTCCAAGTTGAGAAATTTCTAAATTTGCATTAAACAACATTTCTCAAAATTTCCACATTTATAAGATCAGATATTAGTCTATGGACGTTATAACAAGATAAACCACAAAAATAAGAATTATATCCTTATCTCAATGTCATCTCTAATGTTCAAGTCAAAACTTAATTATCCACTCATATTTTTTATATAAGAAAACCAAATGCTTTTTCTTTCTCTTAAAATAAAAAAAATCTCTATTAAATGAACAATAGAGCCATACATTTGTAGATTTTTAAGAAAGTAACTACTAAAAATATTAAAAAATGATATATGACTAGATGATACTTACTATTGGATCCGGTGCATCAGGTTGTTTGCACATGACCCAAGGGACACCAGTATTCAATCCGACTGCCATACTTCCTGCCCAATACACATATGAAGAACCGTCTGGAAAAGCAGCTTCAACATTTGCATATTCATTCTCTATCTACAAAATCAAAAGAAATTGACTTTTAGATATATTAGCATAAATTTGAAGTTCAAAACGAAACAAAAAAAATCCAATTGTACATATGTTATCTAGATAACCTCATTAGGCATTTATTTTGTTGATTTTCATTGATAATATTCACTGAATAGAAAATGTCATATATAGTAAAACCATCACCATTTTCTTGATATATAGGTCTCATTTGAGATATGAAGAGGTGTTCCTTGCGACGAAGGAAAGACTAATAAGATTTCAACATCTAAGTGTAGGAGGTGGTATTATGGAAGAGGGTGTAACGAAGGTGTTTATGAAATTTTTTTCACTCATTGTACCAGGGACAAGAATTGGACTTATATGAGCAAGTGGGGGTGTTGGTGGTGTAAGGGTAAGAGCTAAGGGTCGCATCTCGAATAGCCAAGGAAAGGCAGTGGTACTTAGAAGAGACAAACTCAAGGGACTCAAAATTGGAGACTTGGGGAAGGAGCTAGTAGAGGTGGGCAGTGTAAATATCTTGGTCCCCATCATCAAAAAATATCGTGGTACAAAGAGGGCCCCGAGGGGGGGAGGTGGGGTGGGGCAAGGGGTAGGGTCGACATAAAGGGAAAATGAGAGGAGGGTGTGGTTGTTTGTAGATATCTGGGTGACAAAAAACTAGTGGATATACTAAAGCATATTCTAGTTGGC
>JZKD02S2283473.1:21773-34755 GCA_000966675.3 Picea glauca | reverse complement strand
AATAACAAAAGCCTTTATCTCTTTACTATTCGTAGGGCACCTGTTCAAGTGGATATCCCATTTATTAAGCCATTTAATATTTTGTCGCATCCACGTCTTCTTTCTTTTGCACAATCTGTCATTGAAGACGACCTTAGGCCACCAACTGTTTTTTTAGATATCTTATGAGACACACCATAGCAATTGCTTCAATAGGAGCAGCACTCATTTTACTCAGCATGATATCATAAGGGACTGAACTTTTAATTTTAAACTTGTTTGTGATCAAGTGTTTTTGAATCTTCTCAATTTGCTTCCACTGTAAGTCAGATGTGTTGCCGGCCCACACTTCATAATCATATAGAACCACCGGGATCACTAAAAGCCCAAAGAGAATTTGCATAGTCTTCCAATCCCATAGCTCTGCTTCTCTGCACCTATTTTGAAAAGCATAGAACGCTTTCCAACCTCCCAAAGTTCTTTTCTTTCTGCAACCTTCCCAACTTAGATTTTTGTTGAAGTCAATTATGAGGTATTTGTAATCTGCCACTTCTTCAAGAGTGTTGCCTTCAAAGTAGAACTTATGTTGCTTATGTTTTATTTTGCTAGAAAAAATCACCACTTTCATCTTGCTAGTATTGACTTGCATCCCCACTGTACTACAAAAGTGCTCAAGGGAAGTTAAGTGTTCTTGCAACCCAAGAGCAGATTTAGCAATCAGAATAAGGTCATCTACATACAAAAGAAGCCTTATCACAAAATCACCCAAAAGAGCACCATCACCCTCCTATGAGTTTAACCACTCTCCAAGTTTGTCTATATATAAACCAAAAAGGGTAGGGGACAATGGGCACCCTTGCTTGACCCCTATATCGCTTTTGAAACTTTCAGAGATACCAGCTGACGTTCTGATTTTGACTTTAACCTCCTCATATAGCCTATGGACAGCTACTCTAAGATGTATAGGAACCCCAAGTTCCTCCATTCTATGCCAAAGCTTATCTCTAGGGACCGTGTCAAAAGCTTTTTTGAAATCGACAAAGCAACAAAAGGCTTCCTCTTTTTTCTCCCACACATTTTCAATAATGTGCCTTAGAGTTATACCATGATCAATCGTTGAGTGTTTAGGTCTGAAACCTGCTTTCCCTTTAGCATGCGTATCCCCTTCTTTCGCCCACATGTTGATTCTATTTTCTAGCATACTTCCAAATAACTTTGCAAACAAGGGGTTTATCCTATAGTTGGAGGGATTGTTGACATCCCCACTCTTGAAAAGCGATATTGCTAGGCTCGTTGTCCAATCTGTAGGGAATCCCTGCTAAATGATGTTGTTGAAAATTTTCATAATGTGAGGTGCACGAGTTTTTGAACCCCACTTTAGATATTTAGCTTGGAGTTCAACTAAATCTTTTGTTTTTCCAACACCCAACTTTTTTATACCTGCCTCAATTTCTTGCACAGTGAAGAGCTTAGTATTAGTGTTGACCAAGGGAGGGGGGTCCACCTTAGGATATTGCTCATAAAGTTGTTTTGCATACTCGAACCATTGATAGGCTGTGATATTATTTTCAGTTTGCTTCTTTTTCGTTTGGAGTTCCTTCCAAAATAACTTAGGGTTATTTTTCCCCAAGAAGATTAGTTCCTCCCTCCTTGAGATCATGAAATCGGCTTTTTTCTTTCTTACAATTTGCTTGTAAGCTTTTATGTTTATTTCTTTCTGGCTTGACTCTTTCAAAGTTTTCCTTGTTGTTTTGCATTCCTCATCAAACCAAACATTAACCGGAAAGCAGTTTGTTTCAGATTTCCTATTTTTTGCTCTTTTGCATTCTGTAAATGCACTTTGGATTAAATTTGTTAGCTCATGGCTATGAAGGACCTGGGACAGAATTTTCTCCTTGTTAAACAACCTCTTTAGCGCTATCTTGAAGGTGTTATAGTGTTTTTGAGTCAACAGAATTCTGCCCTTTGAAGGAGGTTACTGAATATGCTGATTTTTATTCCCATGTTGTTGTTCAGCCCAAGTTAGACTTAAATAGATCGGTTTATGATCAGATTTCAACTCCCACAGTTGTTCACCAATCAAAACTTCCTCCATTTTCTCACACAAGCCATGTTAATGACCCCATGCCCAAAAGTCTCTCCTCCATCCACCTCACATTCATTACATTGCCTAGAGAGGGTTCACCCGGGAAACACTCCTCTACTTGGGGAATTGGCTTACCCAATAGGACTTTTTGATAACCCTCCCATATCTAAATTTGCTAAATTGCATAAAGTCTTTGAGCATATTTTTAATTTGAAAGGGGGGATCCAATGTGCTTGTTTGGGTGGCTCTTGTATTAAGATTGATTTACTTAGCATGATACATATGACTAGTGGGCCCTTGGAGGGCATACCTTGTTTGTCTTTGTAGGATCTTGCTCGGTGACATCTTTCATAGAGGTACTAAGTCTCTTGGACCTTCATATTGGCGTAAAAACCCACAAGTTGGACATTGAGCCCCGCAAAAAAGAGGATAGAGATGATGAGTGTTGCAACTTTAGAGGGCATCATGCCTTATGAGAGAGGCTTGGGAAGATGAACCACACATTACGTCACCTTTTATGCTAGAGCTTTGCACTTTTCAAGCATGGCGTCAAGCATAAAGAGCTTGATTTGACATGGGTTTTGCACTTGGTGGAGTTGTGGGATATTTACCGCACATTTTGTGGACTAGTAGGATGATGTGGCAACATGGAGAAGTGACATCCTAGCCTTTCGAGGCTATTTCACGCAACGGCCACCCTTGCAGGCAACATTGGAGGCTTATTTTACCATTTTTGGTCATAATTTAGCATATGTGGACAAAAATCAAACGAATTCGGTAAAGTCAATATAAAAACATAACGTTTGACCTAAAGTTAAGGATTTGATTGTAAATTGGACCAAACTAAGACTTAGGTTTCCACTATAAATAAAAAGCAAGTCTTCTTTCATATTTCATAATTCATAACTTGAGACTTATCTCTCTCTCAAAAAGATTTCAGCCCTCTTTTTCTTGTGCAATGGATTGGTGCAATTTGTTTATTGGGGATTCTTGCTCATACGCTCTAGCTAGGAGGTGATTCGCTCTCTTTGGAGGATTGGTTTGTGATCTAGGCTTGCTCTCTGTGAATGATCTTTGCAGGTCGGCTTTGGTTTGAGGGTAAATTTCTGCAATTCGCTTTGATTATATTGCTTGGAGTAACCTTAGGAGGGTTAGGAGTGTCTAGCCCCTCCTTTAAGCTAATTTTCTAGTTGAAGAAAAGTCATTCAAGAGTTAGGAGGGTCTATCCCCTTGAAAACATTCTTGGCTGGGGTTTGAAAACTCGGGGTTAGGATGGTCTATCCCCCTAGGGTTTAAAAACTAGTTTCCCATTAATTTGTTGAGATAGGTGACCTGGAAAAGGTGACGGTTTGGGCTCATAAGGGTTTGGGTTCAAGGTTTAAGTCTCTTTCCCTTGTTAATGTTGTGACTCCATTTGCCCAATAGATAAGGCACTAGTGCATTGGAAAACGTGATTAATGCTTCCTTGAAATCAATTGGGTTTTTGATGAAATGTTCATGCTCTAAGCTATCATTTCATGCTAATAAGTCTTCAGTTCTTGAAGATTTTCTTACTGTTGTAATAATTTTTAAGTTACAGCGATTAGGGCTGCAACAAACCCTCTCTCTTACTCTTGTTTACAAACTAATTTACCACATAATTTTGTACTTGAATATTGCAAAGTGATCTACTAATCAAGGGATACAAGTTGGCATTATTATTTTCTGATTTTTGTGGTGAATTCTTGTTGCTGTAGCAAATGTTTCCTACAGCCACCAAGGGCTGATTATATTTTGCTGATAACATTTACTTACAGCCCATTTCAACTGTCAAAGTTGTGATTTAGACATTGGAATATTGTCTACTATTCATAAGTTTTCATTTGCTATCATTTGTTGGTGATTTTGACAGTAATTTCTTGCAGCTGTTATTACTTTCTCTTGCTAATATAATCTTCAGTCTGCTGCAATTTTTGGGACAGCAATCTGATTTCTGTGGTGAATTCTTGCTGCTGTAGCAAATGTTTCCTACAGCCATCTAGGGCTGATTATATTTTGCGGATAACTTTTACTTACAGCACATTTCAACTGTCAAAGTTGTGATTTAAACATTGGAACATTGGAACATTGGTGATTTTGACAGTAATTTCTTGCAGCTGTTATCACTTTCTCTTGCTGATATAATATTCAGTCCGCTGCAATTTTTGGGACAGCAAGCTTTCTTCTTGTTTTTCCTAGTGTTCCGGGGCTACTTTACATGATATTAGATCTTGGGATAGTTGTTCTAACATTGGTTTTGCGCGTACTTTTTCAAGCTCAACTCATATCTTCTCCCAAGACACTTATCTTCCAGACCTAGACCTCTTCATCTAGTGACTAAAACAGTGATCTTCAAAAACCCCTTGATCTTCGTTCTCTTTTCCCTTGAGGTCATCCAGGAAGCCTCCCTTGTGGTGAAATCATTCATCACTAAAATGAGGGTAGTAATTGCTAAGGTGACAATGGTTCTTATTCCCAGTTGTGTCGCACTAGTGACGCTTGTGGTTAGCTTTGCCCATGCGACAGTTTGTGCAATAACATGGCCAAAGACACTAAATGTAGTCAAGGCGAACAATGAGGTCGTCCTTCAGCTGTAGAAGGTGCTCATAATAGAAGGCCATCTTGGGGCCAAGTGCTTTTGAGGGGCAGATCCAAGTGACTTGAATATATTGTTCGTATATGTCTTCTCTAACTGCTCTCTTCATCTCCCCTTTAAGAGGGAGGTAGCTCAAGGTGTCTAGAGAATACATAAAAGAAAAGAGACACTCAATATAAATGTCAATTGACTAAAGGAGCGAATGAAGCCTCCAATACCCCTCACTTTCTCTTCCCTAAGACACATGTGGAGGCAATCTCCTCTAAAGAGCAAAGGGCTAAATAGGGGCATCTTTCCCATCCTATCACTAAATCAGCCAGGGTGTGTATCCTATGAAGAAAGAAATCAGGCTTGAAAATGCTCTCAATCCACAAAGGATGGGCGCCAAACTGAACTTGGACAATGGCTAAGCATGAGCGACAATAGTTTACAACAAATCATATGTTGGAGCATAAAAGATTGGACTCTCCCTACACGAGCTCAAACAACTAGTAGCAGACTAGGCCACTAGGCCCCCAATACTTGGCACCATAAAGTACAGTAGGCTTGACGATGATGTCAAATAGATGCATCTTCGACGAAATATCCTTAAAGTAATTGGAAACACTAGCACTCAAGCACGGAGAGGAACCCATACCCCTTGTTGAGTTGAGGTTGGGAAGCAGGTTGGAAATTAAATCTAGGACCCAATTGGACCCCTAGTAGGTATAAATTGTAGTGATCTCCACCTCGCCAGCTGTAAAACAAAAGTGGAAGTCTAACAAAGTGTTCAAAGAAGTATTTAATATCATAACATTAGTTTTGCTAAGGTTCACTACCAACTATCTAAAATGACAAAAACTAGGGAGGATGTCAAGCAACCTTTGAAGGCCCTTGAGGGAGGAGGCCAAAAGAAACACATCATCCGCCAACATGAGTATTGCAATCAAAATATGGTGTAAAAGGAAACAACTGTCAACATGTGTGTGTTCCTTGAGGTGTGCCTCCAAGTCATCAATATAAATCCACGAGAGGGGGTACCCCTGTTTAACCCCAATGGTGTTCCCAATGAATTAAAAGGTTCCCTAGGATGTGCAAATCCAACCTATAATTGTTTGATAGAGCCTCATTATAGCAACAATGAGAGACTTAGAGATGCCAATATCACGCAATCTCTGGAACAAGGATTCTTGGAAAAGAACCAAAATCCTTTGGAAGTCCACAGAGCAACAAAAGACATGAGATGAAGAAGAATGGTGTATGAAAAAAATATAGTATCAACTAGTTTAAGAAAATCCACATTAGCAAAATTTTGTAAATGACCTATGAGTGGTGATGGTTACATACACAGTGTTACACGGGCACACGTTCTTGAGGGTAGGGTACACACTCACCACGCTCTCAGGACATCAATACTTCAAGAGGGATGCTCCCCTGTGCTCCCTTTTACAGGGCCACAAAAGGGGACATGGTAAGGACTGTTCCCCTCAAAAAACGAGACATTCCCATGCTCCCTTTTGACCCAAATCCATCTTTTAGAGAAAAAAGAACAAAAAAAGGCAAAATAGAAAAATAATATGAATGTCAACAATCAATCTAATGCATAAGTAGATGAGGAGGTCATCAACTCAAGTCGGTTGGTGTGCCATTAAGTATTACGGAGAATGCAAATGATTCTAATTCATACAATGACCTTCTCATTATTGGTCTTTATTGCCTCACAGAGTAATTGAATGCAAAGACTAGTGGGGCATTGCCTTGACTAGTGACGCTCATTTGCCATTTGACCTATTCTTAGATCAATTATCTTAGGACTCGGATCTATATATTCTGAATTTGCTAAATATAATGAGAAATACAATACTTATAATTGTCGTAGTCTAAACGTTCTACAAAATTATTTTTTTCCAGAGATACTTTCTGAGGACATTTGCCCGAAATTCGGCAATAAATTGTTAGACCCGCAGATTTGAGTGATTATTTATGTACGATCCAAGTGCCCCAGGGGTTTTTCAGCATGCTAAATCCATTTCTGCATTCATAAATGGATTTTAAACAATAAAAAATAGTGATTTGGTGCAAATTTATATCGCCGGATTCGGACGAAAAAAACCATTTCGTAGAACAGTTAGACAACACCCTTATAACTGATTTATGAATCTAATTATTATATTGTTACATCATTACATGTATCATTTATGATTTATTATGTTACATGTAATGATGTATGTTATTGGTGCTTTGTGATGTATAAGATTTCAATGATTTATGTATTAATTTTCATATATTTTAATGTCAATGTTTTAGTATTTCGGGTGGGATCCCTTATCTTAGAGACCCCAACGTCCTCTATGATGTTCTCTTGAATTTGGAGGGTGCTTCCACACATCCCTCGGCTTCATTTTGCTACTCCCGCATCCAAAAAACTTGGTGGAACATTGCACATACATATCTAGATTTTTCTCCCATCTTCAATCAACTTAGCAATCCAATCCAATTTGAGAAATTATGTGTATTATTCAATTAATGCACAGAACATGGAGTCCAGAAAATATGCTTGTACTATTTTCGAACTATCAACATTGCATATTTGTAAAGGGGATTGCATCTATGATTATTTGCACAACATTCGATGGCCCCAACTCCTCAATTTCCTCATTGTCAAAAAATAAGGACCAAATGTCGAAGAATCAAGATACAATGATGTCCAAAAGTGAATAGTTTTAGACCTATGTCCAACCTTCCATCACAATTGAATATCCATCTATAGTTTATGACACCTTCATTGTAGCCATCACCTTCTTCATCCAAGCTTTTTCATTGTCAACCAACATTGCACAAAGCCTCTCATAGCTAGACACCTTATATCTTGCAAGATCATCATTCCTACCATGAACCATTTGTCAAAAAATGATGACTAAACCGTATTAAACGAGATACCACATGCAAGGAAAAACCCTCTCATAGAAAAAATCTATTAAGTTTATGCTATTCACAGGTTGGGGAAATAATCCAAGACGAGCATTTTGGGGGCATTTCCATTGAACTCACAAAGTCGATCGCTGCCAAAGAAAACATATCATTCAATTCTCAGCTAAGGATTTAATACCATTTCCTTCTCACAAGCCCAATAATGTTTTCTAATCTACTTAAGTGACCTATGACAATATTTTTTAAGGTAATTTTTCATAACAACATGGACATTATTTTTAATTCAATAAAAATATCTTCCCTGGAATTTCCATAGAATAAGCAGAGATCTTTTAAACAGTTCAACCCCAAAGAGACCGGTAGAATAAATCAAAGGTCTCTTGATACCCTAAATATCATGACGGGAATAATTTATTATGAGATAAGTCATGTTATATTATTATAACCATGGTAACTTTTCAATAGGTGTGGTACCCTAGCCAAGTGTTTAACTAGATATAAATTCTCCTGTTGAATTGTTGCAAAATTCTGTCACTAATGTTTTACGCACTAAAACACTTCCATCTTTCCATGATTTTCCAGTAAAATGCCATATGTTACGGGGGAAGTTAAGTCTCTTTGATAAACTTGTTAGTATAACAGTCATCAGCAATCAAAATAATAATCCCCTTGAACAAAACAGATCAGGACCTCCGAACCCTAGACCAACGAATTCTTCCTCTGGAACTAGGAGCACCGACCCTAAGAATGGATGTTGGACTTATGGATAGCCCCACTATCAAAGAGATTGTCCTATTGAGAAGGCAAGAGTTGTTGGATCAGCAGGACAGACGACAATGGCAGATTTGGGCAAGGCCCATAGGATTCATGCAACGGTGAATAACCACCAAGCCGAACATCGGTCTACAGTGCTCGAGACTTCAGTTATGATAGCAGATCGGCAGTTTAGTGTTTTGATAGATCCGAGAGCTACTGAAAGTTTTATATCTAGTGTTGCGCTTAAAAGAATTAAGGTGAAGGCAGTCGAACAAGATGAGTTTAGATATGTAGAATTGCCATCTGGTGCCAAGCAAAAAGTTGGAGGAAATGTTAAGGAAATGTCACAACCTTGGGATCCTACGACATTGTGATTGGAATGGATTGGTTAGAATCGCACGACACAATACTTAACTGCAAGACGAAGAGATTAAGCTAAACTGATGATTTGGGACAAAGTAGAGTAACTGTAGGAAGAAACCAAGGAGTATCGCTAAGATTTATTTCTTCCCTACAATTACAGAAAAAACATGCGCAAGGGATGTAAGTTGCACGCCATATTAGAGCTTAATGAAAAAGGTGACGCAGAAAGATTGGAAGGCTTTCCAGTAGTATTGGTGTTTGCCGATGTTTTTCTTGAAGAACTATCGGGTTTACAGCCAAATAGAAAATTGGAATTTACTATAGATCTAAAACCTGGAACAAAACCAATTGCTAGAACACCATATCGGATGTCGACACCTGAATTGCAAGAGTTAAAGATTCAATTGAAGGAGTTGTTGGATTTGAGACTTATAAGTCCAAGTGTATCACCGTGGGGTGCGCTAGTAATTTTTGTAAGAAAGGACAGATCGTGGAGGCTTTGCATTTACTATCGTCAATTAAACAAAGCCACGATCAAGAATCAGTACCCATTACCGAGAATTGATGACTTATTTGATCAAATGAAGGGAGTGATCATATTTTCAAAGATTGATTTGAGATCGGGATATCACCAGTTGCGAATCAAAGAGGAAGACATTCCTAAAACAACGTTTAAGACAAGATTTAGACATTAAGAATTTATCGTGCTACCATTTGGATTGACAAATGCCCCTGGTGTGTTCATGAGTTTAATGAATGGGGTATTCTGCGAATACTTGGACAAGTTCGTACAGGTATTTATTGACGACATATTAATTTACTCTCCGACAAAAGAGGAGCACAACGAACATCTGAGATTAGCTTTGCAGTGTTTAAGAGAAAACATGTTGTACAGAAAGTCGTCGAAGTGTTTTTTCTATCAGATAAAGATTCACTATTTGGGACATATTATTTATGGAGAAGGTATCGATGTGGATCCAGCGAAAGTAGAGGCTATTATGGAATGGCCAGCCCCAACGAACGTACAAGAGGTACGTAGTTATATGGGATTGGCAGGTTACTATAGACGTTTCGTCGAGGGTTTTTCAAAAATAGCAAATCCAATTACGAAACTGCAAAAGAAGAATAAAAAATTTGTATGGTCAAAGAAATGCGTTGTAGCGTTTCAGAAGCTTAAAGAATTACTAACAACAACACCGATACTGAAAGTTCCAGATATAGACAAGGAATTCTTGGTGTGCACTGACACATCCAAGAAAGGATTGGGTGGAGTTCTAATGCAAGAAGGTCGAGTTATCGCATATATTTCAAGGAAACTAAGAAGGCATGAAGAGAATTACGCTACACACGATTTGGAATTATTACCAATTGTTTATGGCTTACGAGTTTAGAGACATTACCTTTGGACGAAAATTCGAGTTGAAAACGGATCACAGTGGATTGCAACACATTTTTACTCAGAGTGACTTGAACGCGCGACAAAGACATTGGTCAAGACTTTTAAGCGAGTATGATTTTGAGATCACGTACATTAAGGGAACGATTAACAGAGTAGCGGATGTGTTAAGTCGGAGACCTCGCATTTTCTCAATAATACCTCTGAAGACGAATCTTCAAGAAACAATTTTGGCACTACAGATTGATGACAACTGATACAAGGAAGTAAAAGACAATATCGGACAAGATACCATTATGATACCTAGATACGAAGGATATTCTTTGGACAGTGACGAGCTACTAAGGTATAAGGGAAGAATTTATGTACCACTAAATGACAAATTGAGAAATTTAATATTGAACGAAGCTCATCAAGCAGTGTACATGGCTCATCCGGGAGTCATGAAAATGAGGGCAGATCTTAAACCACTATTCTTTTGGAAGGGAGTGAAAATTGATATAGTTAACTATGTGGCGAAATGTCTTGAATGTCAGCAGGTGAAGGTTGAACATAGACATCCAGCGGGATAATTATAGTCACATGCGATTCCTGAATCAAAATGGGAAGTTATATCCATGGATTTTATTGTTGGATTGCCATTGACGGCAAGAAGGCACGATTCTATTTTTGTAGTTGTCGACGTGTTGACAAAGAGTGCGCATTTTATTCCAGTGCGTACGACATATCAAGCACCTGACATAGATAGATTTTTTGTTAATGAAATTCTAAGATTGCATGGTGTGCCGAGGAAGATAATATCCGATCGAGGATCGGTATTTACTGGACGTTTTTGGACTAGTTTCCAAGAAGCTTTGGGAATGCAATTAAATTTTAGTACAGCATATCACCCCGAGACAGATGGACAAACTGAAGGAACGAATCAAATTCTAGAGGATATGCTTCGAATGTATGTGATGGATCAACAGAAACAATGGGAAGAATTTTTACCATTGGTAGAATTTGCATACAACAATAGCTATTAGAGTTCGATAAAGATAGCACCTTTTGAGTTTCTCTACGGATGACCGTGTCGGACACCTTTGAGATGGGATTGACTAGAGGATAGGGTCCTGGTGGAACCAGAAGTGATTCGAGAAATGGAAGATCAGATGTAGTCCATAAGGCAAAGGATTAAGGAAGAACAAAACCGACATAAGCATTATGCGGATGCGCATCGGATAGACCATAGTTATGAGGTTGGTGATAAAGTATTCTTGCGGGTGAAGCCACATAAGAGTTCGATTAAGTTTGAAAATGGTGCTAAACTCTCTCCAAGGTTTGTGGGACCTTTCAAAGTTGTAGAAAAGAATGGACCCGTGGCTTATCGACTAGCCTTACTTGATTCTTTGAGGCGTATGCATGATCTGTTTCATGTTTCAGTTTTACGTCATTATATTTCAAATTTGTCACATGTTATTGACTTGAGTTCATTGTAGGTATCGAATGAGGATGCTCTCATAGCGGAGTCAATCCGCATACTGGACCATCGCACTTGACAGCTACGGCGTCGAATAGTCGATCAGGTCAAGGTCCGGTGGGACAGTTATAGTCCACATTCTGCTACTTGGGAGGACGCATATGAGATGCATCGGCAGTTTCCTTATTCATTTTGATAGTTTAATATATAGATTAGTAGCAGTTATATTTGATGTTTTCATTGTTAGATTGTACAAACTTCGAGACGAAGTTTAAAACAAGAGGGGGTGTATGTAACATCCAGATTTTCATCGACCACACTTTCATAACACTGATTATTCTTTGAGGACACTTGCGTGCAAGTGATCCGATTAAACATGGTATATTATGATTATCTGATTTGGTTTTAAGTTCATGTTATGATTGAGTATTGAAATTTGATATGTTATTAATATTGATGATAACATTGACAAGTATTATGATGAGGTTTCTTGAGTGTGCAGGAAACGTGACATGATGAAGATGTTGATGGCATCGACATATTTCCTTGGACTCTGGATTGAGTCAGGGAGTGGACTATTGACTTTGATTATGAGTACTTGATTTATTACACATGTGTTATATGATGATTTCAGTTATGGATTTCATGTATATGAGTTATTAATATTATCTTTGGCAGTGAATGCAGGCATGGTGACGCTGACTAATCCGACTCACATATGGAGTAGAGGGGTCATACATTGATATCAGATGGATGAGGGAGAGGTGTGGGAGTGTCCCTGTCACGACCTACTAGCACTCATGTCGTGGCCTAAAACAAAGTTACCGGAACCGAACCGGTCGACCAAAAACACCGAAACCAGAAAAAACCGGAAAAAAAACCGGTCACTAAAAAATACATAAAATATTCAAATTTAAAAAAAAACAAAATATGTGCATCCATGTGAATCCAAACCATTATATATAAATTTGCAAAGTTTCTCATATATATATATAACAAGTAACAGTGCATAAAACCAAAATAGCACTAAGAGTAAGTGCACTCCATAGTCATATGAATATATGAATCAAAATACACCATCAAAAAGGCTCTAAATGGCCTATAAAGTCCAAAAATAACTCTAGAGTCTAGACTAGAGACTACACAATCTAATAATCTGAATCTGCATACTGAAACTCTGTTATGAACATAAATATACATATAAATAGATATTCATAACATAATAATTAATTAATAAATAATAACTATTATTAATGAAAGGACATGTCTCAAATGACATGACTATTGGTTAAGGGCACCCCTGGGTGGGTATATAAACGAGCCCTCATTCTCAATTGTATATCATCTTATCTATTCATATATTATTTACAGTCCTACATGGATTACTTTGTTATATTCCAAGTATTTTGGATAATTCTT
>JZKD02S2283462.1:16791-34757 GCA_000966675.3 Picea glauca | reverse complement strand
ACTGCTCCAATCCCCACCCCTGATGCGTCGCACTCTAAGACAAACGACTGCGAAAAGTCTGGAAGGGCTAGAACAGGGCATGTGCTCATAACCTCCTTCATTTTGTTGAATGTCTGCTGCGACTCCTCTGTCCAATGAAAAGCACCCTTCTTGGTCAAGTCTGTGAGTGGTGCTCCCAACTGTGAAAAGCCCTTGACGAACCGCCTGTAGTAACTGCATAACCCAAAGAATCCTTTCAGCTCCGTGAGATTCTTGGGCATTGGCCAATCCACAATGGCCCTGATCTTTTCTTGGTGAACCTGTACTCCCTGCCCGCTGATGATATGCCCTAAGTACAATAGTTCCCTCATGCCAAATTCACATTTGGATTCCTTGGCATATAAAGATTGTGCCTGCATAATATCCAAGACCTTCCCCAAATGTGCTAAATGTTCATCCCATGTCTTGCTGTAGATCAATATATCGTTGAAGAATACCAGAAGGTACTTCCTCAACTGTCCTCTAAAGATATGGTTCATGCAAGACTGGAAAGTGGCTGGTGTGTTGGTCAGTGCAAACGGCATGACCAAGAACTTAAAGTGTCCGAAATGGCATCGGAACGTTGTCTTCTCAATGTCTTGCTCCTTGATGCTGATTTGATGGTATCCTGAGCGTAGATCAATCTTAGTGAAGAAGACTGCCCCATGTAACTCATCCATCAGCTCATCTATGCGTGGAATGGGGTAACGATTCTTGATCATTTTCTTGTTGAGCGCTTTGTAATCGATGCACATCCGTAACGTGCCATCCTTCTTGAGTACCAGGACGACTGAAGATGCGAAAGGACTCATGCTGGGCCTGATGTGCCCCATAGCGAGCGATTCTTTGATTGCTTTCTCAATTTCATCCTTAAATTTCTTGGGTTGCCTATAGGGTTTTGTAATCACCGGTGTAGCCCCTGCCTCTAACTCAATCATGTGCTCAAAACCCGTCTGGCGGTCTCCCTGGTGGTATCGGCCCAAATACTGGCTCATATCGTCCCAGAAGCTCTCTGATCTGTGGATGGTATTACTCCCTACCCTCTGAGTCCTTTCGCGTGGTGATCAAACACTCTGCTGCATAAGCCACATCACCGTGACGAAAGATCCGCTCCATCCTCTTTGCCGATATTGCTCGACGTGCCCCTGTAGACATGCCTCTCAGCACAACTCTCGATCCATTGGCATCTCTGAAGCTCATGGTCAACGTCTGATAGTTGAACCCAATCTCCCCCAATGAATATAACCACTGTACCCCTAACACGACATCAATATTTGATAGGTCAACTACATAGAATGTGTCAGTCAGGGTGTAGTTGCCTAGTTTGACCTCTAAGTCAAGGATCATGTCCAAGCATGTCATTGTGTATCCATCAGCCACTGCCACATGGAATCCCTCAAACTCCTTTGTGTGTAACCCCCTCCTGGCTACTAAGGATGCATCTATGAAGTTGTGGGTGGCCCCACCATCAACTAAAGTTGTCATGCGTTGCCCTTGTACAAGGCCCTTGAGCCTGAGAGTGTTGTACCTGGGTACTCCTGAAAGGGTGGCTATGGTTCCCCCTTTCACCTCTCTACGAGGTTTTGCCTCCTCTTGGGGTTGTGCCCTTGCCGATATCTGAGGTTTCTTCGGCTGTTGCTTTGGCTAATGAGTGGTCTCAGTCTCTGAATCACTGTCTGTCGGTGCCTGAATATCCTCATCCTCCTCCTCACTGCCTGATTCCACTTCATTATAGTGGATCTGTCCCTTCCCCATGCATCTATGCCTGGGGACCCAAGGGTCTTTGCAGGAGAAGCAAAGCTTCTTCCTCATCAACTCCCGTCGCATATCATCATTCAACTTGGGCTTGCCCTTCCATTCCCTTAGAAGATTCGTCTGATCCTTGTCTCTCTGTGGTACAAAGGGTTTGGTGAAGGGTTTAGTTTTTGGCACGGAATCCACCAAATCTCTAGTGCGCCGGATGACATCCTGCAAGGTATGAGGCCGGTAGGCCTTCGCCCATCCTCTCAAGGGTTCTGTGAGCCCTTCTGTGAATAACATGACCAATCGGGGCTCAGATATGTCTGTCACTGCCACTGCTACCCTCTGGAACTTTGAGATGAATGCCTCTGCTGTGCCAGTTTGTTTCAACTGGGCTAGATCTCTAAAATGGATCTCTGGATCCCTCCTATCAAATCTATCCATGAGTCTCTCCGTTAACTCTCTGTAGGAGGTGATGCGATTGTGATCCAATATCACCAATCTGTGATACCACCACTCGTGTGCCTCACCCTCCAAGTGTAGGGTGGCGAAATTGATGGCCTCTGACTCAGTTATCTGGTTGAGCTTGTAGTAGGTGTCTAGTTTCTATACCCAAGCTCTGGCGGTGCATTTGGACAATCTGTCAAAAGAAGGTATGGTGAGTTTACCAACTTTTTGGATGAAGTCAATGTTATGCCCCTGCTACTGCTGCCCTCCCCTCTTTGGCTCTCTAGGATGGTTCTTGAGTCTGAGTCCACAATACTCGGCTAAGGTCATATCCTGATGAAAATCATGGCCCAAGTCTACATACTCTCACCTATACTCTGCAATGTCCTCTGCATGAGTGGGCGGTCTTTGTGCTATCGGTATTTGTGCTGCTACCGGGGATGCCCTCTGGAAATTGGGAAACAACGGACGTGGAATCCTACTCGCAGAGGTATATGTGTGAGTGGGTGACTGGGGTCTACTGCCTGCCCCTGAGTTCCCATGTGCTGCATGTGGGGCTTGTGTGCCTGGGATGTCTACCATAGCCAGTCTATCCGCTACCTGAGCCAAAGACTGAGACATGGTCCGCTGACTAGCTAGCATATCATTAATAACCTGCATGAAGGCTACGTCTGGATCCACGGGGCCCTTACCACTGCCCTTTGGTCGCTCATATCTGTCACCTAGCCTCCTCTCTGCTTCGCGCTCGACCTCGCGCTCTGCTCTTCTCTCTACTTCTCTGTGTGCCTCTTCCTCTTCCTCTGAATCGGGAGGGAAGGGAGGAAAGTTAGGCCTATCCATTCTTTCCCTGCGCTTGTTGTAAGTGACATATTCGTCACTTACATGCTCACGACCATCTGGTTCTTCTGCTGTATTCATTGTCTTTAGTCACAGGCTGGCAGACTAAAGCTCTGATACCACTGAAATATCCCTGATCCCGCTGATCAAGATATTTGCTACTGATCTATTATTCTGTCTTGTAGATCTGATACACTGGGGGTTTCTGGATGCGTTTCAGTTGTATGTTTGAGATCTTGATGGTTATTGCATGTGCATGTTGCATATTTATGGTTTAAACAACATATAAAGGATGCATGCAGAAGTAAAGAACATCAACTGCCCAATATCATGTATTATACGGTATGAGCATGGAAATACAATAGCCTACTGGAAATATAGAATATAAATGTCAGCCAGATCTCATGGATCAGCACTGGAATACAATCAAATAACATAAAAATACCCGTGATCAGAAGATGATAGCAGATCTGATGCATGCACGGATAGATCGGCGAAAATATGCGATTCTGGCGAAGTACGGTAACCGCTACCAGCTGGGAAACTCGTCCAGAAGTTCAGACCGTCGGAATACACTAGAAACTGCTCCAAAAGAAGCGCCTTGGCCTCTAGACTGAAATGGGTGAGTGCCGTATCTCGAATCTGGTCTTTAAGGCACTGGATCTGGACCCCTAGGGGGTTTGCGCATCTCCTGGAGCACTGGATGCGACCTAAAGGATTCCACCAACGAAATCTGCTGCTATATGGATCAAAACGATTGTCTCGCCAAAAAAGGAAATGGGTCGAAAGGATTTGTCTGAATCTGCTTTGAAACTCTGCATGCAACACCAAATGTCTGTCCAGAAGAGATGCGCCCTAAATGGCTGAATGAGTCGATCTGCAAGATTCCACCATCAGAATTTGATGATAGATGGCTCAATAGAAGTGCCCTGGTTGGATCTCAAATGGGTTGGAAGGAAACTGCAATCTGGATATGGATCTCGTGTAGATCTCCAAACCCTCAGACTGACTTGCGCCCTCACTGGCTGAGCTGTGCACTCTGCAATGGATACCCTAAAAAGTACGGTGAAATATCTGGCTGGTATCTCCGATGGGCTAGGGTGTGTCTCTCAACAACGAAACCGATCAATGGTGGTGGTTTCCTCCAGAAATCCACAAAACAGTAAGGTTGACTCTCCTCCTCCTTTGGGAACTCTCAACATCAAATCATAACAATGCATAATGAGGAATTAGGTCAAATTCCTCCCTTTATACCTTTCCCAATCTAATTCACCATTGACCTCACTTAAGCTAGGCGCTTTTCCTCCTAAAGTGATTAATTAATTAATTAAGTTCCCCTTTAACACCTTTTCATTTTAATTCTTTGTTGACTTAGGCTTAAGTGACTTTTCCTAAGTATTTTGGCTTAATTCATCGTTTAGCCATCAATTCCTCCTTATTTCTCCATCTTGTTCCCTGTTTGTGCCTGACTATAGTCTACGGGAACATATAGACTACTAAGTCACTCCCTGCTGGCCTACTCTTGGGAACGGGACATCACAAAACCTAACCACTTTCCCTAAGTTTTGAGCCCTGTTTGACCACTAACGCCCCCTACCCATGCATAGGGAGCATTAACGCTCCCTAATCAACTATTGGGGAGCGTTACTAATGCTCTATGTCCAGTCCTAGGGGAGCATTAGTCTTGTTAGAGTCAATCCACCTTTTTCTATGGGCAAATCCTGAGATATTCTTGAGTGGTTATGGTCAAGGGATGACTCATGAACTTGAGTCATCCATTTTCCCTCCATTTTTGGTACTAAATCCTAACCTAAGGAGTGAATATCTCAACCATTCCCTTGAATTGTTATGGTTGTTAAGCCTCTCAAACTCTATATAAGCAAGGCCATTCATGGGCAAATGGGGAGGAATCCATTGAAGTATCATTATTTTGATTTCAAGACATTCATGCAAGGTCTGGAATGGAGAGTCTTGACCACCTATTTCAACTAGGTATCAACGTCATGTACCATGAAGATATATACCTTGTGGTACAACAAGTTTGAAGACTTATGGCTCAGTAGGGCAATTTTGCCCCCAACACTTCTTTCTATGTACTCGGAATGTTCGCTTCCCTGCGTGGGATAATTTTGTAATATGTTTGCATGGGTCAATTTTTATTTACTTACCTAGGAATTTATCATTAGGGAAGTCCTTTCATTGAGTGTTTTTTTTCCTCAGGTAATTAATCTTGCTTTTCGGTGATTTTAATTACCCTTGAGTTTTTCACTCAATAATCCTCCAAAGTGGTGAAAGGCGTTCTAATGATCGAGCCCATTGGGTGACTAAAGTTTATAAGTGTTGTAAATGACCATGCTAGACATCTCCTAGAGTCTTGCAGAATTCCGTTAGGTTTTGATAGGATTCTTTAATAATTAAAATTTTCCGTAAATTGAAAATTTTAATTATTTTTGATGAAAAATGTAAAAATTTGGTCCTTGTGGATTTTGTATAGGGGTGTGAGTACTCAAAACAAATGGCTTATGACCCCCTACCCCCTTGGACCAAGTTTTAGCTCAATTGGACAAGTTTTGGTAGGTCATTGTCCACGAGGAGTCCAAGTTAGTCAAAAATCAGCAAATAATTGGCTAAGGTAAAAAAGCCAAAAACTTGTAAAAATGTCTAAAGTCATGAGAGAGAGTGGGGAAATGATTTCTAATGTATTTCCTAAGTTGGAAAAGTGAAAATCCACTTAGAAAACCCCCCCATGCCAGGCCAACAACCAAAAGTTAGTCTCCCTATTGAAAAGTGCTCCCCCCTTCCTCATGAACTTAGGGGAAAGTAAAAATTAAAGTGAAAAAATTGCCAAAACCCTAAGTGTGTCCTTCCTATAGCCTAACTTTATGTTTGAACAAGTGTAAAGGGGTTTTCCCCCTTCCCATCTCACCCCTCAAACCCTAACTCACTACCAAAACCCTAAAAGTGCCTCTTCCTTGACTTGTTCTCTCTCTCTTGGATGGGTGACAATTGTAATTCATCCAAGAGGGGTCTCTCCTCTCTCCCTCCTTTAAAAGGAAGCCTCCTCTCCTCATTTTGACATGAGTTTTTCACAACAACTCTATTATGCCAAAATCTCTCCCTACTCTCTCTCTTTCTCTCCCATTTTCTCTTGTGATTTTTGGTGCCATTTGGTAACCTTTCTTGGAGTAATAAAGTGAAGCTTTGGAGGATCTCTTGGTGTTCTATGGTGTTCTCTTGGTGTATTTTTGGTTCTATTGTATGGTATTTCCTCTTGGTAAGGTAACATTGTAGATTTTGTTTATTCTTGTTTTCACATTGTTTTACTTGAAGAACCCTAAGCAAAATATTTGCTAGGGATAAATCTGTAGTAGTATTGCTATAGGTTTATGTGATTTGCTTTTATTAGTGTTTGCAAAGTATTTTTTAGGCCTTTTAAAAGATCTCACTTTCTTGCCTCATTGTATAGCAAGGGTTTACAAATTTGCAGGTTGCCAAAGCTTGGAGGAGGAACTCCAAAGGCTTCATTCTATCCCATCTAATTTTCTGTTTTAATTTCAGCCTTCTATTTATTTATTTTCTACTCATATTATCATTCAAATCTTGCTAACTCAAAACTAAGTCCCACTATCGAAAATTGTACCAGAAAGGGCGGAGACCATTAAGAAATCCCTTTGAAGCCTATCTGCAACTTGATCCACCTTTGTTGATGATGCTTGTTGCTTCTCTTTCCATTTTTTGCTGTGGACATTGTGAAGCATAGTGGCCTTGCTTATGACAAGCAAAGCACTTGACCTTGCTAAGGTCCTTCTTCTTCCACTGCTCTGTAGATGTCTCTCCCCCTGTGGAACCTTTTCCTTTTCCCTTCCTAGCATGAGCAACTAGGGCCTGGTTCTCATCATCACTACCTCTCTGCTTGTTCCTGGACTCTATCTGAGCCTCCTCCTGGATGCAATCGATCCACAGTCTGTCAAATGGTGGCATCTTCTCTTGTGTACAAATCCACTGCACAAATGGTTCCCAAGACCCAAGAAAACCGTTCAATGCCACTTTCACCAACTCAGCGTCATCAACTGCCTCACCAATGGCTACAAGTTGATCACAAATCCAAGTGATCGTCATGAGGTAGTTAGCAACTATATTTGATTTGGACATTTCAACTAATCAGAACTTATGCCTCAAAATCAACTTCCGGTTTGTATTCCCGCTTTGATACAAGCTTACCAAAGCATCGTACATCTCCTTGGTTTTCTTCTTCTCAGAAATATGAGGAATCGAGTGATCCTTCACAGAATCCAACAACATCTGCTTGGCTTTCACTTCCTTCTTATGAGTTGCCAATTCCTGTGCATCATTAGGATTTGGAATCACCATCTCAATGTAATCTTTGAGATCATTCTCTTCCAAGAGCAAAAGAATTCTAGCCTTCTAGGCCCAGAAATTTGCGGCCCCCTCCAACCTGTCCTCAACTCTAAGAGTGCCTATCATTATGTCCAGTCTTGAACAAGAACACAAATCTGCAACAACTTGTGTCTCAAGAAGATGACTTTCTCTCTAGAGCCTATGCTTTGTTACCATGTAAATTTTTAAGCATTCAATGCATTCAATTTCAGATCTGAAAATTACTTCCAAGTGACTTCAAATAGTAAACTAGAGCTGTTATCACTGAATAATTTTACATTGAAGTTATGAAAGAAAATTATAGTGGAAGCAAAAAGATCAGAGAGAAATCATCCATGYGCAAGGGACACAAATTTTTATCCAGTGAAATTTTCAGATTGAGGATYCCRAGGACAAAAATTGTCCCCACAACAAAAATTACAATCTCAACAATAGTTTCTGGAAAATCTTCCACTTACATATCTGTTGTACCCTGCTGACGTCATAATTGTACCTAGTTGACGTCACACTATACGACTGTGTCAGTCCTGCAGTTGTCCTGCTGTGGCTGTACGACCCTCCTCACACGTGCGAACTGCGTTGTACGACCTGCAATTAATGCGCTGTACGAATTACAATTTTCCACACGTGGGGCCATATTCTTCTCTCTTTAACACGTGTGAACTCACACATGCGACTCCTCCTCCTTGGCTGAAAAACTAAGAAAGAAAGACCAGAAACCCTAGACCAGATTTTCCAAAGTGAAGATCCTCACTGAAATTTTCCTCCTCAATACCCCTTGGCAAGAGTGCTCACTCACTCATGCCAATCACATGATGACAAAATGTGATGTGTGGTGCCTCCTCACATTGCCTATCCTTTTATAGGAGTCTAAAAGTTAGTTTAGAAGCCCCTACTAAACTCAACATTAAATTAGAATTGTTTATTCCTCCAAGTGGGTGCCAACTGCCAAGCCCCAACAATAACAGTTCCAAGCCCCAACTCTATATAAAAAGGTTTTTCACAAAATAAAAATGCAATGTGAGCGCCAACAAAGATTCCCACACGCCCGACACCAAGGCCAATGTGAGAATACCTCCCCGATGTTACAAAAACATAAAGAAGACTGACATCATCGAAACTGCCCTCTGGAATGTGGATCATGGAGAAAAAATCTCCTCTTACCCCTAGAAGTGAGGGGGTAACAGAGACACTTGTATTTTCCGTCATTTGCACTTCGAAATCTGAAGATATCCTTACTTCAAATGGATTAGTCATTGTTTCCTTATTGATCAAATTTTCATCACTGGTAAGTTGCTCTAGCTATTCTTGTTTTGTTTTGTCTTCTTTTTAGTTTTTAACTTCTTAATTTCTGCAATCAAGTTTTTATTATGATACTTGAGACGAGAAATTTCTTTATATTTATCAACAACAACCTTGTCAAATTCTTTCTGATGTTTCTTTAGCTTTTGTATTGACTTTTGGCTATCTTGAAGGATCACATCTGACACATTCTACACGTTTTTTGATGAGGGAGCTTCTAAGCATGACTTCATTGTAAAGTTTTTCAGTGCTATCCTCTTCTTTTGATAGGAGAATGCCAAAATTTTTGGGTCTCGTTTAAAATGAAGGTCTGCAATGTTTCCATATAGGTGAACCTAGAAATATGTCAACATCCGTTAGATATATTGCTGTCACATTGAATTGAGTCATGAAAATATAATTGTTAATTGTTAGTGGGTGATTACTTATTCCATGTCCTTTTGGGTTTAAAATATCGCTTTCTTCAAATATACTTGGCTCAAGAATTATTAATTGATTGGCCAAGTTGATGTTAATGTAACTGCTTTTTTTCAATGTAAAAATCAAGTAATTTTATTAGATGTAACAAAATTACATGAGCTAAATACCATGAATGGTATTTCAGGCAATCCTATTGGGTCAAAAACAGAAGGGACCGAGAGGTTTGTTCCTATAAGATAGCTGGCTGATTGTGAGAATCAATGAGTAAGGGAAGAAGAACCAAGTATTACAAAAGCTATTGCAGATTTGGGGGCCATTGGGTCTCCCATTTTTACATATTTGTAAAAAAAGCAGAAACATCTGTATCTTTGGGTTTCATACAAAAATACTTAGAATTCCAATCCTGTAGCATTCAAAAATTTCCAGAATCTTCTTTGTAAAAAAATCTTTCATTAATTCATCGCTAAATAGATTAAATCTTAAAGCCAGGATTCATGAAGATAAGAAGTAAGTTGTCCTTGGAGGGACTCTCTGATTTCCCAAGTGCCTTCTTGTAGCTCCATGCCGTCTTTGGAGAGTCTGTTAGCTTCCATGTTTTTTTCCTTGTAAGCATGAGAAAAAGTAATGTGACAAAAAGCGGATTGTAGATTCTTGATATCATCGAACAATAGCTGGAGCATGAAGTTCCTTTGCATAGATTCACCTTTTGCCCATTTAATTACCAAAAGTGAGTCCCCAAGAACTTGAATTTGAGTGATTCCTTTTTCAATAGCTATGATTAAAACCAACTTGAGGGTAGTGAGTTCGTTGTGATTATTTGTGTATCGTCCAGTATCGGCTTTGAAGCTAAGGAAATGATTATGAGAGAAGGATAGAATACCCTCCATTCCTCCCTTAGGCAGGTCTCCTTGAGAAGCTCCATCAGAGAAAGCCCAAGGGATTTGAGTGTCGATATTTAAGTTAGAGCTCCGAGCACGATGAGGGGCGGAGGAAAATTGAGGGAAGGCACTTAAGATGTTGAGGCTTTGGGAAGCACATTTGAAAGGCATTGTGTCCTTATTCTTGAAATTTTTTATGTTTCTAGCTAAGTAGACTCTCCAGGCCAAGGTTAATGCCAAAGCCTTGAATGCTTTTGTTTCCTTGTCTTTGTGCCATCTTTTTAAAGCTGCTTCAGTTGTAGCTCCTTGTCATTTGGATTTTAGGCTTGTAAGACCTTTGATTTCATTCCACACCTGCTTTGTGAAGGGACATGATAGGATTAGATGAGCATTTGTTTTTGAATCTACTTCACATAGGCTACAACTGCCAGGGCCCTGGTCGCTTTGTTTTTGTAGCACATTCCAATTTAAAGATTTGTTATTTAGGAGGAGCCACATAAAGATTTTGGCTTTAGCAAGGCGTTTGTATTTCGAAAGAAATTTCCACCACCAGATCAATGGTTGGTCGAAGCCTTCCATGGCTGGAGTCTTATATCCAATTTTGGGCTCATAGCCCCTTGAGGGATTCATAGATCAAAGGAGTTTATCGTCCTCCTCGTTGATGAAAATGCTGCACTTCTTAAGACTGTCTATGTAGGAGTTCCGGGTCTCAACATAATCCTCACTGAGTTCTAGATTTGTCCAAGAGAGCCATTGTTGTTCTTTGGAGTTTATTGCTTGGCCTCTTGCAATATGTCGAAGGGTGTAGAAATTTTTTGATTTGAGATCGTGAATGAGAGGTATGGGTAGTCTGTGATTTTTTTCACTTCCAACCTAGGGATCAAGGCCAACTAGGACCTTGTCCCACTTTCCAACCTTCCATATTAACCACTTCCCAATGATTGGGAAAACTTTAGTTGTGGCTTTCCAAATGATGGAGGAGTTCTATGTTTTTAATTTGGGGACCGGATCCGGTCTTTAATGGAGACGGGGCCGAGATATTTATCTTTTGTAGTTTTGTGCTGAAAGACCTTGGCCCTGGATGAGCCTCTAGACATTCTTGGCTGCTAGGGATTTGGCGAAATGAAACAGGTTTTTTAGTCCCCATTCCCCTTCGCTTTTTGGGATAGCTAGTTTTCTCTAGAAGACTGGAGCCATTCCCTTTTTCTCCCAGTCTCCTGTCTAGATAAAACGGTAACATAGTTGTTGGATTTTGTCAAGGATCCCTTTCAGAATCCAAGCAAGAGACATCCACTATATCGGGATGGTCTCCAAGACTGATTTGAGTAGAACTAATTGACCACCACGAGAGAGCCTTCTGTTGTACTAGGTGTTCAATTTTTTTTCCATCTTGGTTAGGAGTCATTACTAGTCCTCTTTGAGGTATAACTTTTCCTTAAGGTGGAACCCCAGGTACTTAAAACCAACTTTGAAGGAGAGGTCATGAAGGGGAAAATAGGATTAATGTAGAGATTCTTAGGTTCAGAGAGGCCCCGACAAATTACCAGAAACTTGGTAGAATTGATTAACATACACATGGTTGTGAAAAAAAGATCTAGCATTTCCTTCAATTTGTTCGCTATATGCTTGAGCCATCACAAAAAATAAGGATGTCATCTACAAAAAGTATATGCGAAACAAAGCAAGAGTTTCCAATTAAGATATCTTTGAAAGAGTCGTTTTCTGATGTAGCTTTGCTTATCCCTTCTACTACTAGGAGGAAGTGCAAGGGTGAGAGTGGGCATCCCTGCTGAATGCCTCTTTTAGATTTGAAGAAGGGTGAAGTTGACCTGTTGATTAAGACTATAAAAGTCACCGAACTGGTGCAAGCCATAACTCAAGCCCAAATGAACGAGGATATGATGTAGGAAGAGCTAGCTGATGCGATGGAAGGCCTTGGAGAGGTCGACTTTGGCAATTATAGCCTTCAAGTTTTTTGTTTTTATAGAGTGTAGGCCCTCTTGAGCAACACCAACTGCCTCATGAATTTGCCATCCTTCAAGAATTTCAAACTGCTCCAAGAAATTCAAACCGCTCTTGAGAGACCTACTTTGAGAGAGTTTCTTTCAGTCTGCGAGAGATGATCTTGTAAATAATATTGCAAAGAGATATTGGGCGAAAGCTCTCAAATTTGGTTGGGTTGTTCGTCTATGGGATGAGTGCAATGAAAGTAGTGTTGAAAGCAGCTAGGACCTTGCTAGAGAGTCGAGAGGCTTCCACAACCTTGCGTAGGTCCTTCTCTATGAAGTCATAGTAGTTGAGAAAGAATTCTATGTGTAGCCCATCTGGCCTAGGGCTCTTATCTTTTTGAAAACTATGTTGGGTTCTGAGCAATTCTTCTTTTCGCACCTTTGCCATAAGGTATTGATTGTCTTTTGGATCTACAAATCTAGAGAAGAAACTGGAGAGCCTAAGGATGGCATCTATAGTGGTTCGATTGTCCTCTTTAAAGAGGGTTTGAAAATGGGTGACGCCTTTTGCAGCAATATCGGTGAAATTTTCAGCCCAAGAGCCATCCTCTTTGTTTATTTTCCAGACTGAGTTGATATTTTTCTGGCAATTTACAAAATGATGGAAAAATTTCGTACTGTCATCCCCTGCCTCAAGCTAGATTGTCTTGCTTTTTAGGTTCCATTCCTTTTCTTTATCCAAAAGTAGCTTCTTTCTTTTGTTTTCTAATTGGCAAAGCTCGTCCTTATGTGCATTCGTTAAGTATCCAAAGCCCTCCAAAGAGAGTTTGTCATTTAAGGCTTCTTCTACTTCCTAAAGGAGTCTATCATCCTTTTTTGTTTTTTTCCTTTGACCATTGGATCGCTTTGGACTTAGCCTTTTTCAATTTTGAGTGAAATTGAATGGTTGCAGATTCACTTAGAGAATTATTGAAGCAAATCCATGGATTTTTCAACATTTGAATGAAATCTTCATCTTTGAGCCATTCGAGGTTTAGTTTGAATGGGTAGGGAGTCTTTCCTTGCATAGGGCCCGCTTCCAATAGAACCTGATTGTGATTAGAGTCCCCTCTCATTGAAACCCATTGTTGAAATCTAAGGGTTTCTTCCAAGAAGTTTTCTAACACTAGAAATTGATCGCGATGTTTTGCAGTTTGACTCTCCCCAGTTCTTCTATTTGTCCAAGTGGGGGTGAGCTTGGCAGGCTCTATGTCTAGGAGGCCAACTTGCTCCAATCTTCTAAGTTCTAATAAGAAAATCAGATATAGAGTCCACTTGGGCCGTTGGCCCCAAAACCTCAAAGGCTCCGAGAGTGAAATTTAAATCTCCGCCTAGAATTACCTGCCCTTGCCTTATCCACAACCTGGAGAAGAGACAGTGCCAAAATTCCAAACGATCCGAGTAGGTCCTGAAGATGTTTAGACAATTGAGTTCTTTTCCAAATTCAAATTAGTGAAGGGAGACACCCATCCTTGAATCAAAGGCCCATGTATTACAGAGGGTAAAAACGTCGGTCTTCCAGCTTGTGATTGGCCCTCCCGAATGACCTAACACATCCATGAAATTGAACTCCCATCCTTTTAGAAGTTTGGAGAGGTATTGTACAATTTTGGCCCCTTTTGTCATGAGTTCTTGTAGAAAAAAGACAAAGGGGTTATGAGTGTCTATTAACCTCTTGAGGGCCAATTTCTTGGAGGGATTGGTTAGCCCTTTGCTATTCAGGATTATGAAAATCATTTTTGAATCACCTTGGGGGTAGTTGCTTGAAGGGCCCTAATTAAAGATTGTTGTCTTCCACTTTTCACTTCCGATTTAGCTTGCTTCTGGGCCATGGAGAGGTAAGATTTTCTATCTCTTTGCCCTGCCTTAGGGTTTTTCTCTTCCAGGTGTCCAAGGCCACCTTAAGAGTTTCCTTCAAAAGTCTCATTTCCCTTATTACGAGGTCTAAGATTCTTCCTTGAGAGATTATAGGAAGGAGAGCCTTCTTTGTTATCCTTCCTAGGGAGCTTTGTTGAGAGAGAAGGATCGGGGTTGGGAGGTTTTAAATTTACAGACAAGGATCCTCCTAACCCATCTAAAGGGTTGAGTGAAGGGGGCTGAGGGGTCGAGAACCTTGAGAGATTGGAGAGAAATTCCCCTTGGATATTTCTGGGCCCCTATTATAAATCAACTTCCCAGGATCCAAAATGTAAATGACTAGAGGAATCAATAGGAAATGGGGAGGAGAGGAATTCTTACCTGGAGCAGACATGATTTCTTTTGCTGGTTGAGGGGAGTGTTCCTTGGGAGAGTCCTGCTAATCAATCTCAAGTTTTTTTGCTGCGTGGTTTGGCGCTGGAGGATCTTTCGTCTGGGTGACATGCAAAGAGATATAGGGGTTTTTTCTTGCGACGAAGGTGCATGTTCTTTGACAAGAGGTGGAGGCTTTCACAGCCATGTCTTTTTGGAGAAACTGAGTGCATAGTCTTTGACTAGGTGTCCATAGTCATGGCACCTTCCACGCTTGAAGGGTACTCCTTCGTAGTCGAGAACTTGATGAAAAAAAGCAGGACCTTTCCTGATGATAATAAAATCTGCCAGACCTTTGGTTAGGTCAAGGTCTATGAGAATTCTTGCCATCCCCATATACCTCAAGTCTCAAAATGAATTATTTTCCTCATAGTACAAGCCGAAGGAATTAGCAATTTCCTTGAAAATGTCCTCGGACAAGAGAATCAAAGGGAGGCTAGGCATTCTAATCCAGACAAGGGTAAAGTCTATCTGTGCCAAGCGCGGGCCAAAGTATAGATGCCACTTATTAAGAAAGAGGGCCGGAGAGCCCCATTTCCAACAATTTTGCAAGATTTTGTCGGTGTCTTGAGTAGCCCAAAAAGACCCAGGCTAACTAGCCTCTAACTAGAACCATACTTTTCAGTATATACCCCAATACAATGTCGAATTCTCCTCAGTCCATTTTTTGAGAGAATCCACTCTCATCCTTTGGCTCATAAATCTTCCAACCAACGAGGATTTATCAAACTCCATTATTTCATTTAACTTCACACTATCCCCTAAGAGCACATTGATAATCTTAGATTTAAGTTGAATGCACTTCCTTCTTTTGTGGGTGTTCCTTGGTCCTCCCGGTCCCAAGCCTCTAGTTGCAGAAGCTCTAGTATCTGGGAGGAGAGACTGCTCATTAGTTCATCTGTAAGGATTTTCCCAATGAAGCTATACCCCTAAGAGCCATGAATGCTGCCTTCAAAGTCTCTTGAACTAGACTCTCTTGCCAACAAATCAAGAGGGATTTCACCTTCTGTGGATGCTCTAATGGGATCTTCCAATGGGGTGGGATTAAAATCCCTGCCTGCTTCGTGAAACTAACTTAATTTCCCTCGCTCAACAGGTGTCCTGTTGCATTTTGGTATAAAGTTTCCTCATGCAGACATTGAGTTCCAGAGGGAGCCAAGGTGGTTATCACCGTCAATTCCGGTGTATTAGCAGTAGAGCCAAGGTGATGACAATCCAAGGATAACCCTGCTGTCACTCCTAAAAGATTCCTCTAGATAGAAAGTTCTTCCGATTTGGATGCCGGTAGAGTGTCACGGGGTCCAAAGTGAGCTGGATGTCCTTTGGGTCAGTCCAGATTTGCTGATCGCCCAAAGGATCTCCGTATAATCTACTAGATCATCCTCCATGAGACTCGACGTAAAGATAGGCAACGATCGAGTGCCCCTATAAGCCTATGGGCAGTAAACCCTTGGTTCTAAGGAAAGCCTAGGTGTCTTGATTCCCCATCATGTGACCACATACCTATTGCACCAAATCAGGGTTCTTCAAGGTAATAATTATTATTAATTTTTTACCAATGTTAATGTAATTATTTTGGTCATTTAGATAAACGGGGATGTTAATATCTTTTCCATGAATAGCCCCATTAATTGTTAGTAGGGGGAAACACTTTTTTCAAAAACATGACAAAATATTCCTTGCTTTTTTTTAATTAAAATCCATTTTTGAACCTTTTTTTACTTTCCCTTTTGCTAATAATTCATTGTCATATTGAGACGAACAAAGTTTGTTCACACATAAATTATCAAGATACCTGGACGATAAAGTAATCCATGTAGGATAGTAAAATATATATTGAATAAGAATATGAATGAGATGGTTACAAATGAGAAATGAGGGCTGTATATACTATATATACCCACGCAGGTGTGCCCTTTAATAAGAGACATGGCCTTTCATCAGGGAGGTGTCTCTTCATAACATATTTAGTTATTTGAGTATTAAATATTGTTTTTTAATTATTATCTTATTTATACCTATTTATATGTATATTTGTGTTCATAACATTACCTTCCCCTTTTGAAATGCATTGTCCACAAAGCATAGTGATGGAAGGCCTGGATGTCTTTTTCTTAAGCTTGTAATGTCTTCACATCATTCTCTATTCTTGGAGCCATCTTAATTGATGATACAAGACAATATGAATCTTTGAGTGTTGAGCAAAATTTTCAAAACGTAGAAGGATCAGGCCATCTTAATTCAATCCTTTGTGGAACGTTGCTCTTCCATGATGAACTGTTATCATGAGACTTAATTGCGTCAGTATTAATATTTTTTGGATGATAATTTAGTTGTTTTCGTCCTACGTGATACTAATACTTTGACTGGTTAAGATATCTGCTTTTATGATTTGGATGTTGATAAGGAGTTCTTGTAGCATGAATTTCTCTCATCATGTTTGTAGCGTTTTCTTGATTTTCTTTTGGAGTTTTATTTTCTTCATGCATTGATGTGGCATTGTTAATTGATGAACTTATATTAGTAAGTACACTTGGAGTTTCTATCGTTTGTGTTGCAACATCCTTGTATGTCTTTTCTTTAACTGCATTGGTATCTTCTTGAGCTCCGATGTGGATTGGATTTGTATTTGTTCCTTATCCCACAACTTGGATTTTTACTCCTGAGGACTTTGATGCTTCCTTCTGGATTTGTTCTAACTTGTTTTCCAACAACCTTTTGTCATTCTTAAGCTTCTTAATTTGCATTAGTAGGTTTTGATTATGATCTTTTAGACGCAAATTTTCTTCATTATCTGATTTGTCGATATCTTTAATGTCTGGATTTTCAAGTTTATCTTCTTTCAACTCTCATTTGTTCTAGTAGCCCTTTATTAAGTTTCTTCAAACACGAATTTTCTTCATTCTTTTCTGATAGGTTCTTCTCAAGATCTTGATTCTCTTGTTCCAACTTCTGAAAGCATTGTTTTCTATCCTTTGACTTCTTGATTTGTGTAAGTAGTTTTTGACTGTGATCTTTTAAGCAAGAAATTTCGTTGTTTTTATCTGTGATAATTTCTTCAAATTCTTTTTGTATCCTTGATATTGACTTTTGATTTTTTTGAAGGATCACCTTCGAGATATCTTTATAGTGTTTTGATGAAGGTATTGTTGATTTTGACCTCATAGTAGTGTCTTTAAGTGTCATCATCTTCTTGTTATAGGGAAACGTCACAAACTTTTCTCCGTGTTTAAGATGAAGGTACCTAGATTTTAAAATCAGGGTAACCCGAGAATGATGTCAATTTCTTCTTTATACGTAGTTGTAACATTGAATTGAGATATATATTCATATTCGTTAATTGTCACTTGTAATTCCTTATTTCATATAGTTTCGTGCAAAAAATATATATTTTTTCAATTATATTCGACTCTAGAATTAATAATTGATTTGCCAAATTAATTTTACTATAAATCTCATCCTCGATCATGCTGATTTTACCCAAAACATGAAGTGGGACAACCTTCAGAAGAAAATCTTCCTTCATTTTATTAGAATCCATATGGCTTTCATTGATATTTTACGATAACCCCCTTTTTTTCCTTTTGATTGAGTGGACTTTGAAATATATATATATATATATATATATATATATATATATATCCTTCAT
>JZKD02S2283440.1:23275-34757 GCA_000966675.3 Picea glauca | reverse complement strand
ACACAGGCTCCAACCTGCATAACAGAGAACACCTGTTCTCCCTAGCACCACCCTGCCACCCTGGTTTCTCTGGCCACTACCAGATGGAAGCTACAACTTCCTGTGTTCAAGCTCCAACTTGAACCTCTGAGGACAATGGTCCTTCCGAGCACCTCCGAACCTCCCTTAAATATTAATGGTTAAATACACATTCAACTTTACAGATAAATCAGTTCTTACCAGTCTTTCTTTGTTCTTTAATTCTGGTCTTCTGTTCATTGTTCTGCTACTCTTCTCTTATTCAACAGGTCTTCTCTGTATCATGTCTTCTGTCACTTTGCTCTGCTTCTGTTCTGTCCATCATGTTGCTCTTCTTCTGTTCTCATTCTGCACAGTTCCTTCACTTCTTACTATTCCTCTGCTCATCTTCTTTTTCTTACTGTTTACATATTTTTCATTCAGAACAATTAATTCAATTTTGGTCTCCTCCATTTTCGTTTATGCACATTTCTTTTACGATTCCCCTTCCCCTTCCAATGGGAAATCCAATGACATCTGTCTTGGCAACTGAAACGCTAACTAATTCATCATTCTCAGTCGGTTTCACTTAACGGATTTACAACTGAAGCGTTAATGTGTGAGGAAGAACAACAACCCTCCGATCACTTACTTGATCCAACGGTTCAGATCCCATCGGGATTTCACCCATCGTGATTTCAGCATTTGCGATGTCAAAAATCACAAGCCCTTCGGACTCACAATTCTCCGATTCCCGATGGCTCCTTTCCACTCGCTAGCCCTGCTGGCTATAGGCCCATATGACCATCTATGATGTGACCGCCACCATACCTCTCGTCGGGGTTTCAGGGTTTACAATGATAATGTGCATTCATCTCCTGGAGCTGCGATATGCCGATTCCCGACATCCTCTATACTCCTTAAACCTGTCCTGCATTAGCTCCTGGGTGGCCCACAGACTATACCTCTTATCGGGAAATCGCGTATCGCGATTTCACGATGTCTGATGTTCAAAGTTCTTGTCAATACCAAAACCCGAACCCCGAAACTCCGAACAGGGCTATGATCTACGGTTCAGATTCATTCCTAACCAATGGCTGTGATTACTTCACGAAATCGCATTTTGTGATTTCAGAGTTTTCATTGTTGAGCGAACAGGACATTTCAAAGTCCCGATCCCCGATTTGCTCCTTTGGGTTATCTCTCTCACAACTTTTACAGATCTGACGACCCTCGTTCTTTCGGGAAATTTGTATGAGATCCTACGGTCACTGACTCTTCGTCCTTTTTCCTCTGTAAGCTCTTGCTGTGCGCGTTTTCTTCAAGACTGTTCCTCCTGAGCTTTTACTTCCAAATCCCCACGGGGTTTTATCCTTCTTATCCTGTTGTCTCTAATGTTGCCATTAATGATAACAACCATCACTGCATTCTATCCACTATATTTGCCAACAAGAAAGTCGAGTTGTTCTAGTAGCTTGATGCAATGATTCAAGTTACGCTTCAAGTGGTTATAATTTTGGAAGAGATTCAGACACAGATGATGCAAATTCCCTTTCTCTACATTCCCTTACAGTGGAGTCCAAAGCGCCACCTAGAAATTGAAAGATATCTGAGGTCATGCATAGGAATATATGGTGAAGTCATTGAAGCAAGAATCATTCACGATCGAGAGACTGGTAGGTCAAGAGACTTTGGTTTTGTTAGTGTCACTTCTAATGAGGAGGTTGCAGCTGCTATAATAGGCATGGATGGAAAGGATCTTCATGGACGTCTTTTTCATGTTAACTACGCTACTGAAAGAACTGGAGGTTTCCGTTCTGGCGGCGGTGGCTACAGTGAAAACGATGGGTACAAAACTGGTGGTGGCTATAGTCAAAACGATGGGTAAAGAACTGGTGGTGGCTATAGCCAAAACAATGGGAATGCTAGTGGTGGTAGCTACAGTCAGAGCCCGAGTGATGGGTATGGGAGCCAGAGTTAGAGTTTGGGTGTTGGGTATGATGGAACATCTAAGGGAAGAAGCACAGGAGAAACTAAAGATGACTTTGGCTATGATGATGATGANAAAAATGAGTTTTCTGGGAAGAGATGAAAGTAACTTTTCTCAGGAGAAAGTTCTTATGAAGAGCCTGAGTACACCATCATCAATACATCATCATGATGAACAAAATCATGGGTAACAACTATAGCCAAAACAATGGGAATGCTAGTGGTGGTAGCTATAGTCAGAGCCTGAGTGATGGGTATTGGAGCCAGATTCAGAGTTCGGGTGCTGGGTATGATGGAGCATCTGAGGGCAGAAGCATAGGCAGAACTAAATATGACTTTGGCTATGATGATGATGAAAACAAATGGGTAATTACTGCTACATGTGGTGCACCTCCTCTTGTCCAACTTCTAGAAATTTGATCTTCAAAAACAAAAGAGGACTCTGCAATTGTTATTGGGAACCACTGTAATCACAGTGAAGATATTCGTGCATGTGTTGAAAGTGTAGATGTTGCACCTGCACTAATATGGTTATGGTAGTCCAAGTGGAAAAGAAATTGCTGCAAGGATACTAAACCATCTTACTCATAAATCAGATACTAGCACTATCAGCCAACTCACTGCTTTGCTGACAAGTGACTTACCATAATCAAAGATCAAGAACATCAATTTCCCAATGATGGTATGGGTTGCAACATCGTTAATGCAAACAATAAATTTGATTTGTTTCCTTATTGACCAAAAAAGAACTTTTACCAGCGCAGAAGGCGGAATTATAACCAATTAGCTGATGAAAAGAAGAGCTTTCACCAACTAACTAGCAAATCTTAAGGCGAAATAGCTAGTGAAACCTGACACTGGCCTGGGAAGGTGTATTTTTTCCCATATCGAAGTTTTTCTCAATCGAATCTCTTGAAAATTCTTTCCAAAGATTCATATTGAATTATAGTGTCAAATCTAAGATCCAGTTTTGATGCAAAGGAGTCAAAGGAGGATTTCAAGTTGATTTGGCACCTATTTTGGGGGCAATAAATCAGGGTTTTTTTCTAAATTTGGCAAATTCGAATTTATCTTCATCAAAGGATATCAAATAGACTTGGAAGGCTTATATTCATAGCACAAAGGTTCTACATTATCTGAAGACCATGAAATGAGGAGTTGACCTCATTTTGAGGATCACTCCCTCTCTTTTTGTAAAATTGTTTTGGCTTTCTATCTTTGGTAAATCTGATCCATATTTATAGGATCTAAATATTTTATTGTAAAAACTATAATGTTGAACATATGAGAGGAACTAAAGGGGTCCATTCATAGGAATGAGGTTTTAATTTTGGATATAATACCATGTTTCTTTGTGATAGACTGTCATAGATATGTAATACAGATCACAGTCTTCTTTCTCTATTAATATCAGATTGTCATTTCTTACTTCTTCTATGCTTTTATTAAAGTTATCTTAACTGCAATATGACTATCATCTCATTAGTCAGTTCATAGCATGATTTAATAGTAATATTCACTTTGATTAAAGTTTATCTTAGTTTCCAATGACTGTCATCTCATTGGTCAACTCATAAGCTTGATTTAATAGTGATACCTGCACTATCTTATCCGGCCCATCACATGTGTGATCTGGTTAGTAAGTATAGTATTCTTCATCCATTGTTATGCTATTCATCTGATCATTGATTCCTGAAAGCACTATCTCATCTGATTATATATTCTTTGACTGTCTTGATATGATCTAGTAGGTCAGTTATCCCATTTTATCCCAATATAATCATAAACCTATTCATATTTTAAGTTACGAAGCATCTTTGCCCTACAACCCAAAAGAGTTTCTTGGAGTGATAACATTTTGGCGCCATTTCCGGGGAGAGGAGATTGAACCTCAGCTTCCTTGGGAGACGAAACAGATCCAAATTTGATGATAGACAAAGCCTGGACACTATTATGGTTGTAATCATCTATCTGACGACTCCATGAAGGACAAATTCAGTGGTCACTCCATGCTATTTAAATGTCAAAAGCATTTGTTGCTCTTTTGGCTCGGAGGTTTGCACCTCTTGACTTCTCTTCAGTTCTTGGTTTCCCACATCCAATACCTAATATGTCAGAATGGGGAGATTTTTTGCCTATGTTCAAAGAGAACAAGGAAGACAATCCTGCACAGCATCTCCTCAAGTTTCATGAATGCATGGATATACTAGACCTACATCATGAAGATGTTCGTATGAAGATGTTCATGCATTCCTTGTATGGTGATGCACGTCAGTGGTATTTCTCTTTACCTCCTTCCAGTATTTCATCCCTGAAGGATTTTCACCAAGTATTCACTGAACATTGTAAAAGGTACTATTCAGATGAGTTTGCATTCAATAATTGTTGTGAAGAATATGAATTGCATTCTCAAGTTGAAAATGTAAATAGAGAAGAATATCTCCCTCATCATCTACATCATATTTCTAATGATATTCATGATGATGTGCTTTCACATCAACATAAACTAGAAATGGATTATAAAGGAGTTGAATGTTCTCTAGATACACATGGAAATGATCAGCTTTCTGTTGGTCAGATATCCATTGAAATGAGTAAAGCTAGCCCACAATTTTCAGATTTGCAAATCAGGAGAAGTGGTAGTAACTATGAAGAACAAGATTTTCAGAAAACATCTAATCTCCAAGAAGGACAGCAAGAGGATTATATTTCTCCTTGTGTACCTTACATGTCAATGTTAGATGAGAAGGATGAATATGATGATATTTTTATACCAGAGTATGATAGTTTTGGATCTACAACAGATCCTAAGGGAAGCCTACAGTTTCAATATTTGCAGGGACTGGAAGTTTGCAGAAGATATGAAGAAGAAGGTGAGGAGATGAAAAGTCCATATCAGAAGCCCATCTTATATGTTTCTCCAACAGATCTCGAGAAACCTGCATTCAATAATGATATTAGTAAAGGCAACCTTCAACATCATTTCAAATTATAGCTAGATCAACATTCCAAAGAGGTATTGCTTTGTGAATTTGATGACCCTTTTGCTGACTATTTGGAGTCTATGAGCAACATAGATGTTAAAATATTTTTGTCAGAAGAAGATTGTCTTTATCATCCGTTCAAATCTCTTTTCTACATGATATGGCTTCCATTGTTTTCCGGGTCAAGATCTAGCATGATGTTAGTAAATCAGTTCCTTACATGGCTTCATTGGAAGCATCACTTCACTTGATAAGAGGAAGTACAGTTGGTTAGTGTAGGAGTAGGCAGAGGAATAAACTTGCCATACGAGCAGTTAAATCTTTTTCAGTTGTTGATTTCATGAATAAGAAGGAGTCTGCATAGAAGTTACATGTTTGCAAAGGAACAGTTTCACATGTCAGATGACTCCATGCCCAATGCTAAAAGGTGACTGGAACTACTAGGTTCTTGGAAACCTCACAGGGAGGTCTCCAGCCCAGCTGGAGCCAGTTGTTAGCGACCAAAATACACTGGTTTTTTAAGAGTGTTTTTAGCTCTCTATCTCTCTGTAAGACTCATTTTCCTTCTCAGCCTTTGAAAATATCTTTGCCTAAGATTGCTTTACCTCTAGGCTTCTCAACCTGCAATGCAAAAGATACAAATAAATGTCATTCCTTTTATGTCTTTCATAAAATTTACCAAAGCAAAGTGGTGTGTGTACAAAGTATCTTTCCTTAGTCTATCCATATTACAACTATACCAATTCCATATTTACATGTCAAGCACAAGCTACACATTAAATCATCATAAACCCAATGCATGTGCTAAGCCCTTGTCTTTATATATCTATTAATCATGCATAGTAGTATTGACATATATGTGAGTTATTTAACACTGCTATATAGGGGATATAGTTATGTGTTGGCAAGAACAAATGCATAAAGCCACAAATCGACACACCAAACAAGTGCAAGCGCCAAGCTAAAGGGGATTATAGGTTTCAAACGCTGAGTTGACAAGTTTGAGATTACAAGTGTCAAATTGGTAATAAAGCCTAAGAACCAAGACATGATGTGGCATTGTAAATCGTTACAGCAGAATGATATTTATCAATGCCATTGAATTAAATTTTAAGGTGTCTTACGCTCAGTAAATTGAGACTAAGTTCAGTTATCTGTTATCTAGGCTTTTCAAAACACAAGTATGGTTCGGTTTTTCAAAGCTCATGTTGACATTGTTTTTGTTTCCTTGGGTTGTATGATTATCACACTATTATAAAACATCCATGGATCTCTCTACTGCCAAGTTCTTAAAGGATCGGTATAAGCTGATTTGTGATGGATTGAAAAAGATAGATGTTATGCAAGAAAGTCAAGTTGTTCTAGTAGCTTGATGTAATGATTCAAGTTACACTTCAAGTGGTTATAATTTTGGAAGAGATTCAGACACAGATGATGCAAATTCCCTTTCTCTACATTCCCTTACAGTGGAGTCCAAAGCGCCACCTAGAAATTGAAAGATATTTGAGGTCATGCATAGGAATATATGGTGAAGTCATTGAAGCAAGAATCATTCACGATCGAGAGACTGGTAGGTCAAGAGACTTTGGTTTTGTTAGTGTCACTTCTAATGAGGAGGTTGCAGCTGCTATAACAGGCATGGATGGAAAGGATCTTCATGGACGTCTTTTTCATGTTAACTACGCTACTGAAAGAACTAGAGGTTTTCGTTCTGGCGGCGGTGGCTACAGTGAAAACGATGGGTACAAAACTGGTGGTGGCTATAGTCAGAACGATGGGTAAAGAAATGGTGGTGGATATAGCCAAAACAATGGGAATGATAATGGTGGTAGCTATAGTTAGAGCCCGAGTGATGGGTATGGGACCCAGAGTCAGAGTTTGGGTGTTGGGTATGATGGAACATCTAAGGGAAGAAGCACAGGAGAAACTAAAGATGACTTTGGCTATGATGATGATGAAAAAAAATGGGCAATTACTGTTGCAGGTGGTGTACCTCCTCTTGTCCAGATTCTATAAATTGGATCTTTAAAAGCAAAAGAGGAATCTGCAATTGTTATTGGGAACCTTTATAATTACAGTGAAGATATTCGTGCATGTGTTGAAAGTGCAGATGTTGTACCTGCACTGATATGGTTATGGTAGTCCAAGTGGAAAAGAAATTGTTGCAAGGATACTAAACCATATTACTCATAAATCAGATAGCAGCATTATTAGCCAACTCATTGCTTTGCTCACAAGTGACTTACCAGAATCAAAGATCAAGAACATCAATTTCCCAATGATGGTATGGGCTGCAGCATCGTAAATGCAAACAATAAATTTGATTTTATCATGAAAGGTTTCCTTCTTGACCAAAACAGAACTTTCACCAACGCAGAAGGTAGAATTATAACCAGTTAGCTGATGAAAAGCAGAGCTTTCACCAACTAACTAGCAAATCTTAAGGCAAATAGCTAGTGAAACCTGAGATTGGCCAATGAAGGTGTATTTTTCCCAGATCAAAGTTTTTCTCAACCAAATCTTTTGAAAATTCTTTCCAAAGATACATATTGAATTATAGTGTCAAATCTAAGATCCACTTTTGATGCAAAGGAGTTAGAGGAGGATTTCAAGTTGATTTGGCACCTATTTTCGGGGCAATAAATCAGGGTTTTTTTCTAAACTTGGCAAATTCAAATTTATCTTCATCAAAGGATATCAAACAGCCTTGGAAGGCTTATTTGCACAACACAGAGGTTCTACATGATCTGAAGACCATGAAATGAGGAGTTGACCTCATTTTGAGGATCACTCCCTCTCTTTTTGTAAAATTGTTTTGACTTTCTATCTTTGGAAAATCTGATCCATATTTATAGGATCTTAATATTTTATTGTAAAAACTATAAAGCTGAAGATATGAGAGGAACTAAAGGGGTCCATTCGTAGGACTGAGGTTTTAATTTTGGATACAATACCATGCTGCTTTGTGATAGACTGTCATAGATATGTAATACAGATCACAATCTTCTTTCTCTATTAATATCAAATTGTCATTTATTACTTCTTCTATGCTTTTATTCAAGTTATCTTAACTGCAATATGACTATCATCTCATTACTCAGTTCATAGATTGATTTAATAGTAATCTTCACTTTGATTCAAGTTTGTCTTAGTTGCCAATGACTGTCATCTCATTGGTCAACTCATAATCTTGATTTAATAGTGATACCTGCACTATCTTATCCGACCCATCACATGTGTGATCTGGTTAGTAAGTATAGTATTCTTTATTCACTGTTATGCTATTCATCTGATCATTGATTCTTGAAAGCATTGTCTCATCTGATTATATATTATTTGATTGTCTTGATATGATCTAGTAGGTCAGTTATCCAATTTTATCCCAATATAATCATAAACCTATTCATATTTTAAGTTACCAAGCATCTTTGGCCTACAACGCCAAAAGAGTTTCTTGGAGTGATAACACCAAGGATGGATGACTTGATGGATTGCTTAAGTGGAGAAAAGTTTTTTTCAAAGATTGATTTGAAAAGAGGGTATCATAAAATTCAGATGAGAGAAGGCGATGAATGGAAGACAACATTCAAGACGAATGAGGGACTATATGAATGGTTTGTCATGCCATTTGGTTTAATCAATGCACCCAATAATTTCATGAGATTGATGAACGAAGTCCTAAAGGATTTCATAGGGAAATTCGTCATTGTATATCTTGATGATATATTATTTTTTAGCAGGACAGAAGAAGAGCACTTAAATCATTTAATTGCAGTAATGAGGAGATTACAGCACGAGAAATTGCTGATTAATATGAAGAAATCGTCATTTATGAGGACATAACTCATTTATTTGGGTTTTGTTATCTCTACAAATGAATAAAAAATGGATCCGAAAAAGATAAAGGTGATTAATAATTGGCCAGCGTCGAAGAGTGTATTTGAAGTTTGAAGCTTCCATGGTTTGTCTAGCTTATATAGGAATTTCATTCGAAATTTCAGTGGAGTCAACACACCCATGATGGATATGGGGAAGAAAAGACATAAATCTTTTCACTGGACAAAAGAAGCAGAGAAGAGCTTCAATCTACTGAAGAAGAGGATCATTGAGAAACCAATTCTGGTTTTGCCAGATTTCAATAAGATATTCTAGGTTATGTGTGATGCGAGTGGGTTTGCAATTGGAGTGGTCTTGAGCCAAGATGACAGGCCGATCGAATATTTCAGTGAGAAACTGAATGAAGTGAAGATTAAGTACTCAACATATGACAAAGAATTATATGCAGTCATACAAGAACTAAAGAAATTGAGACATTATTTGGTTCCTAAAGAGTTTGTTTTGTACAGTGATAATAATGCTTTACAATTCGTGACTCAACAGGAGAAGTTGAACCAAAAACATGTTAAATGGGTTGAATTCATGCAAAATTTTACTTTTGTGATTAATCATATTTCTGGAACTACTAACAAAGTTATTGATGCTTTGAGCAGGAAATGTTTGCTTATGCAGGAATTCAGAGTCAACACTTTAGGTTTTGATAACCTCAAAGAAATGTGTAGATATGACCAATATTTTAAGGAGGCATATGAGGGATCTAAGAATCCAGTTCTCGGGAATAGAAGCCAATGGACCGAGTATATGATCTAGGATGGATTATTATTCCGGGGCAATCAACTATGTATTCCAAAATGCTCCATGAGGGAGAATTTGCTGAAAGAAAAATGTAGTGGAGGATTGGCTGAACACTTCAGTCATGATAAGACATTCTCAAAGTTGAATGGATCATATTTTTGGCCAAGGATGAGGAAAAATGTTAAGAAATTTGTGGACAGATGCAGAATTTGTCAGGACACGAAAGGAAGAAGGCAGAACACAATGTTATATCAACCATTACCCATACCAGAAAGGTCGTGGGAAGAAGTGAGCATGGATTTCATATTGGGACTACCAAGGACAGAGAGAGGCTATGATTTGATCTTTGTGGTAGTCGACAGATTTTCAAAAATGGCACATTTCATACCATGCTAGAAAACCAGCGACACAACTCATATTGCAAACCTGTTTTTCAAGGAAGTCGTCAGACTTCACGGCTTGCCAAGGAGTATCATTTCTAATCGAGATACCAAGTTCGTTGGACATTTTTGGAGGACTTTGTGGAAGAAGCTGGGGACAATTTTTTCTTTTAGCTCAGCATATCATCCTCAAACGGATGGGCAGAAAGAAGTCGTGAACAAGAGCTTGGGAGATTTGTTAGGAAGCTTAGTGACTGAAAACCACAGTCAATGGGATCACATTTTTCCATAGGTGAAATTCTCTTATAATGATTCGCTTAATAGAAGCACAGGGAAGAGTCCATTCCAGATTGTATATGGAATGCAGCCAAGGGGATTTTCGGAATTGAAAGGTTCAGAACAAAATGAATTCAGAAGTGCTAGTGTAGAGGACTTTGCAGAAGGAATGAAGGAGCTTCACAGTCGAATCAAGGAGCTATTGCAGAGTTCAAGTCAAGAATACAAGCAGAGAGTAGATCAACACAGGTGAGAACTTCAATTTGAAGTTGGTGATTTGATTCTTGCACATTTGAGGAAGGAGAGGTTCCCAAGGGGAACATATAACAAAATAAAGATGAAAAATATTGGACCGTGCAAGGTCATAAGGAAATTTGGGGAAAACGCATATGAGATTGAATTACCTAATGGGGTCAGAATCTCACCGATATTGTAACGACCCTTGATTATTAAGTATAATCAATTTAATAATATAATCCTAAAAGATTAGCTAAACTATATTTATGTCTTAAAATAACAATTCTAATTGATTATTATTAAATAGTTGTTCATGATGGTTAATGATTAATTTAAGTATTAATTAATTCATTAATTAATAAAGTATTAAATAAAAGGTGGATAATAAAATATAATATTAAATTAAGTTACGTATCCCACAAGGGATAACATATTAAATACATGAGGATAAAATAATAAAGGAGGGATAAGGGTATTAACGGCAGGAGGATAAGGGGTAATAAAGGAGTTAGGTAGGGAGTTAATGGGGGAGGAGTGTCGGTGAAGGAGAGATAAGGAAGGAAAGGAGTTGGAGGGGAGGATGATTCCACGGGAGTTGGCCATGGATTTTGGGGAGCTCTGAGTGTTGTAGGGAGAGTGAAATTTTGGGAGTTTGGATTGTAGCAGTGCACCGGAGTTGCTGGGGGTTTTGGGCTCGGAGGGCCAGGATATTCGTTGATATCCTGGGGCTAGGGAGCTAACTAGTCGGCAGGGAGGACGGTTTTGGGTAGTGTTCTAAATAAGCGGGAAGGAAGTAAGCTGTGGACAACAGGAAGGATTATTAGCATCAAAGTTAAGGTATTTAATTCAAATTTATGCATTGTTTTAATTATATTTATTACTCATTGATAAATTTTACTTGCGTAAGTGTTGAGGAAGTTTGGAATTATTCTTCTTTTATAAACCTAGTAGAAATTACTGTACATTTGGTAGAATTACTAGATGTTA
>JZKD02S2283429.1:15781-26027 GCA_000966675.3 Picea glauca | reverse complement strand
CGACAGCTGAGATCAACGCGCCCGGATCAACGGCACTCAGAAGATCCCATCCTTTTCAGTTGCTCTGTTCTTAACCAGCGTGGGCCCCCCTTTCCCGTCATGTAATATTCTGAGCAACCTGCTCTCCCCCTGGCCATGCGATGAGGCTCGCGCCCTTTAACCCCTTCCTCATCCACCAACATCTATCTATATTCCCCCTTCCTGGTCCGCGTGGTCCATTTCCCATCACGTCATCCACTCATTGACTACCACGTGTCCTACTCTTTCCACGTCAGTCTCTTTCTAAAAGCAAGCCCATCATATCTCGTTTCCTACCCCTTCCGCCTGTTGCCCTTCGCCATGTGTTTTCCTCTGACATCCCTCTCACACCTCATCACCTCATACCATGCCCTCATGAGGCTGGTGCCACCACTCCTATTATGCACCCTATCCTTCGCGCTGGCCATCATGCCTTATCATCGGGCCGTTCAGCTAATCTGGGTGGCAGCACAAGGGGCCTTCCACGTCCCAAAGGTGTCGAGTTGGTCAGGCCATTCTCAATCCTGACGAAGCAGTTATTGAAACAGTTGGTGGTGGTTAGACATCACCTCCGCCATAATGGGAAAGTCTGGTTCCGAATTAAAGGCATGTCGCTTCGTCCACAGAGCTGTCAGAAAGTCCGATTGCGTCTGCCGAAGTTGTACGATCATTCAAAGATTGCAGCTGCAGATTGTCAGAAGCCATGCAGACACAACGCTTTCAATGCAACGTCTCAATTTCGTTGTTGTTGCTGTTTTGAGTATATGTAGGCATTTTCGCCATTTTTGTATCTATCGATGGTAGAGATAAGCTCCCGACTGTAAAGTTTTAACAACCATTCTGGTTTCCTGGTTATGCCTTCGTGTTTGAGATTTCTTGTTTTATGACAAACAATTTTCCTTTTCCATCTATGTTTCATCTCATACCAGGGAGTTCATGATCAAATGATTCGCATGAATTGTTGCAGTTTTGTTATGATAAAGGATTTGTTGTGACATTCTTGTATTCTCTGGTCTCCTATGTTTGAATGTAAGAGGATCTTTCATTTGGACATTTTCTTCTCCAGTCTGTTAGAAGCCTGATGTTTGTGACAAACCTTTGCACTCTTCTTATACAAGTCTTCCCCCTGCTCACCCTTATTACAACTCACTGTTTGAATTTTATCAAGACCTCACCCGTTCATGCATGCCGGGCCTAGTTTCAGAGTTGAGATGATATTGTTCTGAGTTTTGTTCCATTTGATCACCCCTTTAAAACAAATCATGACATTAATCTGATGGGTGTTAGGCTCAGCTCCTGCAAGCAATCCAGGAGTGACTTCTGATGCTAACATTTCTGGCGCCATTGCCGGGGACGAAGTTGAAGATTTTCCCTGGGCAGAACGACAACGATCAACTGATTCTGAAGGTGCATCAGAAATCAGAATTATTCAGATTGCTATTGTGCACTTGGAGACTCCACTGTGGTGACTCCATTGTTTCCACTTTACTATTTCAGTTGTGGCCATTGTTGGCACACCTGAAAGCTGACCCAGAAGAGATTTCTCGAGAAGGTTTTGGCGACCGCTTTCTCAGCCTGAGAAGTTTCCTGGGGTAACGATAATGTTAAGATCTGGCCTTTGATGGTGAACAAGGACCAGACACACTCGAAGCTACACATTGTTCACCTGGTGACTCCATGATTAAAGGATCGATTGGAGACTCCACTGGTTTTATATGGAGAAAATCCTTGCTCGCAGGTTTGCTCCTTTTAATTTTTCTGCTATCCCTGGTTTTCCTAATGTTTTCCCCTCTCTGCATGAATGGGGTGATTATTTGCCCATATTTCGAAACTGTGAAGAGGACAACCCTGCTCAGCACCTCAGTGAGTTTCATGAGCTCATGCGTTAGTGGGAGATACATCATGAGGATGTATTACTGAAGATGTTCATGTTCTTGTTAGCAGGGGATGCACATAAATGGTACCATTCTTTACCCCCTGCTAGCATCTCTTCACTCCATGGATTCCATGCAGCTTTCACCACCTATTGTCAGAGGTTGTATCCCCCTGAGTTAATTTTTCATAATTGTTGTGAGGGATACCACAACTCTATACAAGAGAAAGTTGTTTTTGACGAAAGCTGTGGGGAGGATCTTGATGATCTGGATCAGAACTCAGTCCCTTCTCCTCCCCATTCATCTACATCTGAGTCAGGTTATGAAAGTGATAAAGTTCCCAAGGAGGAGGATGGCACCCTGAGTAAGCTGATAGAGCAGGTGAAATATCTCTCTACCCAATTAGAAGGGTTGAAATATGAAGACCGTGCATAGGATTTTCCAGTCCTTGAGGCAGACGCTCTGAGCAACTCTTTTGAAGAGATTGTTGAAGATTTATTAGACAGGTTGGCATCTGCCCCAGATGAGCTTGTTGTCTCATATCAAAGAAATGAAGAGGTAATTGTGGAAGAGGATTGCTCTCTTTTCCTTCATGAGATTTCCCACGATGTGTTTACATTCAGGGTCGAAACGGAGGAGCGGGGGAATGGAGGAGCGGGGGATAGTTCCATTTCTGCAAGTTGGAGAAGCTTTGTCTCCCCCCGACTTCGATGATTATCTAGAAGAGGAGAAGCAGAGCCCGACATCACCTTTTTCTTTTCAGAGCATCCAGGCCATTTATGATAGTTACGAATCAGAGTTTGAGCTCGATATGCTGGATTCCCAAGAGCAGGTCGCAGAGCCTTATCCTCTGCTCTCTAAAGAGAATTTTCACAAGGAAATCAGTGACCTCAGTCTTTCAGGAGACGCTGAGCAGTACGAGGAAGAAAAAAAACACCCCATGGTCCCTATTTATGATGAATATGAATCAGACCTGGGGGAGACCGAACCAGAGGAGCAGAATATTTCCTATCCAGAGCCAGTCAGCAAGCAGCCACCGCCCGAGAGCAACGAGCCTACGTCAGTTGTCCACCACCAACCTATGCTTACAAGAGATATTCAGCCACAGGTGAACAATTGTGTAGTAGAGGAGGGTGTCTGTCCCCCATTTTCTAGAATTTTCCACTCATTCCATGACCCTGTCTGCAAGTACATGGAGTGGCATTTCCCCTATGCCTTGGAGTCACCCTATTTCATCTCAACTCCAGCCTGTAAGGAGGAGTTGAAGAGTGTAACCATTCTAGTGTCACGGCTACACCATCTACTGATGATCATTAACAAAAGGAAGGAGCTTCTATCCAGGAAGCTACTTGAATGGATATGGTGGAAGTTCTCTTTCACCTAGCCCATGTAAAATATTTTATTAGTTTAGGATTGTATATAAATAAGCTCCTTTGAGCATGTAGATTTATTTTGTTTTTTTTATTTTTTGGCCTATATTTTCAGCAGCGGGATGTTTTCAACATGACTCCATAGCCCAACAACAAGGCACTGAAGCTATGGAATGAGTTCTTAGAGTATCGCAGGGACGACTCTATCCCCCATGGAGCCAAATGTTAGTGATATTTCTTGTAAGGGGGGTTAGAATGCAAAAGAGTGGGTTAAAAACCCACTTATCCTAAGTTTGGAATGCAAGCGTGCCTGTGGTAAACAACAAGTGGATCTGGATGGCAGAGATCAACATGCTCGGATCAACGACGTACGGGCGATTCCGGACCACCCCCCGGCCTTTCTACATTTAAGCGGAGGGGGGGGGTGCGGAATCGGGCATGCATCTTCCCAACGACTGAGATCAATGCGCCTGGATCAACGGTTCTCATAAGATCCCATCCTTCTCAGCTTCTCTGTTCTTAACGAGCGTGGGCCCCCTTTCCCGTCATGTAATCTTCTAAGCCACCTTCTCTCCCCTTGGCCATGTGATGAGGCTCGCTCCCTTTAACCCCTTCCTCATCCGCCGAAATCTATCTATCTTCCCCCTCCCTGGTCCATGTGGTCCATATCCCATATCGTCATCCACTCATTGACTGCCACGTGTCCTGCTCTTTCCATGTTAGTCTCTTGCTAAAAGCAAGCCCATCATATCTCATTTCCTACCCCTTCCAGCTGTTGCCCTCTGCCATGTGTTTTCCTCTGACATCCCTCTCACACCTCATCACGTCATACCACGCCCTCATGAGGCTGGTTCCACCACTCCTATTATGCACCCTATCCTTCGTGCTGGCCATCATACCTTATCATCGGGACGTTCAGCTAATCCAGGTGGCAGCATAAGGGGCCTTCCACGTCCCAAAGGTGCCAAGTTGGTCGGGCCGTTCTCAATCCCAACGAAGCAGTTATTGAAGCAGTTGGTGGTGGTTAGACATCGCCTCCGCCATAATGGGAAAGTCCGGATCCGAATTAAAGGCATGTCACTTCATTCACAAATCTGTCAGAAAGTACGATTGCGTCCGCCGAAGTTGCACAATCATTCAAAGATTGCAGCTGCAGATTGTCAGAAGCCATGCAGGCGCAAATCTTTCAATGCAACATCTTGATTTTGTTGTTGTTGATGTTTTGAGTATATGTAGGCATTTTCTCCATTTTTGTATCTATCGATGGTAGAGCTAAGCTCCCGACTGTAAAGTTTTAACAACCATTCTGGTTTCCTAGTTATGCCTCTGTGTTTGAGATTTCTTGTTTTATGAAAAATAGTTTTCCTTTTCCATCTATGTTTCATCTCATACCAGGGAGTTCATGATCGAATGATTCGCATGAATTATTGCAGTTTTGTTATGATAAATGATTTGTTGTGACATTCCTATATTCTCTGGTCTCCTATGTTTGAATGTAAGAGGATCTTGCGTTTGGACGTTTTCTTCTCCAGTCTGTTAGAAGCCTGATGTTTGTGACAGACCTTTGCACTCTTCTTATACAAGTCTTCCCCCTGCTCACCCTTATTACAACTCACTGTTTGAAGTTTATCAAGACCTCACCCATTCATGCATGCCAGGCCTAGTTTCAGAGTTGAGATGATATTGTTCTGAGTTTTCTTCCATTTGATCAACCCTTTAAAACAAATCGTGACATTAATCTGATGGGTGTCAGGCTCAGTTCCTGCAAGAAATCCAGGAGTGACTTTTGACGCTAATACCATCAGATCCAAATTTCCAAGGAAGATCGCCATAAGACCACATTTGCAACAGAATGGGGATCCTATCAGTATACAGTGATGTCGATTGGATTGAATAATGCACCAACCATATTTTCTAGGGTGGTGGTCGAAGCATTCAAGGAGTTTTTACATAAATTTCTAGAAGCATACTTTGACGATTGGACTATTTTTAGTTTATTGAAAAATCATATTGAATGTCTAAGGCTAATGTTGGACAAGTGCAGGGAGTGTTAGATTTCCTTAAAATTGAAAAAATGCATCTTATTTTCACCATTTGGAGTGTTAGGTCATATTGTATGCAAGCAGGGATTGCTAGTAGATCCATCCAAGATTGCCATTATAGTCAATCCACCCTCTCCTACCTCAGCCAAACAGCTGCGCACTACGCTAGGACATACTAGATACTACATGAATTTCATTTAGGTTATGCACATATTACAAGACCCATGGAAAATCTTATGAAGAAAGATTGTCAATTTCACTGGACATAAGAATGCCAACAGATCTTCGACACTCTGAAACAGAAAATGGTTACTGCGTCTATTATGGTTTTCCCAGATTGGAGCAAGGAATTTCACGTCCATGTTGATGCATCTTCTATTGCATTAGGAGCTGTGTTAGCACAACCAGGAATATGAGACATTGACCACCCATTATCCTTTGCTAGAAGGAATCTATCAACAACATACATTAATTACACCACCACTAAAAGGGAAGGTTTATCCATGGTGTATGCATTGCAGAAGTTTTGCCACTACTTGTTGGGAGGACATTTTAAAATGTGCACTGATTAATCTATGCTGATATACCTAGTCAACAAGCCAATGTTGGGGGGGAGAATATGTAGATGGCTTCTGCTATTTCAGGAATATGATTTTGAGATCGTGGTTAAGCCAAGAAGAATGAACAAATGTCCTAACCAATTGTCAAGTTTGGAACATGGAGAAGAGCCTACTAGCTTGGAGGATACACTGCTAGATGCACAATTGCTAGCCATTAGAAATATTGATGATCACTTCGCAGAAATAGTCCAGTTCCTGTCAACAGGAATGTCACCTAGTGAGTATACAATCGCCCAGAAGAAATAGCTAGTAGTGCACGTTGTAGAATTTTCAGTTATAACTAGACAACTATATAATATGGGGCTTGATGAGATATTGAGGAGGTGTGTTATGGAGATAGAGCGACCATTGATCCTCGTCGAATCTCATGAAGGCATCGCTGGCAGACACTACGCAGGGAAAGCAACAATGCAGAAGGTTCTTAGAGCTAGACTTTGGTGGCCTACCCTACACAGAGATGCTAAGGACTATTACAGAGCCTATGATAAAGGAAAATGAGTTGGGAAACCATCCAGAAGAGATGAAATTCCTTTATTACCAAAACTGACCCTACAAGCATTTGAGAAATGAGCCATTGACTTCGTGGGACCTATAAACCCACTCATAAAGTGCACAGGAGATAGATACATAATCATTGCGACAAAGTAATTGAACATAATGGCCGAAGCAAGAGAAGTGAAGGACTACAGTGCAACTACAATTGCACACTTCATATTTGATGATATCATAACCAGGTTTGGATGCCCAAATATCCTTATGAGTGATCAAGGCACATAATTCATCAACAAGAACGTTGAAGTCTTGACCAAGGAATTTGCAGTCCATCATTAGAAGAGCATGCCTTGCCATCCACAAGTGAATGGGATAGTTTAAGTTTTGAAAAAGATCTTGGAGATAGTGCTAACGGAGATTTGCAGTGTGAACAAGGATGACTGGGATTTAAGAGTACCAGTAGTAATATGGGCCTACAGAACTACTTTCAAGAAGATGATAATGCAGACCCCCTTCAAATTGGTCTATGGTCTAGAAGTGATTGTACCCATGGAATATTTGGTACCAAGCCTAAGAATCGATGCCTTTACAAATATGGATGACACTGGTGGTGTTCATGAGAGGCCTGCACAGTTGATAGAAATAGAAGAAGACAGATTCATTGCAGGATTCCATCAAAAAGTACAGAAGGAAAGAGAGAAGGCCTACCACGATAGACACATCAAGAAGAAGGCATTTAAGTAAGGTGATATGGTATTGGTATATGATATTAATTTCATGAAGCATCCAAGAAATTTCATAACGCATTGGCTTGGGCCATATGAGGTTGCCTGTATTACAGAAGGAGGAGTTTCTCAGCTGAAGACTTTGAATGGAGAATGGAAGGAAGGTTTGGTGAACAAGAGTCGGCTGAAGTTGTACTATGACAACTATATTCCTCGCAAATCTCAGTAAAAGTATGAGGAAAAGGTTCTAGGTACTAGGTGCAATTGAAACTGGGTACCAGACATAGAAAATATAGTCTGAACAAGAAAGGAAATGAGGCATAGAGTTGAAAGCAAAGACTTCCTTGTGCAGTTTGAAGTCGAAGAAAAAAAGGAAGTTCAGATATGAAGTGCCTCAGGATGAGTAATAGGTGAGTTTTGGGGGCCTATTGGCTCTTGGGTATGGAAGTAAGCGAATATTAAGGAAGAAAAGGAAAAACGCAAACTGCGTAGAAGACACAGTGACTGACACTGGGTCGAAGTGAGCAAAAGAGAAGAAAAGATGGAGCGAAGTAAGAGAAAGAAAGTCATTGGAAAAGGAGATTGAGTATGACATATAAGAAAGGCAGAGAGATCGTTGACAACTCAGCAAGCCAAAAAATCCACCATTGGATGGTTTGGAGTACCATGCCAGAAGGAAGGAAAGACAGGTTGGTGAAGCTATGAAAATGTGGGTCAAGTTGAACTAGGGTTTTGAAACTTAGGTCTCGGCCTAAGGCTGTCAGTGAGTTATTGTAATGTATAAATAAAGGTCAAGAGGACCTGGGATGGGAGAGATGACATTATCTGATGAGGATATATTTCTATTGAGAGAGAAGTATTGTATTGTGAGATCAGTCTGTATTGTAAGATCTTCAACTAGGTGTGAAGATCAACCCTGCAGCTAGGTGCACAAGGAGGGGAGAGAAAGAGAGAATAAGAAGAATATATAATAGCTAAGAGAACAGATTAGAACTATATTATTGATCTTAATATATCATAAAGCACAGTTCTGTGGGCGTAGCCCTAGAGAGAGGGTGAACCACGTATATCTTATGTTGTGTATGGTTGATGTTGTGTTCTCTGCCATTTGATATGTCGTTATTGTATTGTTGTGTTAGATATGATAGATAGTTGTGTGGAGTAGATATAATATGGTAAGTGATATATTAATTTATTCGATCCACTTGATATTCTCCTTGATTGTATACATCTATGTCCTGCAACCCCCCCATAGTTGCTTTGAGTGAGACTGAATCTGCTTCACAGGTGTTGCTGAAAGGGCCAATAGTTAGGGCTTGTTGGTGCTCTCTTGGATCTAAACCTTGGCTCTGCCCCTGTGCCAACACATCTACATATTCAAAAAAATCTTCAATGAACACAAACTTGCACAGTTGTGAGGTCTTCTTGGAGTGAAGGACACAATTTCTTAGCAACTGCTTTTTGTTCCTTCTCATTTTTTTTTTTTTATGCCTTGTAATTTGAGGGGGGGGGGGTGTTCCCATGAGGTTTTCCCTCTTTCCTCATTTTTTTCAATGTCTCTTTCTTACATGCATTGTACAATGGGTACCTAACATGGCCTTGGTTGTTGAGACCCATTCATCATGTACACCCTAGTAATGTCCAGGGGAGGTGTTGGAGATATTACACACTCACCTACAATTATTTTCATAATCTCTTTTGACCAGCCCTGAGTGTTCTTAAACTTAGAAATTATGTTCTCATACATCCTTATTATAGTTAATCTCTTTTGACCAACCCTCAGTGTTTTTAAACTTAAAAATAACGTTGTCATACATCCTTATTGCAACAACCCTCAACTTGAGAGGCACTTTTATCTCTTCCAACCTATTCCAAAGGTTTTTCCTAGGAACTGTTAGCACTCTGTAATTTACCCAAGGTTGTGGAGATAGTCATAGAGGAAAAATCAAAACCGCTTTGAGTCAAGGATCTAGCCCTCGAAGACTCAGAGAGGGATCTCTCTGTCAAATTTATCTTTGTTATAGATTTGATCTTAGGCTAGTTATGCAGAACAGGGTTTGTTTTTTATTTGAGGTGTTTGGCTGAATGATTGCTTTAGAATCCCATTGGGCTATGGGGTCTGTGTCAAAACCTAAGGTCAAATAATTTTATTTTAAAGGGATTCTTCACAGGGTGAGATAGCCAATATACTGGATCAATTGAGATAAAATGTGATAGAAATATAGAACAAGTGAGAGGTTCATTTAAGTAAAGAAGCATTCAAGAATTTCTTTAACTCAAAATCAGAAGAATAACATGCAGACTGATAAAAGGAAAGAAACAGAGTACCTGAGGTAAATTTTGTTCTTTAACTTCGTTTTAACAGTTGGAATTAGAAAACAAAGGTGATAATAGAGTAAGAAAACATTAACATAGCAAGAAAAAAATCACCAATGTCCAAACGCAAGAATCCTATGCATCCTTTGTATTACTGGTGGATCTAAAAAATTACAGAGAACAATCTTTTTGGGTGCAATGATCAAAAAAATTTACATTAAAATCATCTAAATAAACAGGAGAGATCCCCCAACAAGTTGTGTAAGTCGTATTTAACCGCCTCGGCCAAAAATAACGACAAAATCCCCAAAAATCTGGAACTGCAAATTTGGTCGAATTTATTGAAAATAGGGGTATGCTCAGTCATTGATTTCTCCCAATCAGTGAAACCTGTGAAAAAACCGAAGGCGGTTATTGTATATTATCTTTTCGAGAGATAAAATGTCCTTTAGTTTCTCAAATTTCAATTCCACCTCACCGAAACAACTCCTGCAAAATCAAGACTGTAACAGGAAAAACCAGAAATCTGAAAAATGAGGCTGAAAGACAACCTCGATTCTCCCAAATGGTGGCACCTTTGAAAAACCTGGGATAGTTTTTTATTCTTCAGCCTGTGATGAACAAAAACCACTTTCAGTGTTTAAAATTTCATCTTCGTTTGCCCAAAATCTGTTTCGGAAGAAGACTGGTAAAAACTGGAAAAACAACAATTTTGTGAAAATGGGGGAGGGTGGTTTTGGAGAGGTAAGTGGTATTCTGGACCTCCCCTAAGGTGGTAACTGGTATTGG
>JZKD02S2283418.1:17794-27997 GCA_000966675.3 Picea glauca | reverse complement strand
AAGTATTTCCATGGATTTTGTTGGTGGTTTGCCTATGTCGAGAAAGGGTCATGATTATCTTTATGTTGTGGTTGATCATTTTAGAAAGATGTGTATTTTGATGCCATGTACTAAGAAGGTCACAGCAGAGCAAACAGCACAATTGTTCTTTCAGCATGTTTGGGTGCATTTTGGTTTTCCCAAATCCATCATTTCTGATCGGGATTCTCGATTCATTGGAAGTTTTTGGTCGAGTTTGTGGGCACTCATGGACACCAAGCTGAAGAAGAGCACAACTTTTCATCCGCAGATAGATGGTCAGACAGAGGTGGTGAATCGTACAGTGGTGCATCTTCTTCGTGCATATTGCAGCAAGCATCCTAAGCTTTGGGATGAACATTTACACTATGTTCAGCATGCGTACAATCGAGCCAAGCACTCTTCGACGCAGACGTCGCCATTTGAGATTTTTTTTGGCTATTTGCCCAAGTCACCCTTAGATTTTATCTTTGGGAAAGATATTTTTGTTGATGGGCAGTATGATATTGATCGGGCAGAGAAGTTCATCGAACAAATTCAGTCAATACATCAGGTGGTGCAGGAGCAGTTGGAGAAGAGTCAGGAAAAGTACAAAGCAATACATGACAAGCATCGAGTTGATCGCAGTTTCGAATTTGGTGACGAAGTGTGGCTTTACATCAGCAAGGAGAGGCTTAAAGGAGAAGGTAAAAAGTTGAAACCAATTCGATATGGTCCTTTCAATATTATCGATAAAGTTGGTAATAATGCTTTTCATTTAGATTTGCCTCCATATATGCAGATGTATGCAGTTGTGAATGTTGAGAATTTGAAGTTGTATGAGCCTCCGTTGATCGATGATCAAGGAGAACATGTTCAGATTCCTTCTATAGATGATTTTTCTCCAGAATATCTAACAGAACTGTAGGAAGACACCATACTTGACATAAGGATGAGGACTTCGAAGCAGGAAAATGTGGAGTATTTGCGAGTTGGTCTTAAAGGGACGAATCCAAGCAAGGCCAAGTGGATTGAGGTTGGAAGGGTGAGGGAACTCTACCCTCATCTTCACATAGACTGAGATAGTCTTTTGGTGGTCCAAAAGCTTCCTAATGGGGAGGTGTGATCAGGGGATCAAAATTTGCTCAATTTTCAAAGTGCTCGTATTGAGACACAAACAGTACCATTGCATCCGTCTCGTTTTTCTTTATTCCGGCGGTATATTTATTTTCGCGAATGGAGTCCGTATGGAGGAGATATCGCGATTTGATCGCCAAGTCAAACAGGGAAAAATTAGGGATGATGACTGTACCTGTCTGTACAGTCCGTACGGCCATGTGGAGGGCCGTACCATCTTGCTGACGTGGCAGTTTGATGATGTGGAAATTGGTGGTTGGTTTTTCATTGACGAATAGTGTGATGACACGTGTCTCATAGGCAGCAAATGGTATGAGGACACGTGGGCCAGTGCTTGGGCGCCATGTGTCCCCTTTTGGTTGGTTCATGTTATTGTAAAAATGTATGGGTCCGTGGGGTTCGACCCTGGGACCTCCTCCACAGTGCAAAGTCCTATTGAAACTCCGCTAGCCAACTGTCCGTTATTTGTTCCTTGTTACGGAGGCGGGCAACATTGTATTTATGTTTGCAATATGGAAAACACATGTAACCGTGGCATAAAAATTTCGGCGCGTGCATATTTGAATTGTAATACATGTTATAACATATATGGTATTGCAATGTTTTGTATACCATATAGTTATATGGCTGTGTATTAAAATTGCGCGTGATTATTACAATACATTGTAATGTATTTGGGGTTGGCGCGTGGTTTTGAACCCGCGACCCGTAATATCTATTGCGCGGGGTTTGATGTTATAATATGTAATACATTGTTAATGCGCGTGGGTTAGTATTGCGCGGTTGGCACGGTTTTGGAACGGGCCAACGACTTTTGCGCCCAGCCTATGGTTACATGAGCATATGACCAAATGCCGAGGCGGTTAAGGGCTGGAGGCACCCTAACCATTCTACAGTTTGTACCGGTGCGCGGTTGTGTACGAGCCTGGGTTCTTTACGCTTAAATGAGCGTGTGTTCCAGGTTTGGAGAACAAGGGTGCAGATTGTAGAACCAAGGACAACAAAGAAGGAGAGGAGACTTCAAGGAGGCTATCTTCTTCATTTTTCGACCGTTTCAGGTGCCGTCAGAGCCTAGACAGGGGTTTTGGGACGTTGCGGAGCCATTGGAGCAGTCATTTTGTTGATTTGAGCACTGTAAAACTTGTTTTTAAGCACTTTGAGAAATTTAATATAAAAGATCCATTTGGAGGTTGGACCAGGAGATGTAGCCCGGAGTGGGGTGAACTCCTTTATCAAGTTGTTGTGTTTATGTCTGATGTTCAATGATTTTTGATGATATCTATGTTTATTTCTACATAAGTAATCCTTTCTTATGTGTTGCAAATTGATCCGGTTGCTTTAAACACATAACATTTAACTTGCAATTTAATTTAATCAAGTTTATCAAGTCTTCGTCATATTTTTAGATCAATGGCCTTCCCAATACATGGGATGCATTTTCCGCAAGAATGAATATAAGAAAGGAGTATCCCACATTTGAAGAACTTTGGAATTGTTGTGTCCAAGAACAATCAAGGATTAAAGCAAAGGATAAATCCCAAAATAAATACAAATATCAAGCCTTCACAACAAAGTTCAATAATTTCAGGAATAAGAAGAAGACTGGCTTGAGGAAGAAACCAAATTAAAAAAAGGATATGTCAAAGATACAATTCTTCAATTGTCGAAGATATGGTCACCACAAGAACCACTGTCCTTAGTTAAAGAAAAGGAAGGAAACAGATGAAGCATTAGTTGCCAAATAAAGGGAAACCTCAAAGAAGGCCAAGAATATTAAAACAAACTTCTTCTTCTAAGTCAAGGTACAATATTCTTCAAAGTTCTTGTACATACCATGTTTACATAGTTTTTTCACATATCATGCATATCTATTCCTTAGAAGATAATAATTTCAAGTGAGAAAATACCTCTTAAAGAATAACAAGATAAGGATTTATATCACGATGACTACAAGTCAAGCAATACACATGAACATATGAAGTGCATTGACAATCCTTGGTAATAATACATGTGGAAGCTATTATATAAGTGTTAATAATACCTTGCCCCTGTGCCAAAAAAGAAGCCTTAAAGTATCTTTGGTTTTCCATATACATCCATGATCCTATGATGAAATGATGAAGTTGGAATCTTTAGGGAATGGAATCTAATGAAAACTCCATGGAACGAGGAGATAAAGAGAAACATGAGGAAGAACACCAAGATTCCAAGAAAGAAAGAAAAACCAAAACAACCAGTTATTATACTGAGAATAAAAAAGACTACCATCTTGGTTTGAGCCCATTAGAAGAAATCAAGAAGAATAAATGGAAGTTTTGATAAGGAATATTGTATGTAATAAAATTTGAAAAAGACTTATGAATGGAAGCATTGTGAGATTGAGAAGTTCTTTGAGAAGAAGGGAAAAGACTATGACGACAACTCATTCTAGTAAACCAGATATACCTCCTATAGTATCTGTAAATGTGTTGAACCTGCACATAATAGATCTAGCTAAAAAATACTACACACATTTGCAGAGAGAAATTGAGAAATAAGAAGGAGAGAAAGAATACAAGAATTCTCATTAACCGTAATAATAATGAATAATTTACACATGATATACTCTATATAACTCAATGAATGCACACTAGAGGAGAACCAATGCATCATAGTGGTGGTATAGAGTGATCTGGATAGACACCAATAGTTACGGGAGTGAATTGCCACCTAGTCTAGTCTCTCAGGCAGTTACGGGAGTGAACTTCCACCTACTCTAGTTTCTCAGACAGTTACGAAAGTGAGCTACCACCTAGCTGAGTTAACTAATCAACTAGTCTTCAGTTAAATGACTGAATAGATTGTAGTGAGGAATAGATCAAGGAACCAAGGGTAATTTTCCACTATGGTGATGACCTATGTTGGCACAGGGGCAGACTGAGGGTTCAATGCTACAACAACACACCAACATAACCCTAACTACCAGCCATTTCGGCAACACCTGCGAAGCAGATGAAGTCTCACGCAAGGTAGAGGAAGGGGTGGTTGCATGACTGAGGTGTATGCAACCTTAGTTGGGACATAGATCTGTGATTGTAATACTTAACAAAGCACTTATCACCGACGATTCATCAATATTCAACAACTATCTACTTCGTAGATAGAACATAGCATTGCATCATTCACTCATATCTGATGTATCTAATCACTTCTCATAAAGAGGTATATTAAATATACCATATTCAAGAACTAAGAATATTCACATAGGTTAGATATATACATCATTAGCACAATGCATAAATAGATCTATCTATCTATATCAAAGCACTTAACAAACAAGGGCATCAACACATGGCACAAAGAAGAATAACACAGTATTTACGTGGTTCACCCCCACCCTGGGGCTATGTCCACCAACTCTTCTTATTTATTAGATTCTTCAATAGGTTACATGCATAGAGCCTCAAAACCCTACTCTGCATAGGATAGGAGATCTATGCAGCTCACTAGATCCTCCTTTCCCGAGGTAGGATACAACACTAAGCCTTCTATAGTGACTTGCACTCAACTCTGTAAGCTTCACATAGTATGAAAAGAGCACTTACAATAATTCAATCACATAGACCTAGCACTTAGCCAACTTCCTTACATCACATAGATGACCCTCCTTACATTTCCTATAAATCTATTTATACTTTACAAAATAGGCCTAAACATGGGTAAACCCATGGGCCGACATCCCATACCTGTTACATAATTCCAAATCCCAAAAAGGACCCAAAAAGGGGCTAAGATCCTGTGATATCTGCTTCATCTTGTGCTCATCTTTCGACAGACTGTTGAAGTCCCAAAATAGGTCAACTTGACCAAGGATCTCCCAAAACTTGGTCAAGGGATAAAAGGCCCCCAACACTCACCTACGACTCATCCTGAGTCACTCTGATTTGGGTAGTTCTTCTCCGAAAGCCTCAAGTTGGGCTCGAGTTTCTTCGACTTGTTACTGTGCTATGACCTCTTGCGTAGTGAACTCTTGGATGAATACCTCATTCACAAGTCCTTCGAGGTGTTTTTTAGATTTAGTGACAACCTGCTCTAGTTCGACTCCTCGGCCTTCGACCTCTGTGAACAATTGATAGGCCTTATCTTGTACAGGTTGGAACCTCTAAGTTATTTTCACAAATCTTCTCTCGATAGTGTGGATCTTTTGTTGGGCAATGCATTTCTCTTGGGAGCACTTCATTATTTACACAACTGACAGGGGCTTCAGCTGCGCTTGTATATTTTTGGCTTGATACTTCACCTCTTGGAGTTGTGACTCAAGTGAATTCAGCTCTGGATTCTTAGTGAGTTGCTTGTAAGTTTGGGCACTATGATCAGTAAGTTGCTTGCATTCCATAGCAAGAGATTTTATTCACTCAACTGTGCTTTGAGAAATTGCTTCTCTTTGATCCCTTACATCCTATGGAGTCTCGGGAATTGTACGGAGCTCTAAGTTTGTTATGCATTACTGTAGCTGTTGAATAACTTCTGTGAGCTGCTCTACTTGCTTCATGACTCAGTCCTCTACCTTTATTTCTATGACTGTCACAGAGCGAAGTGCTCTGCTGACCGCTTCTTTGACTTTGAGTTGCTCCATGGGAAACTATTCTTTTCCTTGCTATATTTGTGATTTTTCTTCATCGAAATTTGCTTGGAGAGAAATATTTTCCTGATCTGCAACTTGATGTTTCTATACAAGTACTCCTTATACTTGTGTCAATGCCTCGGTGACTCGTTCTGTTATCCCGACGAAGCTCCAATTTTGCAAATTTCCTTCTGTAAAGTTCCCTCTGGAACCTTATGCAACTCGTCAATCCTATCTCTCTTCTTTCTTAGCTTTATATCCTTCTTCCCAGTGACCTTCGTCTCGGTATGCCTTTTTAAATTTTGATTCTTATCTTCTTTTTCCATAGTTACTTCACGTTGTTGAGATACTTTATCTGGCATAGCTACTTCAATCTTCTATGGGTCTTCTAGTGTTCTTACAACTTTGACATCTGGGTCTCTGGTGTTAAATAGCTTCGATCTGTTCTTTTGTTTTGCAATAAAGTGTGCAATCCTTTTATTCATGAATTATTTTAACTCCTCCTTTTTCTTCTCTAAAACTTCTTCTTCTTCTTGCCTTCTGGCCTGATCTCTTTCAATCCAAGGTTTTCCTAGTAACATGGTAAATGGGGCGTTGTTCTCAATAAATTTAAGAATCTAAAATCCTTCCTCTATCGAAGTTCCACTGGCATTCATAGGTATCTGGGTGAGCTTTCCACATAGGTTTACCAACTTTCCTCCATATAACCCTATTCCTCCTAATAAAGGAACCATAGGAGGCTTCCCTATAACTTCCCAAGTTCTCTCTGTCATGATATTCACCTGTGTTTCCTCATCTAGAACACAATCAATGTCAAAGTCTCCTATTCTTTCTTCAAAGCATTCTTTTTCTTTGAAGGTCTTTGATAATCTGACATGTTGGTGGTCATTCAGTGTTCCTTTCATATGTAGAAATACTTTTTCTGATTCTTTCTAGGGTTCTACCATAATCTCAGTTTCTAGATCTTCCTTAGGGTTTTCTTGTCTCATGTTCATTTCTTCAATATTAGCAATCATTCTAGGGAAATCCAATACTTCATGGTCCATGTCTTTGCAACAAAGACAACTAGTTATTTTCCTAGGGCATTCCTTATAAAGATGTTTGAGTTTTCTACAACTGTAACAGAGGGTTAATCCTCTCTTTCTTTTAAATGATTCCCATCTCTTTCTATATTGCGTGCTAGGTTCATAGTAGGTAACCTGCAAACATTTATTTCTAGGATATTGCATCCACTTGTCAGTCCAAACATTCTTTCTATGCATAAGTATAACATATTTTTCAATATTCTTATCAGATCTACTCATATCAAATCTTCTTTCATCTATTAATGCCCTAGTTTTCAATATAGGATAGAATTTATCAAACATACGTAGATCCATACTGTTGAAACAAAAATTTCCACTTATCTTACTTTTACAGCACACAAATATTTCAAATCTATAACTTTTCAATATTCTTACCTTTATCAGAGCACAGAGCTTGCAGATCTTACCTCTTTTAATAAGAAATTCTCACTTTTACCTTTCTCAGGGAACAAATCTTTCAGATCTTACCTTTTTTCTTCAGATCATATTTCTTTTACTTAGCACATATCTTGTCAAAGTAGAGTACTATGCACTAGAGAGACAGATCTATGCACAAAGATTTCACAATTTCAGGTCAGATATTTGCACAAACTTTTTTCTTCCTCAGTTCCCAGCAATCACAGTTTCAGGTCCCGGCAATGGAACCATTTGTTGGCACAGGGGAAGTACTAGGGTTCAACGCTACAACAATACACCAATAAAACCCTAACTACTAGCCCTTTCGACAACACCTACGAAGAAGATGAAGTCTCTCCAGAGGTAGAGGCACAGGTGGTTGCAGGACTCAGGTGTTTGCAACCTTAACTGGGACACATAACTATGATTGTAATACTTAACAGAGCACTTAGCACCGATGGTTCATGAATATTCAACCACTATCTACCTCGCACATAAAACAGAGCATCACATGATTCACTCAGATCTGATGTATATATGCACTTCTCATAAAGAGGTTGACTAAATATAGTAGATTCAATCACTAAGAATATTCACATAAATAAGGAAAGAGTGGAAAAGTTAGATATAAATAAGGAAAGAGAGTAGGATGGAGGTAGGTAGAGAGAGAGAGAGAGGGCAGAGATAGAGGAAGAGATAGGGAGAGATATAGAGAGAGAAAGGTAGAGGAGAGAGTAGGTGTAGAGAGGAACATAGGGATAAGGATAGACACACACAGAGAGAGAGAGAGAGGATGAGAGAGGGACAAAGTGAGAGGTGAAGGGAGGGATATGAGGGTGCTTTTTAGATTTCTTGGATATATTGTATTCAATTTTTGTATTGCACGTTAGTTTTCTCATTTACCAATTTTGTTTTTTTAACAATTTGCAATGTTATACATAATAACAATGTTAAAGGTAGTAACAATATTAAATGTAGTACTTTAATATAAATTCATTTTTATCTTGCATGTTATTGGATAATACTTTTGGGGTTTCATTGTTGGATTCACTTTATATGAGGTATATCATTAATATTTATGTCTAATATTGTTGTAGTCACATTATATCAGTTATAATTGACTTGTTGGCACATGGGAAGTACTAGGGTTCAACGCTACAACAACACACCAACAAAAACCTAACTACTAGCCCTTTCAACAACAACTACGAAGAAGATGAAGTCTCTCCAGAGGTAGAGGCATGGGTGGTTGCAGGACTCAGGTGTTTGCAACCTTAATTGGGACACATAACTATGATTGTAATACTTAACAGAGCACTTAGCACCGATGGTTCATGAATATTCAACCACTATCTACCTCGCACATAAAACAGAGCATCACATGATTCGCTCAGATCTGATGTATATATGCACTTCTCATAAAGAGGTTGACTAAATCTAGCAGATTCAATCACTAAGAATATTCACATAGGTCATATATATACATCATTAGCACAAAGAATAAACAAATCTATCTATATATATCAAAGAACTTAGCAAACAAGGGCATCAACACATGGCACAAAGCTGAATAACATAGTATTTACGTGATTCACCTGCACCCTGGGGCTATGTCCACCAACTCTTCTTGTTTATTAGCTTATTTAATAGGTTACATGCATAGAGCCTCAAAACCCTACTCCACATAGGACATGATATCTGCGTAGCTTGCTAGATACTCCTTCCCCGAGCTAGAATACAACACTAAGCCTTCTATAGTCACTTTCACTCATCTCTGTAAGCTTCACATAGTATGCACAAAGCACTTACAATCCTTCAATCACATAGATATAACACTTATCCAACTGCCTTACATCACATAGATGTCCCTCCTTACATTGCCTAGACATCTATTTATGCTTTACAAAAAAGGCTTAAACATGGGTAAACCCATGGGCTGACATCCCATACCCATTACATAATCCCAAATCCCAAAAAAGGCCCAGAAAGGGGCCAAGATCCCATGATCTCTGCTTCATCTTGCGCTCCTATTTTGACAGGTTTTCGAAGTCCCAAAATAGGTCAACTTGACCAAGGATCTCCCAAAACTTGGTCAAGGGAAACACCCCCTGAACATCACTATGGTGAAAATAAAGAATGGGTTCCGAAAATGAAGCCATGTTAGGTACCCAAATACAAAAGATACATTGAAATAAAGTGAGGAAAGAGGTAAAACCTGATGGGAACCCCCCCCTCAAGTTACAATGTATGTAAAAAAGAATAATTATTGTTGCTAGGAAATTGTGTCCTGCACTTAGAGACGACTTCGAAGAGGATGGAACTTTTTCTCAGTGAATGTCTTGGTGAAGATGTATGTCGTTTGTTCTGTTGAAGGAAATAATTGTAGATAGATGTTCCCCTCATGTACTAATCCCTAGATGTAGTGCATGTAGATCTCGATGTGATTCGTTTGCTGCCTTTGAACTATATCTCTGCAGAAATTTAGAGTGCTCTAGTTGTCACACCAAATGATGATCGACCGATGAAAATGAATGCCCAACTTAGTAAGAAACTATTGTAGCCACATAGCCTGAATGGTTATGTTAACTACCCCTATGTACTTTGCCTCGCTGAAGATAGAGAAATGGAATCTTTATTCTAGCTCGACCGACAAATAGGCTCATAACGAAGACTGAGTGACTAACCAAATGTGGAATTGTGATCAATGCTATTAGCAGCCTAGTCATAACTAGTAAACTCGATAATATATAATGTAGATTCTATTTAATAATGAATCCCAAAGGTGATGGTGCCCTATACGTATCGAAGGATACGCTTTGCATCCTTCCAATCTAGCTCATGCGGTTCCCGCATGAACTTGGAAACTGCGCCAAATGCAGAATAGAGGTTTGGTATAGAGTGTGTGAGATACAACAAGATCCACAGTAGCTATCTCTACAGTGTGTTGTCAACCAGTGGAGTCTTGCCACCATCCTCAAGTTTGAC
>JZKD02S2283417.1:419591-438641 GCA_000966675.3 Picea glauca | reverse complement strand
AACATACTAAGGTGATCGTTGGAGGGGAAAACCTAGTTTCGAAAACGTCACAATTGCGACATACATTTTCACAAACGTGGCAAGAGAGACGTTCCAGTGGAAAACGTGGCAAGAGAGACGTTCCAGTGGAAAACGTGGCAAGAGAGACGTTAACATGGCAATTGCGACATACAACTTCACAAACATGGCAAGAGAGACGTTCCAGTGGAAAACGTGGCAAGAGAGACGTTCCAGTGGAAAACGTGGCAAGAGCGACGTTAACGTGGCAAGAGAGACGTTAACGTAGCAATTGCGACATACAGTTTCACAAACGTGGCAGGAGAGACGTTCCAGTGGAAAACATGGAAAGAGAGACGTTCCAATCGAAAATGTGGCAAGACCGATGTTAACGTGGCAAGAGTGACGTTAACGTGGCAAGAGTGATGTTATCGGGCAACATGATTTTTTTTTTTATAAATTTCCTCTATTTTGCGACAATATGGACAATTTTGTCCATAACGCCGCAAATAAAACGTCATAATTTTTACAATATTTAGTAGTGGGATCCAATAAACTCGTTAGGGTAGATTATCCCAAACGACTTGGGTTAAGTAGACAACCCCATACCGGTTCTTCCCTTCTCGTTCATGGTGTGTCATAAATGCTTGTCAACAAATGATGCTAGAAGGAGGGCCGAGGTAAATTTAATGATTAAATGTTTCACCCCTCACACTGTCATAATTCCAATTTTACAAATATTCTTTTGTGTCATCTTATAATGCACTAGAAGGTAGGTTAGATGACAAGCTAACTATTTGGAGTCAATTTCTTCAATTTCTTAATTTTTCATGGCTCCTACCCAAATCAATGTGTTGGAATATTATTTCAATGTCTCATTACTAGTTATTCCTAACAAGACAACTGATCTCTTTTCAGAACTCACCTTTGATGGTGAAGTGAACACATATGCAATAGACCATATTTGTATTTTTTTTTATAAGTGTTTAAAGAATAAGATCACTGATATCAATCTCATATGTAGATTGTTCTCTCTCACCTTCTGAGGACGGGTAAAATATTGGTTTGAATCATTTCCATATAATTCAATTCATTCTTTGCTTAAGTTTGTAATTCAGTTTTTATCAGATTTTAACAATTATGATTATGATGAATTAAGTGAAGAATTAAGTTTCTTAAAGAAAGAAAATAATGAATCATTCAATACTTTTTCAATTAGGTTCATACATGTTTGTACTAGATTCCCTTTGAAAGAAATGTCTCTTATTGATGAATGGTTTCAATATCTCGTTTCTCTCTCAGACAAGAAAGATCAATTAATTGTTAAGCAATCTGAATTGAGCACTAATACTCAATCTCAAGATGGTTTAAAAGTTCATGATGATATTGAAGTCATTAAAGCACCACATTTTTTGTCAACTTCTTTCATTTTGATAGCTCAAGAGTAACATGACATTTTACAAGATACATTTATGGCTTCTGATATTTCTTTGCCAACAATGTATTTTTCTATTGAGGAAGGAACATTGAATTCAAAAGGAGACTGTGGTGAAACTCTCCAAGATATTCCAATTGTTTTTTAAGTAAAAGAGATGGAATATGAATTTGGTAATCTTGTTGTCAGTAAAACTTCCCCTCACTCATGTGAACAGGTTCAAGATCAATTAGTGGGAGATGACAACATTGGTCAAACTGATAATGAATAATCTAATTCTGATAATTTTCTCTCACATTCACCCTTTTATGATGAACCAAATTGTCTCTTAGAAACTGTCTCGTACTCTTTAAAAGAGAATACAACGGAGGTTGATCAGTTTATACAAGGAGAGGGAACAAAACCACAATTCCAAACACATATTTAGATCATTTCAAGAGATGCATTTCATCTCCTCAACTCTTCTACATATTATTCTTTGTACCCTGATATTTTTTATAATCATGTTATGCAATCATGTGTTCCAGATCACTTTGAAATGAATTATGCACTAAATAATCAGGTACAAATTAATAGAGATCATTGAATAAAAGATAAAGAGGAAAATAATTCTTCCCATGAATATATTAATTTTCATTCTCATCAATTATTCGTGGGTAAATCAAGAAATGATTTGAAAGAGTCTCAAATTTCATCTTCCATTGATTCATCTCAATTTTTGTTTAAAGAAGGATCTAAATTTTTCCATGATCAATTATTTGAGGTTGAAAAGTATAATCAACCAAATACTATTACCAATGATGATTATTCAAAAATGTTGGTTGTTCCATTTAGTTCACCTAAAAGAATTAATCTTGAAGTAATCAAGCTCAATGGAAAGTTTCAAGAGAATGGGACACTTCTTTTCTGATCGAAAATCACGATAAGTTCTCGCAATCTTGATCTGACCTTTTTACAAGATTATTTCCATGATAATGTAATACTTTATTCTCATCAGGAATATTTGTCATATGTGAATTCTTTCGAACAATCCCATGTTAGTAATTGCATGTATTATGATAGGATTGCATATTGGTTGGAGTATTCATATCTCGAAAAGTTTCGAGGGCATGGTAAGATTATATTCACCTTATTTAGAGATCAAGGAGGTAACTTTGACACACTCATTTTATATCATTCAGATGAAGAAAATATGGAACAAAAGGAATTTTTTCAAGAGGATGGGGCACCTCGGTGTAGGCCAATGGTTATGTTAGGTCCCCATAACTCTCACAAGCTTCACATTTCATTTTTTCATGTTTTTGTGACCCAGATAATGACAAAATTGCAGAATGATTGGAGGATTCATACAGAAAGAATGTTACCATTCCCTTGAACATTCTTTCCATGATGATAAAGGTAAGTATGATGTATTTTTTCCATATTTCAATATACTACCATTCTTGTTACAAATATTCGATTTTGTTTTCATTGCAGGATTGGAGTTACTCCGATGGCTACATTGGCAGCATGACTTCACTTAGTATTTTGATTTGTTTAGTAGTTAGAGTAGGTTTCCTTTACTTTTCTTTCTCAATGTTTCTTTTTATAATAACTCATTTATGAACACAAGTGGGTACACCAAGAGAACCATAATATGAATGTTGTTAGGGAAGTCCACTTTAATCCTTTTCTCTCATCTTTTCGTTGAATATTTATTTTCAAAAACACATTATCATCATGGAAATTTTAAATTGGAAAGTAAAGAGATACGTTAATTTGAACTATCAATTCACCTGAGTTAAACCCTGACCCAAGGTGCCACGAGTGGGATGCACTCATATTAATAAGGATTTTTCTATTTTATTTTACTCTCTTTTATTTTTAATAATAATGCTTGGTCAAAGTATCATATTATGCCTTACTATTTTAAGAAAAGAACTTGCTCGCACATGATATTTTATATGATTTAGTTCTTCCTTTATTTTACAATGGGATGCTAGTAGATCCTAAAGCTCGGGTTTATATTTGGCCAAAATTGTTTCTAAAAGTGTTATTTTTCTATTTCAATTTTGTTTTTTTATGCACTTCCGATTTTGAATTTCATTAATAAAATCTGATTTAGTTTGTTGTGTGCTTTTTTTTTTGCTTTCTTTGATTGCTTTGATTGAATTTTTTTTCTTGTCTTTCTTTTTGAACCATTATATTGTTGATCCAAGAGAAATCATTGGAAGGAAGCATTCATTTCAAGACTTTTGTTTTTCAAGCAATTTGAAATAGTTCAAAGAGGTCCTGATATTAAGATATAGCTCAGATAATTGATTTTTAAGTCAATTGTCACCTTCTTTTTGTCCTCAAATTGTCTTTGCCAGAGTATTACACCAAAGATGTGGTTTAAATCTTTGATAATTACAATAATTTTTAAAATTTTCACACCGTCCATATTCTTAAGGAATCACTTTTAAGTGATTCCCCATTCTCTAGATGATTTCTTAAATGAAATCTAAAATCTCTAAACCATGATAAAACTTCCAGTTTTGAAAGAAAATAAATAGCATGATCAACTATTCACCTGTATTGCAATTAACCTCCAGTATCACCCCACTCTCTTTGTCATCAATAAATCTATAATTGTATTATTATTTCAAAGTGGCATACAAGGGTTGAAATCACTTAAGTGTGGGAATTGTGTGTAAACCCGTCGGAGTACTGAAAATGTTCGCTAGTAGTGAGTAAATGCACACATGATACCAAGACAACTTTGTTGAGCTACTGAACAGGCTTGCTGGCAGCGAAGCAATGTCGAGTCAAGAGGTAGTAGGTATATGTTTTTAAATTAACTTTTATGGAATCATACAACATGTGGATACGACTATTGGATGGGATTAAAACATTTGAGTGGGTTAAATGACATCCTTGTCGAGGCTATTGACGCCTACTGGTAGCAGTGTCTTTCTCAATGGTATTGAAGTCCTTTTATAAACATCGTGACTCTTTGATTAATACATTCTTTCAGGTTATAATCCCCTGCAAAGAAAATTATATTGTCTCGTTATAACATTGAGCTTATATCCTAATACTATATGGTCTCAAAGTGAATTTATTTCAGGAATCTTAAATAATTTTTCAAGTCTTATTCTTTTCTTCTTGAGATGAAAGCTTACCAGGTCAGAGATAACTACTTCACTTAGTAATTCGCCATTTCTTGGGCCCCAACAATCCCCTTCTTTTTACATAATGAAAATCTCGGGTCCCTCCAGATTGTACTTGGATTCTTTGTTTTTTTTTTCCTTTTGACTTGATTGGTTTGGTATTGGTTTTATCTGTTTCGAGGTTGGTTTGAGTTTATATTATTTTCTTTTGTTTGGTTTGAATTTCATGAAATTCAAATGCCATTTAATTTTTATTTCTACAAAGTTTTGATGTTGATGGACGAGCTTAATAATTTGGGAGTTTGTTATTACCTCTTCCTTATTGAATTTATCTAGTTATGAGAATGGCTTGGTTGAAGACATGGATAAAGAACAATGATTTTACAGGAATAAATTTTATTTCGACACATCTTTTCTATGACATTCGTTCACATTTGATCAAATTTGAATGAGGGAGAGATGAACATAGAAATATTAATTTAAATGAAAACATTAATTTTTATCAACTGTTTACTTTCGTTTAAATTATGATTATGTTTTCGTATTTTGCTCATTAGCAATCATTTTCACAAAATCATTTGGTAGGTTTAATTAATTTAATTCTTTTGTCACTTTGCATCTCATTTAAAAATAAAAATAAAAGAATTATCTATCATTTGTTTGATTTTGTGAAAACCCAAAATTAATATTTTTCTCCTCTGCATCAACTTGAAGCTTCTAGAATTTTAAGATCATATTTGAAAGGAAAATATAAACAATATTTGTTTAGAACTTATAGTTAGTTTAAATTCACTCTAATTTTATTGTTCTAGATTTTGTTTTATTAAAAAAATTTAGGTTATTAATTTGGGTTCTTTTTGTTTCACAGGTTTCTATTATAAATTATTTGGTATGGATCTCATCATGGATTGATTTTATTATCTAAATACGTTCAATATAATTGATCCAAAAATAACATTGGACTACTGAAAATAATTTATGAGCAACAACAAATAAGATTTGGAAATGGGTTCAAGAACAGACAGACGATTTTTCGAGACTGATTGTAACCAAACCGTAAGAAGTCTGAACAAACGGTTGAAAAACCATCTGCAAAATTGACCTATTTAGCTTACTTGAGAAATTGTTCCGAAACAAATGCATGATTTTAGAGATATTTTTCTCTCTTTACGAGGAAAATTTCAGGTGGCGGAAATTATTAGTGACACCTAGACTATTCATTCATTGCATAAATATATGAGAAAGTTCAGAGCCCAAGAGATCCAAGAAATTTAGAGGAGGAATTTTATCCTTTAATTTTTGTATCTTATTTATTTAGTAAACTTTTTATTTTCAAAAGTAACGGATGGTTGGAGATTTGGGAGAATGGACCAATATTTTCGAAGACCAATATGAAATTTCATATTGCTTAATGACTTTTGTCATGTGAGTAAAATGGTTTTGTTTTCATTATATTATCTTCATATTCTTTGAGTATTTTACTATGCATTGATTTAAATTAGCTTTAGTCTGTTTTATCAATACATGGTTAATTGCTATCATTTATGTATTATTTTTTTCAATCTTTAAGATCTATTATCCCAATTATCTTGATCTTGGTGATTGTATTATTTTGATACAAATCTTGTATTATATTGAGTTTATTCATGTAATTAATATTTGTAAAGATATAATTGTTCAATTGATATTTTTCTTATTGTAGATTAATCTATTATATCATCACTAAGGATCATGATTTATCTTAACATACAGGTTGTTGGAGCAACATTATACATGACAACCAAAAGTTCTCTTTAAATACTCACGAGTTACTAGTCTGTGAATTTGTCTTGGACCATATGATGGACTTATTTTTTTGAAAATATATGAGATACATTTTACTCTTTGGCTTTTGTCCTTTTCTAGATTGTGCAATGTTATCATTGTGTCTCATGTAATTTCTAGATGTGAAATTTTATTTGTATTGAACTAGCTTTAGTTTGTTCTGCATATAACTTTTCATGTTATGTTTTCATTTACTTGGTTCATTATATTTTGGTTATGTTGATATCTTTGATTGATCGTCTATCTATGCATTTTGAGTTTACATCTAATGTTGGGTAGTTGATAATACCATTTGCTGAGAGTTGGAGTTTCTTTCATTTTCAGGTATTGGATATTTTAAAGTCACACGAGATAAAATCTATTTGTCTTTCTGTCATCATAGACTTGTTCCGAAATATACAAGGCTTATTTGAGTTGTTTCAGGAAGTATCGTTCTTTCTTTTGTCATAGATTATACTTGACATAGGTTAAGTGGAGCTTATACAAATACAAAAAGATGAATCTAGCTTAATATTGTCGATCAACGTCGGGTTAGTTATTTTATATTTTATTAGATTTGTTAATCTGCGAATGAATAATGATTACATCACTTAAATGTTAAATGATTTGTCCATTAACGTTATATCATTATAATCTTATTCACTCATTGTTTATTATTTCATCATGTATAGTATAAAAATAGTTCCCTTTTTATTTTTCATCTTGTTTTAATCCATTAGTTGAAAACAATCATTTTCACGAGGCTTTATTTAAACCTTGTGATTATATATATTTATTGTATATAATACTATTAGTTAAGCAATCGTATTAGTGTGCTGATTGATTAAATTTTACCTTTAGTTAGTGTACATATTTTAGTTTTCTTAGGATCCTAGTTGGCTAATGGAGCCAATAAACTCGTTAGGGTATATTATCCCAAATGGCTTGGGTTAAGTAGAAAACCCCGTACTGGATCATAAACACCCGTCAATAGGTTGTGCTCATTCGCAAGAAGATGATTACAGTGAGGCTTTGAATGCCTTTTTACAATAAATAGGAATGTCAAAAACCCTAGACATCCAAAAACTTAACCCTAGGAGATGAAGTGCCAAAAGTCATGTGGGCCCCGTTTGGGTAAGTTAATACATCAACTTCCTAGGGTCATAACTTTTGCATACGATGTTCATTTTAGACACACGATAGCCTGTTGGAAAGGTCTATCTGAGGAATACCCATTCTTTTTATAATTATCAAAGGCCATTTCTGACTGTTACGAGCCCTAAAAACGTTTTTTAGGGCCTCAAAATGGCCCCACAAGTCAGGGACCCAAAAACTAGGAAAAAACCTGCAAAACTGAAAAACTGCCAAAATGAACCAGTTGGAATAGGTGGGAGGCCAGCGAAATCCATATGGATCAATCCTCCCCCTTAGGAAGCAATGATATCCATTGCGTTGAGTTCCTCCTTTAGATGAGGAAATTTATGTTGAATTTGGACCCGAGTGAGCCACTTGCCTTGGTGCAGGAGCTGCCCTACTTTGAAAAATCGATAAATTGGGATCGTTTGTTGTCGGGAGACTTTGACCTATGTGTACACAATATGATCATTGGATTCATGTTGCATGCAGTCAGGGTTGAGCTATGTTGGTGTTAACTGCTCTGCTATCTCTGAGGTGTCCAATAATGGTGGGAAATATGGTCAAAGGATAGGCACGTTGAAGGCTGGGTGCAAGCCAAGGAAAGGGGGAATGTTGAACACAAAATAATTTTCACCCAAAACCTTGGCGATGGTGTGTGGCCCATACTGCAGTGGGCGAAGCTTTTGATGGGGCCCTGTAAGGCGTTCTTTCTGCAAGTGCAACCAAATTTTGTCTCCCACCTTAAACTTATGTGGCACCCAGTGTTGATCATGGAACTACTTGTACTTGGAATTGGACTTGTGTAAAATATCTTGAACCTATTGGAGGATGTGATGGATCTGTTCAATGAATCAGGTGGATTTGTCAGCTTTTGGTGTTGCAGGAGACAAGTCAAATGAGGTGTTCTCCAGGGGTAGTGCAATATCCATGGGGCCCAATGGTTGGAATCATAACTCCACCTGAAAGGGGTTGTGTCTAGTTGAGCTATGCAGGGATCGGTTGTAGATATGTTGGAAATAGGCAATACTCTCATCCCATGTGTGGGGGTACTTGGAATTCTACATGCTCGGGATATGTATGATCATTCGATTGAAGACCTCAATTTCACCATCTGTCTGTGGGTAGAAGGCAGTGGATTTGGTTAGCTTGGTATCCAATAGTGACTAGAGGCTCAACGAGAACGTGCTGAGGAACCAACTGTCCATATTTGAGATAATGGTTTGTGGGATCCAAAAGTGTACCCAGACGCGTTCAAAGAATATATTGGCAGTGCCCTCTGCAGTGATGTTCTTCTTGCAGGTAGCCAAAATTACCATCTTGAAAAAGAGATCAAAAACCACAAAAACACATTCATTTCCCCTCTTGGTGGATGGGAGGCCTGACATGTATTCATTGATATGGATTCCCATGGCTTGTCAAGAGTAGGAAGAGGGGTTAACATGCCCTATTTCTTTGTGGTCGGTTTGGCAATAGTGCAAGTAGTGCGGGACCTAATATACTTGTCGACATCCTATTGAATTTTCGGCCAGTAGAAATGTTTTTGCAGCACTGACACTGTATTTTCGAAGCCAAAGTTTCATGCCACCCAACTGTAGTGAGCTTCTGAAATCAGCTTCACGTGCTCACTTTATGGAACGCAGAGATGGCCCAAACGAAACAACAACCCATTCTGAAGATGGAAATTAGCGACCACTGAGTTTGTTCCCAAAATTTGGTAGGTGGTGGGGAAGTCAGAGTTTGTCTCATAAAGATGGGGCCATCCATAGGTCTCATGTGTTCAAGAGTATATCACCGTGGTGACTGTCGCGACTAGAGGTCGGCTGAGGAAATCAACAACATTGTTGGTATTTCCTATTTTATAATTGATGTTGAGGTGGAACTGTTGTAAGTATGTGGACCACTTCTGATGGTTGTCATTCTGCAATTTACCTTGGGTCTGCATGAACTGTTGTGGCTTGTGATCAGTGTGGATGATTGTCTCCTTCTCCAGAATGTAATGTGTCTACTGGCGACAGACTTACATAATGGAGTACATTTCTTTGTCGTAAGTAGGGTACTTACACACAACATTTGATAGTGTCTCACTATGATATTCCATGGGGTGGCCGTGTTGAGTGAGAATGACACCCAACACATAGTCTAAAGGATCCATCTCGATCTCAAAGGGATGTTGCAAGTACAATAATGAAATTACTAGGGATGAGCACAAACATTGCTTCAATTCATCGAAGTCTTGTTGTTGGGACATTCCCCACACAAATGTTTCCTTACCGACACCCCCGGTTACTTGGTTGAGGGTACATGCGATATGAGAGAATCCCAAAATAAACCTGCGATAGAAATTGGCGAGGCCCAAGAAGCTTCGAATCTCAGTGCATGTAGTTGGGGATGGATAGTCACGGATGACCTGGATATTGGTTGGATCCACATGCACACCATGTTGATCAACAATGTAGCCTAAGTAATGTATCGTGTCCATGCCGAAGGAGCATTTTTCCAAGTTTTCATATAGTTTGTGTTGTCTTGGGGGGTGGAGAACCTGTTGTATATGTTGCAAGTGTTCCTCCCATGTCTTGTTGTAGATGAGGATGCCATCCAGATACACCACTACAAAAGTACTAGTGAAAGGTCGTTGGATATCGCCCATCATCCTCATAAAAGTTGTTGGAGCATTTTTCAAACCAAAGTGCATGACCAACCATTCAAAAAGACCTTTTGACTTGAAGGTGGTTTTCCATGCATCTATATGTTCTATTGGGAATTGGTGGTAGCCGGAATTCAGATCAATCTTACTGAAGTATTTAGCCCCCATGAGCTGATCAAGGAGGTCGTTGATTCAGGGAATCGAGTACCAATTCAAGACTGTGATTTTATTCAGGGCCTGGTAATCAATGCAGAGTCTCCAGGTCCTAGGTTTTTTCTGCACCAGTACGATTGAGCTCCCACAAGGTGATGAGATGGGATGGATGTGCCCCTTGTGGAGAAGTTCTTGGATCTGCCTCTTGATATTCTCGTTTTCTAACATGGAGTGGCAGTAGACTAGCCCATTGGGTAGCGGTGCACCTGGGTTCATATCGATGTGATGCTTGACCTGGCAGTGCAGAGGTACCTTGGTAAGAGAGGAGAAGATATCTGATTATTCTTCCATGACCTTATCCACTTTCTTCTATTGTGTGGAGAGATCGATCACGAAGGCCATGGATGTGGTTGCGATCTTTCGCTTACTCTGAGAGTGAATCATGAACAAGACAAATTTCTCGGTCTGAGAGATGACCTTGTTGCATTCCTTAGCAGATATCAAGGAAATAACACTAGGAGAGACTGCCTCGGGTATCCTATACAATTTCCTATTCAAAGTAATAATAATAGTATGAGGCCTAGAGTGATGTACAACATGAGGTTTCCATAAGTAAGGTTGTCCCAAAAGAAGATTACAAACTTCGACAGGAGAAACATCACACAATACCTCATCTTTGAAGGGCTTGATGTCATATGACAGTCGACATTGTTGGTTGATGTGGAGATATCCTTGCACCCTCTAATCCCTCCCTTACTTTCGATCCTTCTCGGTCTATACATCAACAAAAAAAAAAAAAGTAGCTCAGCATTTGCTCCACACTTTAACTTAGTGCCATAATCATGTAGCAACTACATTGCTAGCAGTCAAGAGCATGCAAAACAGAGGCAGGATACACATCGTACGCCTTTGTTCCTTCAACCTACTCAACATGCTAATAAAATTCTCGACTCTGAGACTAGGACAAATCGCCAACAACAATATGTTTCATATCTTGTGGATAGAAATGGACAAATAACATCTCAATAAAAATGGATGTCTACCGAGACAATGAAGCACAAATTTCCTCATTTGTTGGCGGAAGCGCAGATGTTTCCAAATTTAAACAGGGAGGAATTGAGCCACCAAGAAGGGTCCACCCCCTCCTTCGCCACTCATGATGATAACGTTTAGTATGTTGTCAATAATGTCTATTGTTGACTTATGTCGCTATTCTTGTTGAGCAGGGCACTCCTCAATAAATGTTAGCATGTTAATTTGTGTAATCTAGATCCAAAATTGTTTATCTATGGTTTATCTCTCTTTTTATGTTTTGTAAATCAATCTGTATTTTGCATGTCTTTTTCCGGATATACACTTGTAAGAACATGATGTATTTAGAAACAACAAAATTACGAGGAAAATCATTAAACAATAAAGTATTTTTATATCTAACATTTTTCTATTTTATCCATCTTAATATATGTTTTGAAGTTCTAATTTAAAAAAGGAATGTACACTTACTTTAATGATATGAAATTATTAATTAAAAACATGACTCACTTAAATGTAATTATAAAAAGAAACCTTAAAACATTGGAGGGGTATGATGTTCATTTGCAAGCTTACTATACACTTCAATTGTTTTATGTGAATCCTAAAAATTCTCTTGACACATTTAACTTTGTGTTTTTCCAATTTTTTATTCCCTCCCAGCAAGAGAGAACCTTAAAATTGTAAATATACACAAATTTTCATAATATAGAATTACTAATTAAAAAGAAATGAAACCCACTATTCCACTTGTACAAATTTAAATGTAATTGTGAAAGACATCTTAAAAATGGAAGAGATATGCTGTTGATTAGCAATGTTACTTTATACTTTCTTTCTTTCATTCACTATGAGATATAATGAATAATTAATTAATTAATAAACGAAAATTATAGTTATACCCCTATCTACTTTATTTGTCAAAATTCACTTGGGTTGAAATTGTTATTTATTTATTCACCTAAGATATAATGAATTAACGTTATAGTTATACACCTACCTACTTTATTTGTCAAAATTCACTTCATGTGTTTTCTATTCAGGGTTGAAATTGACTCCGTCATAGAAGAATAGATTGCAAAACATATATGTGAACGCACTGCAGCGTTTGCGTTTTGGATTGGTGTGGAGAACATTCACTTTTCTAGAAGAATTTGCACTCTAGACTCTTGTGGATGGAGTTGATTTTTGTTAATTATGAAAAGACTAAAGCACATCAGGTTCTTTGTACCGAAAACATGCGCAAAGTTCATGGAATATGATACATTTTAGGACTGAATGCCCGTAGCGAGAGATCTCTGGATGCTTCTGGGCTTCCGTCCCTATGAGCTACTTTAGCGGTAAGGAATTTTTTTACTTAATGGAAATTAAAGCAAATATGCCTACTTTTATAAAAGTAAGTTGGCTCCATTCACGCATTCGAGGAAAAGATGCCAATACCTTTGACTCGGAGCATAATATTTACGAAAGCAACGCGAACGTTTTATGGGAATTTCCGAAGTGTATTTCCAGACATTTTCGGATTGCCCACCTATGAAGATATCCACTACCATAATAAAAAGCAGATATTCACCGGGCATATTATTTACAAAAGCAACGCGAACTTTTAACGGGAATTTCCAAATTCCCTTTCTAGACATTTCCACATTGCCGAGCTATGAAGAAATCCACTTCCTTATGAAAAGAAGCAGATATTCCAGTAATTCATGGAGTCTCTGGGGATTCTGGAAGCCTACAAATTCCAGATTGGCACATTGTCACGTTGATGTATTGAAGCACTCGATCAATCCTCATCTTTATCTCATCTGCGCTTCCGTTTTGTTGGTCTGAATCATGCCAGTTGAGGAGCAGCTATGTATTAGGCAGGCGCCCCGCAGCAGGAGTCATTGTATTCATTACAAAGAATTGAAGAAGGAGGCACATTGGATTCCTGGAGATGCTCTCTTACCATCCAGGTTATGAACTTACTCAATTGCCGGAGTGATTGCTTGATCAGGACTTAGCCGATTCTAAGTGTAAGAATTAGCAGGTCGTTAAGGATATGAATGCGTTTTTTTTTATGATTCATAGCAGTAGAGTAATGTTATGTGTGTTGGTAGCTTATTCCTGCCGAGAATGGCCCCATTCTACCCACCTGAAAGATTCACGAGGCAGATTAGAAAGCCTGGGATGGAGTAACGAGTCATAATTGTTCTTTGGTTTCTCCTCAAATTCCGTCGTGCATGCTATCCTGAATTCATCATAATGTTCAGTGCTAGTCTCATCAGCGGTAACAGTTTTCCTTGTAAGTTCAGTCTTGGATGAATTGTCACGGGTGGAATCATAAGGTTTCTTGCTGGTGGCAGATTCTGGTTAAATTTCATAATAGGTAACCTAGAAATCGTATTCAAGTGAATAGAATTGACTTTCTTAAGCTGGAGTTGGCTTACGGCGGTGGCTTGATGCAGAGGAGGAAGAGTAGGTGAATCGGGGCTTCGTGAATAAATTAGTTAAAAGATTTAAACAGAAAAAACAATAATATATTTAGGAGGAATATTGATGGTTGCAGTTCTTGTGTTCTCTTTGAGTAGACGTACTATATTGATGGTTGCAGTTCTTGTGTTCTCTTTGAGTAGACGTACTAAAAAAAATCCGGCGTGTTTGACGGATCAAAGTTTTAAGGGCCTCATAATAGATCCAAACCCTAAAGAAATCTCTAAACGACCTGAAACAATACTTGATATAATTTTTTTCCTTGGATTCAGACGAGAATGTTGTGTGCAAAGAGTGAAGAGAGATATTTCACAGTCCGAAGCTATTCTCCAGGACACGTATTTAAGTGATAGGAAATCTTGTATCGAATATGTGTCGACAAAATTTTCAGACGTGTCCGACAAAATTTTCACAATAAATAAGGCCTCATTTAATCAAAGAGGACCGTGAAATGCATATAGCTTTTCTCATATCTTATCGAAATGGCATGTTTTATAAAAAAAAATTTTAAAATCCAAATTTTCTTTACAAAGAATTAGAAAAAACTAATATATTAATTTTTTATTATGTTTTCTTTCTTTTAATATGCTACAACAATTTCTAACGGATGAGAAATATAACTATGTTTATATAAACAAATCGATTGTAATTGTTATATTTAGAAAACTAACATTGAATGTAACATTGGTTGATTTACAAATGCCCATAAACCCACAAGAGATAATTCATGTTGGTTGCATCATTGGCTCACCATTTGCCAAGACACGACTCTCTCCAATATTTGCATTCCAAACATTTTTATAAGTTTCCTTTGGGATAGAGTGTTTTTATTGTGTTTGGTGTAAACCATAATCTACAACCCCACTTGCCTCTAATGAGGGCCTTAGCATGGTAATTAAATCCATTGCACATGAACATCAAAAAGCATATTGCAACAATGGATATGCTATCGAATTGCATTTGCAAATGAGAGCTCTCTTTGCACCACTAGACTGTAGAGTGCATTGTTATCTGTGTTCACAAAATTGCAGAGAGAGAGAAAACCATTGGTTTTCGACCCTCCACCAAATCTGGAATAAAGTTCATTCATGCTTTGCTTGTTGGAGTATGTATCATAGTTACAAAATTCGGTCGAATAAGCTTGAAGAACTCGTAAATTTGGCAATTCAGTTCGATTCAGCCACTAATACGTCAAATTTGATTTGATATGAGTTAAAATCGATCTCAAGGGATTTTGTGGGCATTCATTTTGATGCCAAATGAGTTTGAGTGGGCATTTAGTTTATTTGTTACTTGAACCCACAAAACAAAATTGGCACAAAGTAAAACACCATCATACCAGGGGAAATGAGCAACTTCGAGCAAGGGATATGGAGCAAGAGGGATAGGCCTAGATAGTGTTGATCGTCTGGTTGTTATTTGAATCCTTGCCCTTTCATCTTTCCTTTACTAAATTAAGAATCTCTACTTTGGGGTTACTTAGTGTTTGAATCTCTGGTCCAAGGATGGGTTTGATGGCCTCCTTAGATACATTTTTTCCCTTACTAACATAGAGATGGTGGTTTTTCATGTTAGAGATAATGCCTAATTAATGCCACATGCTAGATTTTATGGATTGGATTGGGTTTGTAGGAGAATGTTGAGAGATTCTCTAAACCTCTCCCTCCAAGAGTGGAATAAGTTGGATCTCACAACACTTATTTAAGTGTGATGTATCTTTTTATATTGTGTGCAATACAAATTATCATTTATGTATTTATGTGATATGGATTCTCTCCATATTATCAATTTGGTATCAAAGAAGGTATGGGATCCAAGAAAATGAGAGATAGTATTTCTTAGATGTAGAGTAGATTGGTGTGAGTAGATATAGATTAGTAATAGCGTGTGAAAGTTTTTTCTATATGAGAGTGGATTAGTTTTATGTGTAGGTTATTGTTAGTGTTGATATTGTTGCGTTATGTCTACCTTTGAAGTGTGGAGGTTTACGAAAGTATGGATCACTATCTTTATGAGCCCACGAGTCATACGAGTCAATAAGAGGCAAACTACCAATGTGAAGATCAACCAATCTGCATATGAGAAGGAGCCTGTGCCGCTGGAGGAAGGGGCCATAAGGAGGAGTTATAGAACTGTAGAAAGGAAGTTGTTGTAAGATTTATTTATGTGGCGTGGATGATGATCGCTGGAAGAAACCACTGCCAAACACACTGTTGTTGAAAGAATAGAATTGTGCACTGCATAGTTTTCTGGAAGAAGTCAATAGATTGATCGTTTCTATTGTTCATGGAAATTCAAAGATGTCGCTAAATTCATGTGGGTCGTGCCTTTGGACTGTTCAAATCCGTTGAAGCAGCCATTGATTTGTAGAGATGTCTTCCGCCACTTATACCAAAGTCATACATCCTCTACCACATCATTATCAACATATGGCTTGCAATTATGGATATCATACTGGAATTCTTTATTTTGTTTATAATCATACGCCTACTGGTGGTTATCTCTGTTATTTCAGGGCCACATGTGTACCTCATCGTAAAATTACAGAAATGCCTAGTGATAATAATTCTCAAGTGAGGCAAAGGTAAAGTTTGGATGGATCCCAATAGATTGCAGTATGGATTTAGTGACATGAGTCAACATTCAATAAGGCATGATATTGTCTTCATTAGAGCCATGATTTATGAAAATAAGGAGCTGACTGTGTGGAATTTGTGAAGTTTGAAGAGTTTTGTTAGTAGTGTAAGTTAAGTTTGAGAGATTGTGAATTCAATGAATATGCATTGAATATTGTATGAGATCTTGGAATTTGAAACATATTGAATGAAATATACCATATATAAAATGTATGCAGAACAAAAATAAAATGCTAGTAATGGCAGAATAACAACATTATAACCATAACATTCACCACAATAACACTGAAATGATATGAGAATAATAACATAAATAGCACTTTGAATCTGAAAGCAATGTTCATGATCCTCTTCGAGGGGGCAACCTCCAGTTGAGAATACCTCTATTAAAAAAATATCCAAGCTAGGTTTCTCATACCCTCGACTCTTATTTATACTAAAAAGAATCATCTAGAGGAAGATCCTTCTAGATGCGAAAGCTTCTATTAGGTATTCATACATCCTCCTTATTCTATTTTATTGAAAGGAATTATTAATATTGACCTTTATAACATCTAAATATATTGTTATACCTATGTGTGGCTTAGGACCCTAACATGTCCGCCCCCTTAGAAACAACCTTGTCCTCAAGGCTTGAGATGAGGAAATTGTTGCAAAATGGTAATTGGTTCTCAAGTGGTGTCTGCTAGAGTTGTATCTTTCCACTGGACTAGCACTTCCTTGATGGTTATCTCACATAGACGATGCTCACGATGGTCCAAAATTGTTTCTGGCTGTAGCCAAATGGATCCTTCTTCAGCTAACTCTGGAAGGTTGGTTTGAATTTTGCACTTAGCTCCAATCACCTTCTTTAAGCATGAAACATGAAAAATAGGATGTAGCTTCGAATGGTTGGGCAAAGATAACTGATAGGCTAATTGTCCCACACACTTGAGAATGGTATAAGAAACATAAAATTTGGGCACTAGATTCTGACAATTCTCGGCCTTGAGGGAAGTTTGCTTGTAAGGTTGGAGTCGAAGAAACACCTGATCCCCTTCTACAAATTGACGTTCAGAGTGACCTTGATCTGCTTGTTGCTTCATGCAATTCTGTTCCATGACCAAATTCTCTTTAAGGGTATGGAGAATAGCCTCTCGAGATATAAGTGTTAGGTCAACCCCCTGGACCTTCAAGGAACCCGATAAGTATGAGAGAACTAAAGGTGGGTTTTGTCCATATACTTCTTCAAAAGGAGTCATGTGTGTAGTTGTATGGTATGAAGTGTTATACCACCGTTCAGCTAGGGGTAACTATTGAGCCCACTGATTTTGATTTTTCGAGACAAAGCACCTCAAATATGTTTCCAAACACTTGTTGACAACTTCCATTTGGCCATCAGTCTGGGGATGATAAGTTGTGTTGAGATGCAATTCAATGCCTTGTATCTTGAATATTTCTCGCCAAAATTGCTTGTGAAAGTTGGGTCGCGATAAAAAACAATAGAGTGTGGCATGCCATGAAGATTGAAGACTTGATCCATGAAACTTTGAGCCACCGTGGATGCTATAAATGGGTGTTGAAGGGCGCAGAAATGAGCATACCTGGAAAGGATATCAACAACCACTATGATGATGGATTTATTTCCTAATTTGGGTAAGTCGGTAATAAAATACATAGAGATATCCATCCAGATAGCAGGTGGAATCGAGAGCGGTTGTAGTGTGCCCGAAGATCTGACTGTTTCTCCCTTGTTGCATTGGCACACATCACATTCAACTACAAAATTATGAATGTCCTGTTTCATACCATCCCTAAAAAAGGAACGTTTGACCCTATCATAGGTTTTGGTGAACCCGGAGTGCCTTACTATGGGTGTAGCATGAAGCTCAGAAAGTACCATGGATTTAAGCTTGGATTGTTTACTTAAATACAAATGGCCTTTGTATCAAAGGTCATCATGGAGCCAAGAGTACCCTAGGGAAGCTAGAGCATTGGATTGCAATTGTTGGATCAACTGCGAACTTTTGGGATCTTGTAGCCATTCTTGGCAAACGGCTTGCCAATCTGGTACAATGAATGAAAGAGAAAAAAGGGATCCTTCATCTTGATATTTTTGGGAAAGTGCATCTACAACCACATTGTCTTTGCCTTTCTTTTAAATGATCTCATAATCATATCCAAAGAGTTTAGTCACCCATTTTTTTTGTTATGGGGAGGAAATGCGTTGTTCCAGAAAATACTTAAGGCTTTGATGGTCTGTCTTAATTTGGAAACTTTGTCCCAATAGATAAGGGTGCCACAGATCAATGAAATGCAGAATAGCCAACATTTCCTTTTCATAGATGGATTTTCCCAAATTTCTTTCAAATAGTTGCTTACTGGTAAAGGTCAAAGGTCGACCCTCTTGCCTAACGATAGCACCAATTCCTTTCCCTGAGGTGTCACATTCCAACACAAAGGTATTTTTGAAATCGAGAAGGGCGAGGACTAGAGTGGTGCACATGGCCATCTTCAAGGTTTGAAAATCTTGAGTAGCAGCTGGAGTCCAAGTGAAAGAGTTCTTTTTTAGGTGAGTAGTGAGAGGTGCAACAATCTTCCCATAATTCTTAACAAACTTGCGATAATACC
>JZKD02S2283417.1:408515-419541 GCA_000966675.3 Picea glauca | reverse complement strand
ATGGCAGAGAAAAGGATAGAAGACATGATTCATGAGGCTTTGGAAGGTGGAGGGGGCATTACACAAGCCAAAGGGCATGACCAAAAAATCATAGTGGCCCTCATGAGTTATAAAGAAAGTCTTGCAAATGTATTCCTCTTTCATACATATCTGCTGGTAGCCCGAATGAATATCAAGTTCAGTGATGAATTGGGTGAAACTCAATTCATCCAGGAGCTCATCAATGACAGGAATGGGGAATTTGTCTTTGATGGTAAGTTTGTCGAGGGAAAGGAAGTCAGGACACATTCACCAAGAACCTTCTTTATTTAGGACCATGACCATAGGAGAAGAGTAGGGGCTTGTAATAGGGTGGATAACACCTGCATTAAGGAGTTCCTAGACCATTTTCTCAATTTCATTTTTTTGGGAAAAGGGGTGACGATACGAATGGATATTGGGAGGAAGGCTTCCGGGTACAAGGGGAATGGAATCATCATGAACACCACAGGAAGGAGGGGGTCCTTGGGGAGTGAAAAATACCAATTGATGTTTATAAATGATGGCTCGGAGGTATTGCAGGACCGAGGGTGTCTCTATTGCTTGTATGGCATGAAGTTGGATGATAACACCAGAATGACATTTTTTGAGCATCTTTTCCATGCGATGGGAACTAATGATCTCAGGTGAACCGGTGGTGATGCCTTGCAACTTATATTGGTGGTCCTCCTAGTTGAATTGCATGGTTAAGTCTTTAAAATCCATGAGAATGGGACCCAAAGTCCTTAGCTAGTATACACCCAACACAATGTCATAACCTCCCATGTTGATAGAAAACATATGGGATTTCAGGTGGTAGTCACCAATCTGGAGACGCACATTTTCGCAATGCTCTCTGCATTTCAGGGAACCGCCATTGGCAATCATGATTTGAAAATTATTGACAGCATGGATATAGGAATGATTTTCTTGGGCAATGCGGCGATGAATAAAATTATGGGTGCTACCACTATAAACCAGAATGATGACCTTTCGATGCTTGATGTAACTGATTATCTTGAGGGTTTGGGGAGTGGAGAAGCCAATGAGAGCATTGAGGGAAATGACCGGTTCTACTTTGGGAGGATCGGAGGGAGGGGTTATGTCAGTGGATTCAAGTGACTCAGACACAAAGGGAGTTTCTACATCCTCTTCTAAAATATCCTCGGAGATGGCCATAAAAATATTTTTTTCTTTACACTTGTGGTCGAGGAAATATTTGTCATCACAGTTATAATAAAGGCCTTTGAGTTAGCGTTCATCCATTTCAAGCTTGGTTATTTTTAGATCTTTAGTGGAGCAGAGGGAGTAGTGGGATTTACTGGTTTAGAGAGAGGAATAAAGGAGGGTTTTTAGTTTTGAGAAGATTCAACCTGTTGTTCTTATTTATCTCTTTTAGTACCCTCCGACAAACTCTAAGGCCTAGCCATGAGGACATGGGCCCAAATCTCATCCTTGAGGCCGCTGATAAAACACTCTCGGAAAAAAGCATCAGACATGCCCTCTGTTCTAAAATCCAGGTGCTCAAAGGCAGCTATAAAGTCTTCCACTGTTCTTAATTGTTTCAACTTTGTCAAACGACCCAAATGGTTGGTGTCAGTGTCAAAGCGTTCATAAATCTCTTCCACAAAGTTTTTCCAAGCAATATGCCCTTGACGAGAAGTTTTTATCCATTTCCACCATTGCCAACATTCTTGATCTAGATGGAGAACACCATATCGGAGTTTGGCCAAGTCATTTGTAATGTTGTATAAAGAGAAATAATGTTCCATTTGGGTTACACAACCAGTGGGGTCCGAGCAATCAAATTTGGTCACATCCACCTACGGAAGGCGTAGGTCACGTTGGAAGTGATGGTTGTGAAAGTTATGGGAATGAGAGGAATGGCCACCTTCAGTATGTGGAGGTGAGGAAGAGGAAGGGTTATCTGTAGGGATATGCAGTTTGGTGCAGAGTGCCGAAAAGACTGATTCAAGATGGGTGGTGAGGTCTTATCTGATTTCCTCCATTGAGGACTGCATGGTCATATTGATGGTGGCAACATTGGCACAGAGTTGTTTCACTTGTTTTTGGGTCTTGATGAGACCATATTGCAAGGTGTTGAAGCGAGCTTCCATGTCTTGGCTATGGGTATGGGCCATGACGATGGGAGAACTGAAAAGGGGCGGGCAGGGTCAAAAATTTTGTTGACAAATGATATGGATGAATGTGATAAGGGCGAAGAGATGAATCCAATGGAATAGGTCTCAAATAATGGTGAAAAAATTTCCAGACTCCAGTCTGAAGAATACTGTAGAGAGAAAATGCCCAAATGCTTAACCAGAAAGAAATGTATATTTACTTGGCAACCCGAACACAATTGCGCGACAATAGATCTTATTTGTTTTATTTTTTTTTATCATTCTGTCCCCAAGGGTTAGGTATTCAAGGATTCTACAGACAACGGTTTTCCCTGTGCTATATCTCTCTGATATATGTGTGAGGTCCAACAATAGTTCTCGGCCCAATATCTCAGGGCACTAACTAAGGAGGATAGACCATACCCTTAGTCGTACTACCCGACTACCTAGGCACTAGAGAGTATCTTCCTAAGTATTGTTCTCGGCGACACTATAGCAGTCAAGCGACCGATTGGTTTATCTAAAGAGGTCTTTAGGTAATCTAGGTCTATCCGTACACAGGTTTTGTCTGATGTGATACCACTTGAAGGGGTACCAACAGGGGTTACAAGGGTGGCCAACATATGTGCGCTTAAGTACCACTTGTATTTCCTGCATGTATGAATCCCTGAACCGTGGGTTTATGCATGTAACAACAGATCTCTGTGGATTAAAGACGTCGGAATATGTCTCTACCCTGAAGAAAAAAAAATTAACCCACACGTTTTGCTAAGGAAAGTCCTCTGATACCACTTGTAATATACCAGATATAAAATGTATGCAGAACATAAATAAAATGCTAGTAATGGCAGAATAACAACAATATAACCAGAACATTCACCACAATAACACTGAAACGATATGAGAATAATAACAGAAATAACACTTTGAATCTGAAAACAATGTTCACGGGCCTCTTTGAGTGGGCAACCTCCATTTGAGCAGAGCTCTATTACAATAATATCCAAGCTAGGGTTCTCATACTCTCGACTCTTATTTATACTAAAAAGAAACAACTAGAGGAAGATCCTTCTAGAAGCGGAAGCTTCTATTAGGTCTTCTTACATCCCCCTTATTCTATTTTATTTAAACGCCTTATAAATATTGACCTTTGTTACATCTGAATATATTCTTCTACCTATGTGTGGGTTATGACCCTAACATTGAGCATAGTCAACACAATGTGTAAGAGAAAAGATTGTTAGAATTGACTACTCTAACAAGTTGTAGGTGGTGAACGAAGATCCAAGATGATGAATTCAAATCTTGTATGTGTGGTGTGCTTAAAGGTTTTATATGTTTACGTGTTTTTGTATAAGCAAGTAGGAACTCTTGTATCTTGATATAAGTTGGCAACCCCGGTTTCAAGAACAATTGTTCTTATGATTGGAAGTCACATTGTATAACTGATTTTTGAAGACATTATGTACCGAGACTGTCTTGCTACAAACTGAAGGATAGCTGAAAGACAAATATCTCATAGATGGAGGTACACCCATTGGATGATTCATTACTTGACATCTTTTCCCATGGCAGCCCCAGTATGTTGAGTTTGTCAATATTGTCTATTGTGAAAGTACAAGAATGATGATCTGAAACATTTATACTTTAAATAAGTTGAAAGGAAAGCTCGAAGAAGAGGATGAGAAAGAGCGCAATCCAGAGGTGTCAGAGTGGGTGTATACGTTGATGAGGATCATGCCAGACAAGGTGTTGTAATCTTTTCTGTTATGTAATTTGTCAAGTTTTGTAATGTAGGCATTAACCGGGGGTGTTAGAGATAATGCCTAATTAATACTACATACTAGATTTTAGGGATTGGATTGGGTTTGTTGGAGGATGTTGAGAGATTGTCTCAACCTCTCCCTCTAAAAGTGGAATAAGTTGGATCGCACAACACTTATTTATGTGTGATGTATCTATGTTTATTGTGTGCAATACAAATGATCATTTGTATGTTTATGAAAAATTATCATTCGTATGTTTATGTGATATGGCTTCTCTCCATATTCTCAATTGTTCATAGCCTCATACACTAGTCATGAAAAACAACTATCCATGTGCATCGATCAGGGGCGTCCAACAAAAGAATAATAAGAAGAAGCAACATAGCTACTAGAAAGAAGAAAAAACAAGATTTATACAACATTAGGGAAATCAGAGAGTTTGTGTGTTTGTCTCTGTTTCTGTCTAGGAAGATTTATACAACATTAAATACAAGAACAACATTTCTGTTAAATAGAGGAAAACAGACCATCCAAGGGCAAACAGCTGAAAATATTTGAATTTTTTTTAACATGTTTTCTTATTTTTAAGATTTATACTCCAGATTTTTTTCTGTATCAAATTCAAAATTCAATTCTAATCCGAATTCAAATTCAAACTTGGTAACTATAGTATGATATGTATTGAAGCATTATCCCTTAAAATTATAATTAGACAGAATTTGAATTCTAATTTTTCCCAACGATGTTAATAAAACAGATAGACGTATCGTTGATGGATCAGTTTTTCAACAATTCGTTTTATGAGAAAAACTCTAACCGCACAGCAATTTGTTTTCCAAATAGCGAATTGGTTTTTCAAGATGCTGTCTCATCTTCCTTTTCTAAATAATTCATTCATTAGAGACCCAGTTTCTCACGTTGTATGCCTCTTTGCGATTTTGTTGTCTTCCGCAGCCAGGATTAGGTGTGTTCACTGCCCTAAAATTTAGTTGCAACATTGTATGCGCATCCCTCTTTGCGATTTTGTTGTCTTCCGCAGCCAGGATTAGGTGTGCTCACTGCCCTAAAATTTAGTTGGAACCTTGTATGCGCTTGATGCGTTGTACCACAATATTTAATCCTCGCGCCTGTGAGTTGTTTTTCTATATCGAGATTAGTGTCCGTTGTACTAGTATTTACCTTCCTTCTTAAAAGAAAAAAATCTAGATTAAAAAATAACTTCCTCAACTCTCCAAACTTACGATAGGAATTGGCTAGGCCTAATACATTTTATCATGAGAATTTCCTTCATATTTTTCAACTTGAAAATCCATTATATTCTCATCTCCTAGGCTATCTAATGAGCTAAATGTAAAAAAAAAAATATTCACAAATTACACCTTGGAAAAGACAACTCATTTATTTTAAATTTTATTTTATGGTCTTTTAGAAAATCTTTTAATTTCTATAATTAACTAATAGTTTAGGAGTTACGAGGAGCTCAGTCCCTTCAGCCCCCACCCTTAGAGGAAGTGGCCATCTTTAGTTTCTATAATCAATTAATGATTTAGGAGTTAAACGCAGATATATGTCCCTTGAACCTCACCCCACGTGAGGAAGTAGGTTAAGTTTTTCTTCAATAATTTCATCATGGTTCATTTGCCTCAAAATGTTTTAAATGAGCAATTTTGATGTTGGATTCTTTTTTATCAAAGTTATTGTAAAGTTATTGTAAGTGATTATTTATGAAAAGTTTATAAGAATATAATCACAAGTATGGCGATCTTGGAAAGCTTCTCTTAATGTTTTTCAAGCACAGAAACAAAATTCTAAAGAATCACAAGTAATCGCTTACCCTCTTAAGATCCTATAGATCAATTAGGTCTTAGTGGATGTTAATCACCATCATCATCATCAATATCGTCAAAGTTATTGTAAGTGATTATTTCATAAAAATATAATATAATATAATTAAAGAAAACTAGTTTTTAGTTGTTATTATTATTTTTTTAAATATAATTTATAAATCATTACAATGATATATTTATTATAAGTTTAATATATCATTTTAATTTAGATGGAGAGGATAGTGTTTCATTCCACAACCACTCAAACTAGATTTAATTGAAAATATCTGTATAATATATTTTAATTTTTTTTAATAACATTATTTATAACACACATTGTTGTGGAGTCCATATTTATTTAAATACAAGAAAATGTAGTCACTTTTAACAATGCATTAATAAATAAAGGATTGTTTTTAACAATGCTATGGAAAATGGGGAAGTGAACCCCAGAGGGCTCCATGTCATATTCCCAGCTAAGCTAGGCTAGGATATACATATCTTTGTCAAATTATGCTCTACACCTATTCATAAATTTTTACAAACATTTTTCATTCATAAAATAATTTCATCAAACACATTGCAAATATTACCAATACACATGAAATGGAAAGGTCACCATGACATGTTTTTATGAAAGGAATCCAAATACCAACAAGTCTCTAATGGCTGCTAAGACAACTAAATTACATCAATGAAAAACACACAATAAAAATCCAAGACCTTAATGGTGCCACAACCTCCTCAATTGATGAAGCTTCCTCCTACAAAAGGGCTAACTACAAACCTCCAAACCCTCTCCAAGATGATGCCAAACCATAAGATGAAGCTCAAGTGAAGATCTTGGATGGATCCTCCTCCTTTGTATAACTAGGGAGGATCTTGCACCACCGAAACTAAACAACAATGAAAGGGTTTTTGCTAAAACCCTAATGAAAACCTTAGCTCCAAGAGCACTCCAGAGAGATCAATCCAAAAACACAATGCAAAGTGAAGTGCTACCCCTCCTTTGATCCTTCTTCCATGCCTTCTATAAATTTCCCCTTTTTGAATAAATCAAATATGACCTTTATTCCCCTTTTGCTTTCACTTTAAGATCAAAAATCACTTTCAATAATGTTTAAGTAACTTATTAATCTAAAGTTACTTTATTTCTTTGATGTATCTTTAAAAAAATAACATCTCCTAACTAAGTGACATTAAATAACCTCTTTGACTCCCTTTTCCTTCACTGACAAGCCATGAAATTCATTTCCACTATAGAATCGGGGAATCCAAAAAAGGGGACATGACAAATCCTCCCTTAGCAAAGATTGTTTGTCTTCAAGCAATGTCATTACACCCATAGGAACAACATACTTAATGAAAATGAAACTAATGATGATCCCTTGGTCCCAAACCAATATGAGATATGCAGAGAACCTATTGCCCACAATATTTCCCTGCAAGGGGCCTCCTGAAATTAATAGCTAGATCTCCCATCTATACCAACTACAAAACTTTCTACCCATAAAATCACCAGAAAGGATCCATCATGCAAATGTTGTGCCACTTTGATCATAAATATCTAAGCCTCTTGCCTAGATTGCATCCTCCTCTCCTGCAACCACAAGTTATAATTCCTTAAAGGATTGTCCCCAGTAATGAGGATCATATCCTTCCAATGTATCCTAGTGAGGTCAACCACACCAACCCTAAAATATGGCATCTCAGAGAAATTTATGGGGTAACAAATTAATAGGGTATCAACAACACCTAACCTCCATATATCAAAAGGGAAATCCCTAATAAGACAACACCCCCAAACTATTGCAATCATCCAAGCATCATCCACAAAGTCCCTCCATGCAAACCTCTCTCGGACCAACCTATAAGTGGTAAAGTCACTAGGGTCCCAAACTAACATGTATGATGTGAAACACCCTTGACTCATAGCCCTCACCTACCAAGTGCTAACACCATAATACATGTGATTGCCTCTGATAATCCAAGCAATCAAAAGCTGCAAAAAAAAAATCAACTTCTCAAAGGACCACTCCTCCAAGCAACCACACATAAACATTCCAACAGTAAAATACAAGAAGCGAAAACTAGCGATCTCATATCTATTGAATGCCAAGTTGTCAAATACTATAGTCCCTCCAATCGTAATTGTCTGACCACCGTGCTTAGACAACACTCTCCTCTCCTGGACCCCCAACATGAAATCCTTGAAAGGAATGAACTAACTATCATGGATAATGTCTCACAAAGGCATCTTAGTGACATAAAAGCCTACCAATCCACGGACGGACTCAATATCATGTATCGTTAGGGAAAATATACCTCTCCATATAGAAAAATTCTTAGAAAATCCTCTCATAACATCCCCACAACGAAGCAGACCAATCCTCACCACAACCCTGTTGATCACCCACATCATATGAAACAGCCTGTCACTCCGATGAATTCCAGGGTCCCACCACCAAATGGGAAGTCCATTATTCCCAATTTTTGGTGTAATTTCCATGAATCGATCCAATGGTGTATGTATCTCCTCACGTTTCCTTTGTGCACTAATCACAAGCTCCAAATGAAAGAATTGCGACATGGTCACAATGCCATCTGTCTCATCCAATTGACTCAGGTGAAACTCATGTATCCTGAGGGCATCAAAAAATAACACTAGATGCCACTTCCACTACTTGAAATATTGCAAAGTGACTAGTGAATTGGTCAACCCCAAGGGCATGACCAAGAAGTCATAATTAAGTCTATAAGTAGACATATGAATATCTTGCTCCCTACCCCTCATTTGATGATACCCCAGATGAAAATTGATCATCGAGGGATATGAAACATCCTGAGGCTCACCCATCCTCTCACTGATCATGTGAAACCTCAACTCAATGGTATTCCTGAGGACTATGTCAGGAGGTCTCTATGGCGGAAACACCCCACACACTAGTACATTTGGCCTATTTTTCGACGTTGTTTAGATGCCCATCCGATGGTTCCGTATAGGTATTCCGAAAAACCCACATTCCAGCTATTAGTTGAACCATTTTCATCGAACTCTCAATGCATAAAATTTTGTTGGACTTGTGACATCAAAAAATGCCACATGGAGTGAGGAACAGGTTTTACAAAATAAGTATTCATCGGATATTATCTTTTCTAGTCTGATAATAACATGGTTGTCGACATGTTGATGAATCTATCTTCCATGTGGAATATTCCATGTAATCATAGACACATAACCCATCATCGTTCAACTGACACCATCGATCATACCTGCAACTTGGATGCATGTAAGGAACATTGGAAAGAAGACACTAATTCCATTAACATTGTCACTTTATTGTGGGTGGACCACATCGATGTAGCGACGATTGACCGTTCCCAGTTCATCAAAGATCCAATGATATGGCGAGACGAATTCCACGGATGCATGAGACAATGGTCATGAAAATACGTCGACGTGGAGACACATGAGAGATCCAAGTTCTAAAACAAAATGTGATGAATTATCGACGAAGGTTTGATGTAGGTATAATAAAATGAAAAAAAAATCAAATTGCATCGGACATAGGGACAAAGTTGAGCAAAGATGTAGATGACAATGTTCTTGATATATTATGATATAGACAATTAGTATTATGGTTTCTATTGTTGCATAAAACCCGAATTCAAGTTGGTTTGAGTGTCCATAACTAAAAATGTGTAGTCACTTCTAAAATACATGTTTTTATTTTAAACTGTAATTTATGACCTTGTGCAAAAATGCATGCCCATGTATTAACACGCCTACAATTTGAGTCACTAAAGTTGTCAAGGGTGTCTTATATATTTTTAAACCTATATACATGTTTATATTTTCATTTGGAAACACAAAAGTGGCAATTTTGTAAAAGAGGGAAAGTCTACCTTGTAAATTGAGAGACCAAGACAGTAGAAAGTTAACTAAGGGAAATGCACGCCCATGATTCTATATAACTCCAAATAGAGTTATCTAAATTTTTAGATGAAGTTAATAACATCCTAAATATGTATATATTGTACGAAGTGCATTATAAAATGAGTAAGGACTTCTACCTTGAACCAAGATTTGATAATTTTTGTAAAATGGAGTTTTTTCGATTCTATCGATTCACATAATACGACATATGTTTTTTCCAGGATGCAAGGAAATCATGAAATAAAAAAACCAACTCTGCACATACACACAATTCTAGATTACATAATTAACACAGTAATTTCTGGAACACACAGGAACTTAATTTATAATATTCAAAACTTCTCTCATAGTGTGCACACATGGAATTTCTCCAAAACCACTCCTTCTCATTCTCTTTGTCTTCCTAACCTCCATCATACTATAAAATTTCAAATATATTATAAGACCTATCGAAATACCCCTTGCAAAACCAACTCCCTCAAAGTATATAAACAAACCTCTATACCAGGAATTGTTTCCAAAATCTCAACAACAAACTAAAAACTATGAAACAAATCAACCCTACAACTATGGAGAGAGTGCTTTACACAAGAACAACCCTGCAGCCAATTCGAATTACATTAGAATGACCAAAAACCTCTACGATTTCATGATCTATTTATTAAACTTTAGAGTATTACAATATGACTTACTTATATGATTTATAGTAGGAAAAATCCTAAAGAAAACACACCCAAAAACGATTGCATATCCACAGATATCAATGGCTACAAATCCCACAAAAATCAGGATTATCTTACAGTTGACTACCAAGTCATATTACCAGTCGACTATTGGTCAAAATTCATTCGATCTTCATTTGGTTCCCACGCTCCCTCTTGTCGACCACTTGTCAATTTAACTCTTCGAATTTACATGGTCGATCCACCTCGACCTTCTACTTGTTTTCGATGTATTTGACTTCGTTTTTACCTGGTCAAACCTCCTTGACCTTCAACTTTGTCTTTACCCGATCAAACCATATCTAACTTTGACTTTGATTTCCACTTGATCCACCTTGACTAGAATTTCACTACAAATAATATACTAACGCAACAACAAGGAGATATAGGTAAAGAGAGAGAGGGGGGAGAAAATAGAAGGGAGAGAGAGAAAAGGAGAGGGGAGGGGGAGGGAGAGAGTGAGAGTGAGAGTGAGATAGAAATACAAAGAATGAAGGAAAAACAGAGGGAGATAGAGTTTAGGGAGGGGGAGAGAGAGAATCAGAGGAAGGGTGAAAGAGAGGTAAAGATAGATATGGGGGAATCGGTGGGTAGATACAAAGGAAAATAGGGAGAGAGGGAGTGGTGGTTCAAGGGG
>JZKD02S2283417.1:341383-407944 GCA_000966675.3 Picea glauca | reverse complement strand
TGTTCCTAAGGTTTGCATGTGTTATTTTGATTTAAAGTTTTTTTAGGAATGTGCATGCATTCCTAAATATATGTTTCTTAGGAACACATTCACATTCTTGAGAACGTGCACATGCTCCTAGAAATGTGCCTACTTGTCTCACTGAGTGGATGTTCATGTTTTCTTGAACTTGACACATGAGGAATTTGTGCATGTTCCTAGAAACACACACATGTTCCTGCGAGTGCACATTCATGTTCACCCTATTTCCACTTTATTTTCCACCAACTTCGTGCACTCACCTGTGCATGTTTCTTGAATCATTTCATTTTTTTTCTTCAGGTGGGAGTGATAACCCTAGCATATGTGTTTTCTAATTTGGTTTCCTCATATTTAGATTTGGAATGACAAACCTAGTGGTTTGGGATACAAATACATTAAAACCTCAATTTTCTACATACCTCTCAATATCTCTATTTTTTACATTATTTTTGTCTAGTCTACACAAATCCATTGTCGGTAAAATTACATACACATATAGAGTTGACTATGTAGATTCAAAATATATAATTTAAAAATATATATAATATTGTTTACTATTTCTAATATATTTTTTTCTTGACATATATCAAAATCTTAAAATACATCCCCCTTTTAATCATGCTATAATGTTTTATCTCCTTAAGCATATTTAAAATAAGATATATGCTACACTAGTATAGAGTAAGATATACACTCTAAAAATAAATAAAAATTGTTTGATAATTTTAAGATCCTCTCGGCCACCAGAATGGGGGCACACATTCCTTCACCACTCAACATTATAACATTTAGTATGTTGTAGGTAATTTTTATTTTAAATTGACCTCGCCAATATTGTTGAGTAGGGATATCCTTAATAAATATTAGCATGTCATCTTGGGTCAAACAGTTGCATTATAAAAAACCCTCACCGGTCTAGTTGACATTAGAACTCCTTAATAAAAGTTGTCATGCCAGTTTTCATTAGCAAGTTGCATTGTAAATGACCCTCACTAGTATAATTGAACAGGGAACTCTAGAACAAAGAAAAAATATCAATTGTAACTGCTAAATCATGCATAGGAGAAAATCACCTTGCATCATAAAGGGTGCCCCTCTCTTATTGAATAGATTGATGGTATTTTATGTTCTAAGCGCTTCTTCTCTGATGTCCTACATGCTTTTATTTCCTCTACATTCTCTACTTTTCTCTGCTTCTAGAAAAGAATCTAGAATTATCTATGTGTATGTTTAGGTCTTCTTGCAGATCAATTAGCATCAAAGCTTCAATCTCGACTTGACTCATAATCAATAAGTATATGGATAGGCCATCAACCAATTTTAGACAATTGTTTTTTGGTAGTGGGTTCTCAAAACTTAATACTATTTTCATATTATTCCATTGTTCCCTTCTCATGGTTTTCCAATGCCTTAGTGCAGTAGCTCACTAGGGTATCAGTACACCCTATTCACAACATGCCCTTCTCATGGTTGTCCAACTCCGCAATGGTCCAACTCCATAGGGTATAAATGCAACCTATTCCCAATGTTTCAGTAGACCATCTCCAATGCATTCCTCTAAGGGGTTCCAGGGTGCCCTCTTCACAACATTTCTTAATGCACCCTCTGCAGTCGTGCCTCTTTAGTGCTACTCTCTGATACATTTTCAGACTGAACTAGTTGGTGGATGAACATAATGTCTCCTCGTAAAGAACCCTCCACATAGGAATAAGGGTCAAATGTGTCTGCACCAATTCGATATTTATCTCTATCCCTTCATGAATTACTCCATCTATAGGAGCATCAAGCTCCATCACCCATGAAACTTGATAATTTCTTCCAATTTCCCAAATTATAAGAACAAATGAATGTCCATACTTTCGATTATTTGATCCCTAGTCTCTCTACCTATTTCAAGACATGTTCCTATATGGAAGACAACACGAAGCTTTATATTGAAAGCATATAGTTGGAGGGAATTGCAAAATATTGGTCAGATACTCAGTTGGAGATTACCTCATTGGTCATTAAGAGAACACCTCTATCCCTTGTGGTATTTCCACAACCACATTTCTAAATGGTTTCATCTGTGCTAACTCTCAACTCAATTAGTATGAGGATACTTCGATGTCTTCTGCAAGTTATGCATTCCACTGCTTATTTATTATTTGGAAGAGGTATGGCTTGTTAAATTAAATTATGGTTCGTTAATGTTTTTATGTTGTGAATTATATTTGTTTTATATCACTTCCTTGGATAGGGCCTTTCTTCGAGCCTTGGCCGTGGAACATAAAGTGGATCCTTAAATACACTCTCCCCAAACCAAATATAACACTTATAATATTGGTCCTTCTTATATTACACCCACCTCACCCTACACACCTTAAAATGTGCACTAGTGTACCTTCCACAAGACCACCTTGTATGCTTTTGTTGATTGTCAGGCGCTTTTGAACCTTTGCACCAACAAAAATATATTTACATATGTCATGCAGTCATATTCCCTTGACCCTCCTAAAACCATTTCTCTCTCCAATCCTATATAATTTGACCCCTCTCTCATCCTGATGACTCCTAATGAACCTAACACCTCTTTTGTAACTTTGTTTACAAAAAAATGTCACATTAAGCATTAGTTGGATACTCTCATCTTGGACAACATAATCCAAATGAACCTCATGGCCCAAGACTTCATCCAATTCCTTCAACTCCCCACTAATCCACACTCGACTCCATATCAACTTGATTGGGTACAAAAGGAAGGCCCTCGTCTCAATTTCTCTTGGTGTTGTGTTATGACCTTTTCTATTGGCCCTTTTTGGGACATTATGATGTGTGATTTATCTCCTTTATGTTGTGTTTATTTATTACTTGGTCTTCCCTACCAATAGGACCGACACATTTTTATCATGTTAAATATCATCAATATCACCTCCAAAATGAGGTATGAACCTATGCTCTTACATCCTCTGCTCTTAAATCCACCCAGCCTATTACCAGACAACAGGAAATTAAACATGTTAGTCTGAAAAGATGCATCTCCTTGTTCTTGTCTTACCCCATTTACCAAGACAACCTGACCAACCCTTCCCCTTAGTCCATGGATCCATTAATACAATAATTTGTATATGTCATCACCAAATCCATGGTATTTCCCCCGTCTCACTCTATCTCACACACACCTGATCTTGTTCTTGATGCTTCTTTAACCAACACCCCATCCTATCACCTCGCTCCCCGAGAGACTGATGAGATAGATCACCAATTTGGCCAACTTCGACACTCCATCCATATTCAACCTTCATAGTCATTTGGTACATCCGTAGTCTTTATTCTACCAAACAATGTGTCTATTAAAACCGCCACATCCAACATGTCTGGTATTCTAACACAAGCGACAACATATTATAAAAGATTGTCTAACAACCCCTCTTTGAAAAAACAGACTATAGAGAATTCTCCATGCGAACAACATTTTTCCAAATGTAGTATAGTTGGTCAAACTAAACTACAACAACATCCTTTCTTATATGGAGTAGTTAATACAACATGATTTATTGAAAAATCCCATTGGTATTCCATGGAGCTAGTATGTGAGGGAAATATTGAGGTAACTAGTGAATCTCTTATTGAATAGGAAAACATGGGTGTGTTACTTCTCCATAGTGGAGGCCTAGTCACACTTCTAGATGTGTGTCCTTTCTTATTCAATTTATTTGCAGATCCAAACATTAGACGCCTACCTAGATTGTTCTATTTTCTTCTGTGATCTCTAGCCCAATTCATATATATCTTCAGAGATCCCAAAATTTAGGAAGGATATGTTGTTATTGGAGGTAGGTCATCGCTCCAAAATATAACAGAGGAATGGGATGATGTATTAAAAATGGAACTGGAAGTGAAAAATGGCCCAAAAACACTCTCCATTAAAATTCATTTATGGTATTCCTTCATAGGAGGAGAAATTCAACAAAGAAATTTTCCTGAAATATAGAGGGACACATCACCAATATTGTTTTGCTCCCACTCTATTCCCCATTTTTCATCTAAACAATCAACGCCAATATTAATCTTATGATCGTTTGTTAGGCTGAGTATCTTGTCAATATGCCACATGCCATCATAGAATCATGGTATTTGTTAGGGACATAACCTCCCTAACCCCTCACGTAGGTAGAATAATAAAATTCCATGTAATAAAGACCAATATTAATAAGGCCTAGCAATAAGGAAGAATAATTCAAATGTAAGAAGACCTAATAGAATCTTCCGCTTCTAGAAGGATCTTCCTCTAGAATTTTCTTTTGGATAGATATATTTAGTATAAATAGGAGTAAAGGGTACGAGAAATATTATCTTTCATATTATTGTAATAGAGATCTGCTCTATTGGAGGTTTCCCCCTCGAAGAGGCAAGTGAACATTGCTATCATTAATCAAGGTGCTCTTTCTAGTGTTATTCTTGTATTATTTCAGTATTGTTCTAGTTATATCATTGTTGCTCTCCCATTTCTATGCTAAAATATTTCTGTGTTGCATACTATTTTATATCTGGAATACTACAAGTGGTATCAGAGCACCTTCCTCGGTAAAAAATTGTGGGTTAATTTTTTTTCGAAGGTAGATATGTATTCTGATGTCTTAAAGATACAGATATATTGCATTCAGTGCATAAATCCTTGGTCAGGGAACAATACATGTGGGAACTACAAGTGGTTTTTAAGCGCACATCTATTGGCCACCCTTGTAACCCCTGTTGGTACCCCTTCGAGTGGTAGCGCATTAGACAACACCTATATATGTATCAACCTAGATATCCGCAAGCCATCCATAGATAAATTGATTGACCACCTGACTTCTATAGTGCCACCGAGAACAACACTCAGGAAGATACTCTCTAGTACCTGGGTATTCAGGTAGTACGACTAAGGGCACGATCTATCATCCTTATTTGGTACCTTGATATATTGGGTCGAGTACTATTGTTGAACCCTGCACATATATAAGAGAGCTATAACATAGGGAAAACCATGTTCTGTAGAAACCCTGAATATCCTACCCCTGGGGATGGAAAAAAAAGTAGAACATACAATATATATTGTCGTGCAACTTTGCCTTCTGCATTCAAGTTGTGAAATTACTACATATTTCTTCCTGTTAAGCATTTGGAAATTTCATCATTGCAATATTATTCAGGGTGAAGTATAACTCCACAGGAGTATAATAAAAATAAAAAAAAGTATACTGGTCTCATCGACAAACTTATTTGGGACCTATCCCACTAGCTTCCTCTCATTTCCCTCATACCAATGATACCTATCATTTTTAAAACAATTTTGTTTGTGGACATGACCCTTCTCCAACACCCTTATTTATCCCCTATACCATTAGATCCCAATTTTCTACGGGATCACAATGGCACCTATCATTTGAAACCCTTATTATCAGTGGTCCCACCCACCCCTATAGACCGATTTTGTTTCCCTTTTATCATTTTCCCGCCATTTTACCAAATGACTACCAAAAGAGATCAATAACTCAATACGTTGATTTATGACACCCACCAAAACAAGGAAAACATCAAGAACATCAATGAAAACCTTATCTCAATCAATTCATCTATTCAATTCCTCTAGGAACAATGTTCCTACATAAAAGACCTCAAATACCTCAAATCCACCTTTGAACACTTCATGGTCCATTCCCATAACCCTTCCTCTTCTGAACAACCATCTTATCATAATGACCATGACACTTCCCATTACTAAGGTCCTCATACTACCCACTTTTCGTGAGACATACACCCTCCCAGAATTGAGGTGAACAAATTTGATGGATCATATCCCATAGGCTGGGTAACCTAAATGGAACATTATTTCTCTTTGCATGAAATTACTAATGATTTATCCAAGCTTCGCTATGGTTTCCTACATCTGGATCTGGAACGATGGAAATGGCGGAAATGGTGAAAAAATGCACGCTAGGGTATGTTTCTTGGACAAAGTTTGTGGTTGAACTTTATGATCGATTTGACTCTGACACCCACCATTTAGGCCATTTGACCAAGTTGAAGCAATCTGGGATAGTGGAAGACTTTATTCCCACATTTGATCACTTGTCTTTCATAACGGAGGGCATGTCAGATGCTTTCTTTAGGGAATTTTTTATCAATGGCCTCAAATATGACATTTGTTCCCACGTTCTCATGGCATGCCCCAAGTCTTGGTTGGAAGATACTCAATGATCCAAGGAATCACAACAAATTGTATCCTCCCAAACCCAAAAACCCTTCTTTCCTCCTTGGCCTAAACCCGCCAATTATTCCCCTCCTGCAACTCCCCTCAAGATCTAGAAATTAACCAGGATTGAAATGGTTGAACGTCGACTCAAGGGTCTTTGTTATAATTGTGATAACAAATATGTTCTTGGGCACAAGTGTAAGGAACATAATATTTTTATGGTTATGACTGAGGATATTTGTGAAGAAGATGTTGTTTTTCCACCCATGGAGGAACTACCAATTCCATGTGATATGACCCCACCCTCTGATCCAACAGACGTTAACCTGGTGATTTCACTTAATTCCCTCACTAGATTCTTTTCTCCCAAGACTCTAAAATTAATTGGTTACATCAAAAATAGGAAATTCATCATCCTTGTGGATAGTGGTACCACCCATAATTGTATTCATCGTCTCATTTCCCAAGAAGTCAGTTGTTAAATCCTTGTCATCAATAATTTTCAAATCATGATCACCAATGGTAATTCCATGAAATGTGGGGGACAATGTCAATATGTGCGACTCCAAATTTGTTAGTATCACCTAAAATCCCATATGTATGCTATAAATATGATTCATTGTGATATTGTTCTTGGTTTAAAATGGTTGTGCACTCTAGGCCCCATTCTCATGGATTTTAAGGACTTAACCATGCAATTCCAATAGGAGGGACAACAATATAAATTCCAAGGCATCACAACAAGCTCCCCTGACATCATCAGTTCCCATCGCATGGAAAATTTCCTCAAAATTTGTCATTCAGGAATTATATCCCAATTCCACTCCATTCATGCTATTGAGAGACCTTTTGTGCATCCTGAACTCCAATATAGCCTCTCTCTCTCCACCAATTTTTTCCGACCACTCCCAAAGAACTTCCCCCTTCGTGTGGAGTCCATGATCATTCCATCCCTCTCATCCCACACAATATTCTTCCCAATGTGTGGCATTATTGTCATCCCTTTTCTAAGAAGAATGAAATTGAAAAAGTGTTCATGAATTACTAGAAGAAGGTGTTATCTATCCCAGTACTATCCCCTATTCGTCCCCTGTGGTGATGGTACTAAATAAATAAGGTACTTGGTCCATTTGTCCTAATTTCCATGCCCTCAAAAAACACACAATCAAAGACAAATTCCCCATTCCTGTCATTGATGACCTCTTGGATGAATTGAATGGTGATCAATACTTCACCAAATTGGATCTACGTTTTGGCTACCACCAGATCTATATGAAAGAAGAATACATTCCCAAGACTGCATTTCACACTCATGATGGTTTTATGAATTCTTCCTAATTCCCTTTGGATTGTGTAATTCTCCTTCCACTTTCTAAAGTCTTATGAATCATATATTATGTCCTTTTCTCCATCATTTTTTCTTAGGTTTCTTTGATGATATTCTCATATATAGTCAAACTTGGCCATCCCATCTCTCCCATGTGAATCAAGTTCTCCATCTACTCTCTAAGCACCAAAATTTCCTCAAACAATCTAAATGTTCCTTCGGTGCCTCAGAAGTGGAATACCTGGGTCATATTGTCGGCAAGGATGGTGTCCCAGTGGATCCTAAGAAAATTAAATCTATGAAGGATTGGCCTCGCCTTAATACTCTTCATATATTGAGTAGTTTTCTAGGCTTAATGGGATATTCTAGGAAATTTGTTTGGAATTATGGAAAAATTGTTGCTCCTCTCACTTCTCTCCTTCAAAAGAATGATTTCACTTCGAATTCATCTATGGATCATGCCTTCCAAGCCTTGAAAGATGTTGTGTGCTCGACTCATGTCCTAGCACTTATATACTTCACAAAGACATTTGCATTGGAATGTGATGCTTCCATGAAAGGAATTTGAGTTGTCCTCATGTAAGATGGCAGGCCTTTGGCCTTCATTAGAAAACAAATTTCAAAGATAAATTTGGGCCAATCCATTTATGAAAAGGAAATATTAGATATTCTTAATGTTGTGGATATATAGCGTCCTTATTTATTGGGTCAACGATTCCAAATAAAAATTTATCATCAGAGTCTCATGTATTTTATGGAACAATGAATTTCATCCCCGACGCAACAAAAATGGGTGACCAAGCTATTTGGCTATGATTATGAGATCATTTACAAGAAGGGAAATGAAAATTTAGTGTCTGATGTTATTCCCTGGAAATATCATAAAGACGAGTCCCTTTTCTCCCTCTCCTTCATTGTACCAGATTGGATCCAATTTGTTCGTCAGGAATGGTTTCAAGACCCCAAAATTTCTAGCATGCTCCAACAATTGAAACACAATTCTTTAGTTTCTCCAAGGTAGTATTTTTATAATGAAGAGCTTCACTACAAAGGTTGTTTGTATTTATGCAAGGAATCACAACTTAAATCCAGAGTTCTTTCTAAAATCCATGCCGCACCCGCAGCTGAGCATTCAGGGTTTACCAAAACCTATGAATGGGTCAAACATTATTTTTTCCGGGATGGTATGAAACATGACGTATGTACCTTTGTGATTGAAGGTGAGCTATGTCAACACAAAAAGGGAGAAATTGTCAAAGCTTCGGGCACACTCCAACCGCTTCTGATCCCCCCTACTATTTGGCGAGATATTTCTATGGATTTCTTTGTGGGATTACCTAAATCCAGAAATAATTCAATCATCATGGTGGTCGTAGATCATCTCTCCAAATATGCTCATTTTTTTTCTCTTCAACACCCATTCACAACTTCCATAGTGGCTTAAATCTTCATGGATAATATCTTCAACCTTCATGGCATGCCTAATTCTATGGTCTCTAATAGAGACCCCACTTTCACCAGAAATTTTTGGTAATAAGTGTTCAAGCTACAGGGCACCCAATTGCATCACAACACTGCCTATAACCCCCAGATGGATGGCCAGACTAAAGTTGTCAACAAGTTTTTGGAAACATATTTGAAGTGTTTTTCATCTGAGATGAAAAATCAGTGGGCTTAATGGTTACACCTAGTTGAATGGTGGTACAACACATATTACCATACAACTAATTTCATGCCTCCTTTTGAAGCAGTATATGGCCAAAATCCCCCATCGGTTCTCTCATCTATGTCAAGGGTCTCTAAGTTTGAGGAGTTTGACAAAAATATGACAATCCGAGTGGGTATTCTTTGTGCCCTCTAAGAAAATTTGGTCATGGATCAGAATCAAATGAAGCAAAAATCATATCAAGGTCATTTTTAACGACATTTTGTTGAAGGGGACCAGGTGTTTCTTTGACTACAACCTACAATTTCCTCATCTTAAGCCTTGAGGAAAAGGTTGTTCTTCAAGGGGGAGGACATGTTAGGGACCTAACCTCCCTAACCCCTCACATAGGTAGAATAATATAATTCGATGTCATAAATTCGAATATTAATAAGGCCTAGCAATAAGGAAGAATAAGTGAAATGTAAGAAAACCTAATAGAAGCTTTCGCTTCTAGAAGGATCTTCCTCTAGATTGTTCTTTTGGATAGATAGATTTAGTATAAATAGGATTAGAGGGTATGAGAAACATTGTATTAGATATTATTGTAATATAGCTCTGCTCTACTAGAGGTTTCCCCCTCGAAGAGGAAAGTGAACATTGCTATCATTAATCAAGGTGCTCTTTTTTTTGTTATTCTCGAATTATTCAGGTATTGTTCTGGTTATATCGTTGTTTCTCTGCCATTTGTATGCTAAAATATTTATGTGATGCATATTATTTTATATATGGAATACTACAGTATCAACAACTAAGATATATTGAATCTATGATGAATTTGATAAAAATAGAGTAGTAGATCTTTGCAATCCCATAAAAGATAATGATCATTTACAGTAGACAAGGAGTATCAATCACATGTGTTAAAATGACTGGTGATGCATACAAGTCACAGATGGAGGATTCAGTGGGTTTGATTATACAAGAGATGAAATAAACAGGACTGTATAACCAACACATTTTGATTTATCATCCATTCAAAAAAAAAAATTGGTTTCAACCCCTTGCACCTTCTGAGATCCCCCTTAATTTCGATCCTTCTGGGTCTATACATCAGCAACAAAACAACATGTAGCTCAAAGTTTTATCCACACTTTAAGTTAGTACCATAATCAGGTAGAAACTGCATTACCAACCATTCAAGAGCGTGCAAAACATAGGCATGATACACATCGTATGCCCTTATTCTTTCAACCTCCTCAACATGCTGATAAAATTCTCAACTCTAAGACAAGGAAAAATCACTAGCATCAATATGTTTCATATCTTATGGGTAGAAATGGACAAACACCATCTAAATAAAAATGGATGTCTGTCGAGTCAATGAAGCATGAATTTCCTCATTTTATGGTGGAAGCATGGATCCTTCAAAATTTAAATAGGGAGGAATTGGGAGACCAGGAAGGTTGCACCCCCTCCTTCTCCAATCAGGATGTTAAAATTTATTATGTCGTCAGTAATTTATATTGCAAACTTCCCTCTCCGGTCTTATTGAGAAGGGCACTCCTCAATAAGTGCTAGCATGCTAGTTTGTGTAATCTACTTTCATTGAAAACAACCCTTGATAGTCTATTTGAGAAGGGAGATCCTTAATAAAGTTCGGTACCTCACTTTTCATCAGCAATTTGCATTGTAAACAACCCTTTCCATTCTTGTTGAGAAAGGCGTTTCGGAATAAATAAACAACTTCCATTGTAACCACTAAATAATGCAGATGAAAAATTGCATTGCATCATAAAGGGAACCCCTTTCTTACTGAATATATTGATGGTCTCTTCTATTCTGATTTCTTCTTCTCACTTTTCCCACATACTTTGATTTCCTCTACAATCTCTGTTTTTCTCTGATTCTAGAAAATCATGTCAAAAATTGTTTGTGTGTATGTTTAGGTCTTCTTGTAGATCATGCTCATACCTGCACTAGATCAAGGCCTTGTAATTTCAAGGATATAATGTTTTTCACAATTAAAAAAAAAATAAAAATAAATTATATATATATATATATATATAAAGTTGAAATCTACGACTTTTTTTTATCAATACTATTGTTTGGAAGGTTTTCTGAAATCATTGCAACCATTTTTAATTTTCAACATTTCGGACCAGTCATTGTACCATATTGGTTGGTCCAAAACGTCAAAAATAAAAAATGATTGCGATGATTCCAGAAAACCTTCCAAACAAATATAAAACTAACATTATAAATGTTGAAAAAATAGCCTTACTCAAGAACAATGTGTTCTCTACAATTCTACAAAAAAAAATACGAAAATTTCATTGTTTAGGTACTCAACAAGTTCACTAATGGAAACATAACATACCATTGTTAGAAAAAATAAAATTTCAAATCGCCATACTAGAATTATATAAATCAAAAAAATAAATTTGAAACGCTAATTCATTTTCCTACATTTCATTTTTTTACGCCATATTCAAATTCATTGTGAAAGTAGCTCGAACCACCCCTTGAAGTTAACAAATCATTTACTTTCACCCACCCTATATTGATGAGATAAAGGATAAAATTTATACTTTTTTCGTTGGCTCTAAAGACATTTCTAATCTATTATATATGTTTGGAAAAGTGTGTGCTAAGGGTTGTCTATTTTCTATAATGAAGTACATTTGAATGTTATTTATTTTGTTTAGTTTCTTTGAGAATTCGAGTTAAAGAGAAGTAAATTTTTTCTCTTGTAAATTAATATTTCAAATTCATCCCTAAGCGTAAAAATTCACATGAAGCAGATCTGAAAAACCCTAAGTTTGGGATGAAATTTTTGAATTTTCATTAAAAGAAAATTTCTCCAAATTCCATATCCTCTATTTCTCTCTATACATCCACTACTCTGACATTTCCTTACCTTGTTTCCACCCACACAAGTGCACTCTTTATAATCACTTTTTAATAAGTTGTGCTTGAACTATGAAGATCATTGCACAAAAGGATAACCAACTCTTGGACACTTAGGTTGGTAAAAATGTCAATATATATAGATACACAAACACACAAAGACATACTTACACACAATTATGCGAATATAAAGAATTGGCATATGTTTAATGGTATTATTTTAGGTTTTTGTAGAATTTGTGAAAATTTGGTAAAAATAGCATTGCATTAGTACATATATATATATACTCAATTTTACACAAATAAAAAATATATATACTCAATTTTACACAAATATAAAATTCCCAAAAAGTAAATTATATATTCTTAAAATCATATATTCTTAAAGCTGTTAATACATATTTATTTTTTTAATTTATTTTACATGTACATGAAATAGTTATCTTCTATTTAAATGATACTTATAATTTTCTTTTTCATTTTTACGTTTCAATACGACTTACCATATTATGATTAAATTTCTAACATATTTATTTTGTAATACGACTTAACCATATTATGATTAATTTTCTAACATATATATTTTGTTAAATGTATTGCACATGTACATCAAATTATATACTTTTCTTCTTCTTTTTATATTTTTCAATACCACCTAACATTTTGTAAGAAACCATTATAATTGTGTATTTACTTTGGGGTGGTAGGAGCACGAGGGGTATTCCATGACTATGAAGTAAATCAACAAGGTTATTCATGAATATGAAGGAAACCAATAATTATTTTTTGTTTCTAGGATTGGATACACAACTAATAATCAAGAAGAGACTTGTGCACTTTTACATGATTTATCCATTACCATAAGCCTGGGTTCTGGGAGACTTAAGGCTAATCATCAATTTTTTAATTAATATATTAGGAATTAATAATATATTATAGTATTTTCTCGATTTTTTCCTATATCAAAAAACATGAAAATAATCTTGACAAAAATTCATATTGTCACATAATCAAGGAGAACAAAATAATGACAGATCGAATGGAAAATGTAGAGATCTTGCTACAACTTGGAAATCTAAAGAAAAATGGGGTTTCTAGTCTCTCACACACACAAAAACACACATATTCCATAAGGTTCTTACCCTCTACTTAATGACTTTAATGTGTTTGGATTTCAAGGATTTAATGCTTGGCATATTCTTTTTTTAGCATGCATCTACTTCATCCATGCGAACCATTAGGTTTGGTCTTTTCCACTACACTTCTCATTTATTGTCAGTTTGGTTTCAAATGGGTAATATGTGGAGGGTTTCTCATCTCTTCTGGCACAATGAGACAATTCCTCCTCTTCTCTGGCACATTGAGCCTATTCTTCCCTTGTTCTAGTCTAAATGGATTGTTTCCTAGTTGGTTTGAGCTCATAAATAGATTTTTTAGGTGACATCATTCACATCTCTCTCTGGGTATGTTCTACAATCCTTTGGTATCATATTACCAAGAAGTGTAGAGTAACGACACTTTTACTTTATCAACTAAAACATTATTATTCGGTTAACCAAAATCAGGTTCCCCGTGTCTCCTACAAGGAATATAGATATGGTTTTGGGTCTCGCTAAGGAAGAAATTTGTCTATTACTCTATGATGTGTTTTTTTTTAGCCGACGTTCTACTGGAGGTGTTATTCTCCCTTATTCTAGAACAACCTATTAGCTATCATCGTGAACCACTCAAGCTTCTCTTCAGCTCTATCAATGATTTCCTTTACAAGGATTTCTCCAGGGAAATCTTTCTTTCTTTCACAAATATTTTGGCGATTTGTTTTGGCTATGATATTTTCCTTGCTTCTTCTTCTCCCTTCTCTTTCTAGAAGGCCCTATTCTCTTCTCATGCATTGTGGTCCCAAAATTATCTTTTATCTTCACACCGGAGCATCATGGAACCTCATATCTACATAATGGCCATCAATAACCTTTATGAAATAGTTCAAGACATGGAAAGGAAACAAGAAGAGCAGTTTGGAAAAATCATGGAAATCCTTTGGAATGATAAGGAAAAAATCTATGAATTAGTCGAGGAATATTACAAAATAAAATGTGAAATCCAGTATGAAAGTGACACTCTTTCTTCAAGCTTTGCAACCTAGGCCTCTCTTCAGAACCAGAAATGGACAAGGACAAAAGTAAGAGCTCTCGACAACGAGAAAATGTTACATCTAGAATATGTTGATTTATCTCTCTTCTTATGTTTTGTAAATCAATCTGTATTTTTCATGTCTATTTCCAGATATACACTTGTAAGGATAGGGAATATTTAGAGACAACAAAATTAGGAGGAAATTCATTAGATGATAGAGTATTTTTTTTTTTTGCTAATACTATCTGAAACAACAAGAAATAATATTCTCGTGGTAATCCAAAGCGGGGAGCAGCCTGGTACGTGGCCCGAGGAAGGAAACCGCCTGCCTCAGACTCTCCCTGTGAAGCTGTCACTCCTTCTGAAGCGGTCCCTCCCCTTGAAGCGGCCCCTCCCCCTGAAGCGACAATATTTTCCCCTCCCTTGGCACCTGTAATTGTGCCCGCCCCTGACCAAACACCCTGCGACCTCTCCTCCCTCTCGAAACCCTACAGATCTAGGGTCAAGTGGTTCAATTTTCTTGGGAACTCGCTCGGCTACACACCTCCTCCTCCCTCCCCCCCTCGACGTCCCTCTTACCCGCCCTCCCCTCCTATACCCCTGCTCACCACCCCTCATCCCACCTCCCCTCTGGGGTCCTCCTCTTCCTCTCCACTCTCCACCCACCCCACTCCCTGTTGTGCCAAGTGTGAGGATCGAACTGAGCTCCTGAACATTCTGAGCACTATTAAAAAAGACCTGGAGGATATCAAATTGGAAACGCTCGACGCACAGAATAAGGAAGCCGACTGTTCGAGAAGAGTGGACACCCTGATGATTTTCCTTTAAGATCTTCGACAAGCCATGGCTTAATGTGGAAAAGGAAAAGCACCAGTGAGACAGGTTTTCGCAGTGCCGTGGCTTGGTCTAGGTTTTAAATGTTTTGTCATGATTTCTATTTCTCGGCTCAACATCCTTACTATTGTCTCTTTTTTGTACACTATAACATTTTTCAGCCATGCATGGCCTCGTAGCATAATTTACTTTCATTGGCATGACTCTGGCAATGGTTGTTTCCCAGTTGGGCACCATTACCATCTTAGTTTTTGGAGAAATGGCACGGTAGTTTCCCTCATGGGTACCGCAACCATGTGGCTAATTGCATCTCAGATAGTTGTATTGTTTTGACAAGAATTAATACAAAACCCTAATTTACAAAAAAAAAAAAAAAAAACAAGCAATAATCTTCTCTAACACTTTTCCATTTTAGCCACCTTAATATATATTCCCAAGCTCTGTTTTTTTTTTTTAAATGTGCACTTACTTTAATGATATGAAATCATTATTTAAAAATATGATTCACTTAAATGTAATTATAAAAAAACCTTAAAAAAATGGAGAGTTTGGGGATATAGACTTGTAAGGATAAATGGAAATATTTAGAGACAACAAAATTAAGAGAAAAGTCATTAGATGATAGATTATTTTTATTGTTGTGGCTAATATTATTTGAAACAACAAACAATATTATTCTCTAACACGTTTCCATTTTAGCTACCTTAATATATATTCCTAAGTTTTGATTTAAAAAAAAAAAAAACACTTACTTTAATGATATGAAATTATTAGCTTAAAACATAATTCATTTAAAAATAATTATCAAAGTAACCTTAAAAAAATGAAAAGGTGTAATGTTCGTTTGGAAGCTTACTATATATTTCAATTAAAATTATTTTATGTAAATCCTAATCATTTCTGATTGACACATTTAACTTTGTGTTTTTCCAATTTTTTATTCCCTCCTAACATGAGAGAACTTTAAAACTGTAAATATACACAGACTTTCATAATATAGAATTACTAATTAAAAGCAAATAAATCACACTGTTTCCATTTGTGCAAATTTAAATCTAATTGTGGAAGACATCTTTAAAATGGAAGAGATATGATATTGATTTGCAATGTTACTTTATACTTTACTTACAATCAATCCTTTTTTTATTTATTATCACAAATTAATTAATTAATAATATAAAATTACTAATTAAAAGAAAACGAATCTCACGGATTCAACTTGTACAAATTTAAATCTAATTGTGAAAGATATCTTTAAAATGGAAGAGATAGGATCTTGATTTGCAATGTTACTTTATACTTTACTTACAATCAATCAATTATTTGTTTATTTATTTATCACATGATATATAATGAATAATTAATTAATTAATGAATAAACATTATAGTTATATTCCTATCAACTTTATTGGTCAAAATTGACTTAATGTGTTTATGGGTGGTTGAAATTGTTATTTATTTATTTTTATTTTTTGACGTGAGATATAATAAATAAACGTTATAGTTATATACCTACCGACTTTAAACGTTATAGTTATACACCTACCTACTTTAAACGTTATAGTTATACACCTACCGACTTTATTTGTCAAAATTCACTTCATGTGTTTATTTTAATTGAGGGTTGAAATTGACTCCGTCATAGAAGAATAGATTGTAAAACATATATGTGAACAGATTGTAGTGTTTGCTTTTTGGATCACTTTTCTAGGGAAGATTTAATAGGGGTTTAGTGTTTAATAAATTTTCTATGGATAGGATTAAATATGGCTGGAATATTCTTAGTAGTCACACAAAATAAATGGCTGTGATTTCAATCATTAACTTCCTAGCTATTATAAAGATATATTTTTATGTGTTTATTTTTTTACATTTACCTAATCATATTTAAAAATTACTTTGATAGTTAACTGATTGCCACCTAAATGATTAACAGAAATTAAAATATTAACACAAGATAAATAAAACGCAACCGCTTATTTGTTAATCAACAATAAAATTTAATATATTCTTTTAAAGATTTGTTTCATCTTATCAACCTTTCGACTTTAACCAACAGCTATTTAGCTTTAGCTGCTGTCGCTGTGGCTGTGGCTGTGGCTGCGGTGATAATTATGAAAAGGATAAAGCACATAAGGTTCTTTGTTCCGAAAATATACGCAAAGTTCAGGGAATATGATACATTTTGGATGACTCAATGCTCGTAGCGAGAGATCTCTGGATGCTTCTCGGGTTCCATCCCTATGGGCTACTTTACTTAATAGAAATTAAAGCGAATATGCCCACTTTTATAAAAGTAAGTTGACTGCATTTGAGGAAAAGATGCCAATACCTTCGACTCAGGGCATAATATTTACGAAAGCAACGCGAACGTTTTATGGGAATTTCCGAAATGCATTTCCAGACCTTTTATTATGAAGATATCCACTACCATAATAAAAAAGCAGATATTCACCTGGCATATTATTTACGAAAGCAACGCGAACTTTTAACGGGAATTTCCAAATTCCCTTTCGAGACATTTCCAGATTGCCCAGCTATGAAGAAATCCACTTCCTTATGAAAAGAAGCAGATATTCCAGTAATTCATGGAGTCTGTGGGGATTCTGGAAGCCTACAAATTCCAGATTGGCACATTGTCATGTTGATGTATTCAAGCACTCGATCAATCCTCATCTTTATTTCATCTGCGCTTCCGTTTTGTTGGTCTGATTCATGCCAGTTGAGGAGCAGCTATGTATTAGGCAGGCGCCCCGCAGCAGGAGTTATTGTATTCATTACAAAGAATTAAAGAAGGAGGCACATTGGATTCCTGGAGATGTTATGTTACCATCCAGGTTATGAACTTACTCAATGGCCGGAGTGATTGCTTGATCAGGACTTAGCCGATTCTAAGTGTAAGAATTAGCAGGTCGTTAAGGATATGAATGCCTTTTTTTTATGATTCATAACAGTCGAGTAATGTTATGTGTGTTGGTAGCTTATTCCTGCAGAGAATCGCCCTGTTCTACCCACCTGAAAGATACACGAGGCAGATTAGAAAGCCTGGGATGGAGTAACTTGCTCCACATTACTCATAATTGTTTTTTGGTTTCTCCTCAAATTCCTTGGTTTGGTTAACTGAATCGCTTTCTCTACATGTCAGAGAATCTATAGCTACAACTCCCATAATTCGTGGATCGTCCCTAGTCCGTCGTGCATGGTATCCTGAATTTATCATAATGTTCAGTGCTAGTCTCATCAGCGGCACTAGTGGTAACAGTTTGCATTGTAAGTTCAATCTTGGATGAATTGTCACAGATGGAATCATAAGGTTTCTTGCTGGTGCCAGAATCTGGTTAAATTTCATAATAGGTAACCTGGAAGTCATATTCATGTGAATAGAATTGACAATCTTAAGCTGGAGTTGGATTACGGCGGTGGCTTGATGCAGAGCATGTGAATCGGGGCTTCGTTAATAAATTAGTTAAAAGATTTAAACTGAAAAAACAGTAATATATTTAGGAGGAATATTGATGGTTGCAGTTCTTTTGTTCTCGTGTTCTCTTTCAGTAGGCGTACTATATTGTTTATCCAAAACAGCTTGCTTTTTGGTAAAGTTAGACTAAAAAAATCCGGCCTGTTTGACGGATCAAAGTTTTAAGGGCCTCTCATAATAGATACAAACCCTAAAGAAATCTGTAAACGATCTGAAACAATACTTGATATGAAACTAATATACTAGCACAGCTGCTAACTCTTGGCTGAGAACGCCGAAAAGTATCGGCTAAGAACGCGTGTCCCCAATATAAAATGTATATATAATTGCTAACTCGCGGCTGAGAACACCGAAAGATATCGGCTAAGAACGCGTGTCCCCAATATAAAATGTTTGTGATAATCCGTGGTAATATATAATTTCCACGTTTTAATAGACGACGGCTGTTCTTAACTGGATTACACACGTTTTCGATGCGACCAGATACGCTGGGTTGGACGTTCATCGCAGAGTCTGATCTTCGATTCTCCCGAGAATATCATCGGATTTCTCGTCCTTTTAAAATTAATTTGACCCCAGTGGTCTGTGTTTGCAACTATGTTATATCTTCATGCAACTTGAAGAGCTGAGTCGTATATCTTCATGTAACCCACGTTTATGCTCTTCAGTAGCTGCAATGATTGGAGATGCTGTTTGCTACCATTCCATAATTGATGCCCGCAGCATGTGTGTTTGCAAAATCTGGAACAGGAAAACAAAACATAGAAATTATCTTCTCTGTAAAGCAAATGAAGCAAACGTAAAAACAACTACAATGCATAAAGAAGCTATGGGCATGCTCAGATCAAATCGTAATTTATTCTCAGACGGTATTCTTAGATTATATCGATATTTATTCTCAAATCAGATCGTTGTTCATCTCATAGGTAACTTGATTGCATCTTTTATGTTAAAGATTTGAGACTGCAAGGGTTTAGCAGGAAATTCTGGGATTCGATTCGTACTTTTGCACAAGAGTTTAAAATTTCATTTATTATAAGGACACAGTAAGTGGAGATTTTTGGCCATGGCGGGCCTCATTTATCACTCAGAAGGCGTTATTCTGGTGGGGTTGTTTCAAGGTGTTAATAGCTCCTGCTTGATGCTTCGCTCGTTCCTGCTCATTTCCACTGTCTTTGCTGATCTCAGAAATTTATTTCTACTTGATGGTGTCTTGCTCTTGCTGCAATCCACGTGCTCAATCGTTTGCATGCTGCAGTTGCAGGTATTGCAGGTATATGATTTTGCGGTGGGAAACGCATTACCTTCACGTCTACACATGGCAGGCTTCACATGCCATTCAAACGTGGCCATAACATAGTTGCAAACACAGACCACTGGGGTCAAATAAATTTTAAAAGGACGAGAAATCAGATGATATTCTTGCGAGAATCGAAGATCAGACTCTGCGATGAACGCCCAACTTAGCGTATCTGGTCGCATCGAAAACGTGTGTAATCCAGCTAAGAATAGTCGTCGTCTATTGAAACGTGGTAATATTAATCTTACTTAATCATTTAAACATGGCAATTACATATCCTTACAGTAAATTTGGCAATTATGTATTGGTAAATGCAAGAGAGTTATGAACAATAAATCTGACCCATTGATTTTGGAGAACGACTAAGAATATGCCACCATCTTCAATGCATAGCCATCAGATTAGGGTTTAAGGTTAAATAAGGTTAAAAGATCATTAATTGTGCCCATGGTCAATAAGTGTAGACCTTTTGACGTAATTAATTTTTTATTATGCTTTAATTTTTTTAATATGCTACAACAATAGCCTGTGCGGGTGTAAACTTAATGTGTGGGAGCAATGGCCTGGGTGTTGGACGAGGACTTGGATTGATCCCAGCCAGAGGGCTGAAGATTACGATGGGCTTTGGAGCCGGAGAGTAAGATCGCAGCGTTATCATAAGCCTGGGCGACCTGCTCGACTGTACCAAACGTGCTCAGCCACCAATTGAAGAAGAATATGAAACTATTGATTGTGATTATGATGATGAAAATTTGTAATTTTAATTAAGTTTGTTAATCATTTGAAAGTGGTAATTAGATGGTCACAGTTATTTTTTAATCATATTAAGTAAATATTAAAAAGTAAACAGGTTAACTAAAAGCTTTTAAAAACGCTAAAAAGTTATGAACATGAGATCTCCTTCATTGATTTGGAAGAAAACATCAGATCTCCTTCATTGATTTGGAAGAACCACTAAGAATATGATAGCATCTTCAATTGATAACCATGAGATTGAAATTTATAGTTAAAAGATCATTAAATGTGCCTATTGTCAATAGGTATAAACCTTTCTACTTAATAAACAAATTACATTTAGCAAACTGATTGTAGACTAAATTAACTCATGAAATCGTTCTGTATTGTTTTTCAAAGAGAGCCCCAAAATCATCATAATATATTAATATAATTGCTTTGTAATTAATAAAAAAAAATTATAAAATTGTTTTATATATTAAAAAAAAATATTATAATAATTTTTTAATCATATTAAAAAATAAATTAACTTGAGTATGTAGGTTTTTACAGTTAGTTATAATGCTCCAAAATTTTTGGATAAAAATTATTTGTGAAATGTATGTGTAATTTTGAAACTTTTAAAATTTCTAGTGGACATTTCACTCATTATTATTATTATGTTCTTGTTATAATGCTAGCAAATTTTTTGGATAAATATTATTTGTGAAATCTATGTGAAATTTTGAAACATTCAATATTTCCAGTAGACATTTCACTCATTATTATTATGTTCTTGATGATGATAAATGAAGTGTCCATTCAAAACCTTAGATTGCAAAACCTCTCACACAATTCTTATCTAAAAAAATTTACTAACATTAAATTAATGAAATGAATTATTTTCCCACTTAACCTATTAAACATTAAAAAGTCAATTTTGAATTAAATATTAACTTAAAATGTAAATAAAGTCGTCCACATGTATATTCCTTGTCCTTGCCTTTACAAGTCCACATTATTTACTCCATATTCTCTCTAGAAGAGCTCGAGGGTAATTGTCTCAAACAATGTGAATGGAGTTGAATGAGAATAACAGGTCACCAATATAGGCTTAATCTATATTTATGAAGAGGTATTATAAGTTTACACTAACTTTTTTAGTGTGTCAAAATGTATGAACTATGAAATAAACCATAGGAATTTGATAATCCGTAGGAATGTGAGGCTTTGTTCGCAACATAAAATTTCAAAGGTACATTTAAATATATTTTTAAGAATTTTTTAGTTTAATTGTTTTTTATAGAAAAATATTATAAATTGATAAAAAAAAACTATAATTCAATTAAAAAGTGTGTAAGGAGTGTTTGGAAGTAATGTTTGTAATAGAAAACCAAATGAAATTGCATAAATTGATACATGAATTACATAATGCTACACTAACCACATGTTGCAAGTAGAATCTATCCAATAAAAAATATAAAGAAGTTTCTAAGTAGAATCTATCCAATAAAAAATATAAAGAAGTTTCTACACCTTGAAATGCTACAACATAATCCATTTCAACATAATTAATATTGCTACTGTAGGAAACATACTATTGGTAAGTTAATTATGTTTAACCTAGTTAAAAATAAATAAAAAATAAAAATCATGGAAAGTAAATAAAAAGTAAATTACAAAATGTTTTTATAGTGTATAGTATCTTTGGTGGGCCCTACCTAAGGTCCCAAATCTAAAAAGAACCAATAACAAGAAGTTTGAAAATGTAATGCTTCCATTAACATATTAACATATTAAATTAAAATGGAAATATGACTGGATATAAGTTTGATCTCTTATGAATGACTGCAAGGAATGCCTAACTAACCAAAGGAATGTGACAGAGAGGAAATGAAGATGCAAGGAAGTAGTTTGCTTCATGATCGGAGGAGAAGAAGACAATGAGTTTGTCCCATGATGAGTGACGAGTGTTGTTCAACCACGACTATGATTTTAATTTTTTTAATCATAATTTCACTCTCGATTGGAATTTTAGTGAATGCTAATAGATCTAGAATGACCACCTTTTATCTAGAGCTCAAATGATAACGATGTATAATTACTAGCTATTAGCCATTGTTGTTATTATGAACCCCTTGTAACCAACAATTATCTCTCCATTCATATTATTGGCATTGTTGCTGAGCGATGTCTTTATTGTTGAGCGACTTTGAAAGGTGCAAATTTGGAAGGTGCATTGGTTTTCCAAGAGGCCTTATGTTTCCCATGGACAATTGACAATCCCTACAACCTCCAAAAGACCCTACACGACCCTACTTACCTACCCTACTTACTATACACATTATAGTTAGGTTGTGCATAGCTCACGATGAGTTTACCTACCCTACTTACTATACACATTATAGTTAGGTTGTGCATAGCTCACGATGAGTTTATTCCTCTTCCACAAGTCATGTTATTGGTTCTAATTTACTAGATTGTTAATTGAATGTAACATTGATTGATTTACAATGCACATAAACCCACAAGATCTAGTTCACATTGGTTGTATCATTGGCTTACCATTTGCCAAGACACAACTCTCAACAAAACATTTACATTCCAAACATTTTTATAAGTTTCCTTTGGCATAGAGTGTTTTTATTGTGTATGGTGTAAACCATAATCTACAACCCCACTTACCTCTAATTAAGGGCCCTTGCATGGTAATTAAATCCATTGTATATGAACATCAGAAAGAACATTGCAACATATGCTATCTAATTGCATTTGCAAATTAGAGCTCTCTATGCACCACTAGATTGTAGAGTGCATTGTTATCTATGTTAACAAAATTGCAGCAAGAGAAAGTCATTGGTTTTCGAGCCTCCACCAAATCTGGAATAAGGTTCATTCATGCTTTGCTTGTTGGAGTATGTATCATAGTTACCAAATTCGATCGAATCAAGATGAAGAACTCGTAAATTCGGCCTTTCGGTTCGATTCAGCTACTAATACGAGTTAAGATCAATCTCAAGGGATTTTGTGGCCATTCATTTTGACGCCAAATGAGTTCGAGTGGGAATTAAGTTGATTCGTTACTTGAACCTACATAAACAAATTGGCACAAAGTAAAACACCATCATACCAGGTGAAATGAGCAACTTCGGGCAAGGGAGATGGAGCAGGAGGGATAGGCCTAGTCCTGATCGTCTGACTGTTATTCAGTTCCTTGCCCTGTCATCTTTCCTTTACTGAAATAAGAAGCTCTACTTTGGGATTACTTATTGTTTGAATCTATAGTCTAAGGAGGTGTTTGACAGCCTCCTTACATAAAAAAAAATTGGGGGGAACATAGAGATGGTGGTCGTTCATAGCCTCATACATGGGTCATGAAAAATAACTATCCATGTGCATCGATCGGGAGCATCCAGCAAAAGAATAAGAATAAGGAGAAGAATACCTAATAGAAAAAAGAAAAAACAAGATTTATACAACATTAGATACAGGAACAACTTTTCTGTTAAATAGAGGAAAACAGTCCGTCCAGGGGCAGGGAGATGAAAACATTTGAATTTTTTTTAACATATTTTAATATTTTTAAGATGTATACTCCAAAAAAATTTCCATATTAAATTTTAAGTACTAGATGTTTTTCTGTATCAAATTCAATTGAAATCCCGATTCAAATTCAAAGTTAAACTTGGTAACTATAGTATAGAAGCACAATCCCTCAAAATTATAATTAGACAGAATTTGAATTCTAATTTTTAAAAACAATGTTAATGAAACAGATAGACCATCGTTGATGGATCAGTTTTTCAAAAATTCGTTTTATGAGAAAAACTCTTACTGCACATGAGTTTGTTTTCCAATTAGCGAATTGGACACTCGGGAATCCATTTTCTAGAAGAAGTTTGCTTCTTGTCTCATCTGCCTTTTCTAAGTAATTCCTTCATTAGATACCCTGTTTCTCATGTTGGATGCTTCTTGGTTGGTACCCTCCCATGCAATTTTCTTGTCTTCCCCAACCAGGATTAGATGTGCTTATTTCCCTGAGATTTAGTTGCAACCTTGTATGTGCTTGATGCGTTGTACCACAATATTTAATCCTCGCGCCGTGAGTTGTTTTTCACTGAAATTAGTGACTGTTGTATTAGTATTTAACTTCCTTTTTAAAAGAAAAAAATCTAGATTAAAAAATAACTTCCTCAACTCTCCAAACTTACGATAGGATTTGGCTAGGCGTAATACATTTTATCATTAGAATTTCCTTGAAATTTAATTTAAACTTCAAAATCCTTAATATTCTCATCTCCAAGGCTATGTAAGGAGCTAAATGTCATAAAACAAATTCACAAATTACATCTTGGAAAAACAACTCATTTATTTTAAATTTTATTTTATGGTCTTTTTGAAAAGATTTTAATTTATATAATTAACTAATAGTTTAGGAGTTACGAAAACGTCAGTCCCTTCAACCCCCACCCTATGAGAGGAAGTGGCCATCTTTAGTTTCTATAATCAATTAATGATTTAGGAGTTAGATGCAAAGATACGTCCCTTCAACCCCACCCCACCCCAAGTGAAGAAGTAGGTTAAGTTTACTTGGAAATAATGGAGTAAGAGTCAGTTGTAAATGTCAGTTGACAGAGTAATTTCCTATATAATGATGAAATCAATGTAAGTCTTCTATTGTTCCCATGCAATAGAATGTGAAACTTTCTTTTGATGATCGTTTGAAGCAGGTGAATAGCACTATGTATAGACAGATGGTGGGTAGTTTGAATTATCTCACAACAACCAGACCTGATATTGCATACTCTAGTAGAGTGTGCACGCAGTATGATGAAAGTTAAGAATCTCTCAAATGAATTTTGGGTTGAAGCCATAAACACTCCAGTTTATTTAAAGAATAGAAATCCAACAAGGTGTCTTGATATTATTACTCCTTTCGAAGCCCTGTATGGTTCCAAACCTGCAGTTCATAATTTAAAATTATTTTGGTCTAAGGATTTTGTTGATATTCCAAAGGAGAATAGGAGGAAATTGGATGCTAAAGCCATTAAATGTATTTTCATTGGGTATTGTTCTGAATTCAAAGCATACAAATTGCTTGATCCTTCTACTCACAAAGTATTTGTGAGTAGAGATGTACTTTGCCATGAGCAGAAAGTAGGAAATCATGACAACAACAGTCATGACGAATGGCATAGACTTCTTGATCAAGGAGTTAAAGAAGAGAAACAACAATCATCACAGCAATAGTCACCACAACAACGGCCACAACTGCAACAACAATAGCAGCAAGAAGGAATCAATGCTATGGATACTTCAAGGAGTCACAGTTCACCTAGACGCGAAGACAAATCTTCACAAAGTGGGGAGGAAGACAATAAGTTGAGAAGATCTTCACGACATGTTTGGCTCCCTAAGAGGTATAGAGACTATGCCCTCATGAGTAGCATTTAAAATGTCATAGAACCCATGAATTTTGATGAAGCAAATGAACATGATGAATGGCGAAATGCAATGGAGGAAGAATATGAATCTATAATGAAAAACAATACTTGGGAATTGACTGAATTGCCTAAACATAAGAAGCCCATTGGATGCAAATGGATATACAAACCCAAGTATAGATTATATGGTAGTATAGATAAATATAAGGCTAGACTAGTGGAAAAAGGGTATTCACAAACAAAAGGTATTGATTATGATGAAACATTTTCACCAATAGCTATATTGAATACTATCAGATTGTTAATTGCGTTAGCTACAAAGTATCATTGGAAGTTGCACCAATTATATGTTAAATCTGCATTTTTGAATGATGAGTTAAAGGAGGAGGTTTACCTTACTCAATCTAAAGGGTTTGTAGATCAAGGGCAAGAATACTTAGTGTTTATGTTAAAGAAAGTGTTGTATGGACTAAAACAGGCACCTAGGTCATGGTATGAGAAGATAGACTCTTTCTTTCTTCAACAAGGTTTCATGTGGAGAAAAAGTGATCCAAATCTGTATACCAAATTTGATGAGCAGGAATATATAGTATTGATTTCCTTATATGTTGATGATTTGATAATTACAAGAAATGCAGAGAAATTAATTGATGAAATCAAGGAGCAGTTGTCAATTTTTTTTGAAATGAAAGATCTTGGTGAGTTACATTACTACCTAGGTCTTGAAGTTTGGAGAAATACAGGACAAAATTTTGTTTGTCATAGTGAGTATATTAGAGAAGTACTTAAGAGATTTAAAATGGATCAGTGTAAGTCTTCTACTGTTCCCATGCAACATAATGTGAAACTTTCTTGTGATGATGGTTCGAAGGAGGTGAATGGCACTATGTATAGACAGACGGTGGGTAGTTTGAATTATCTCACCACAACCAGACCTGATATTGCATACTATGTGAGTGTGTTAAGTTAGTTTATGGAAAAACCTCTAGAAATCCATTGGAATGCAACAAAGGAGGTACTCAGGTATATATAAGGAACACTTGATTATGGTATTAAATATATTGATGCATTTGATGTTGAGTTGACAGGTTACTCATATTCGAATTGGGTTGGCAATTCGGATGATCGAATATCAACCACTGGATATGTGTTTGGCATTGGATCTGGGGTTGTTTCATGGAGCAGTAAAAATAAGCCTACTGTATCTTTGTCTTCTACTGAAGCAGAATATAAAGTCTTGTGTGCAACAACTTGTCAAATTGTTTGGTTGAGAAGACTTCTTCAAGATGTTGGAAAAGAACGAAAGGAACCTACGATGATCAAATTTGATAATCAAAGTTCAATCAATCTTGCGAAGAATCCAATTTTTCATGCAAGGACAAAGCATGTTGATTCTCAGTTTCATTTTGTTAGAGAAAAGTTGCAGTCAAATGAAGTAGCTCTTATGTATTGTAATACTAGTGAAAATGCTATTGATATTTTCACTAAGCCTCTTGGAAAGACTACATTTGATCTGTTTAGGGAGATGTTAGGCATATAAGTCAATCCATTATCCATTAAGGGGGAGACTTGGAAATAATGGAGTAAGTGTCAGTGGTAAGCATCAGCTGATAGAGTCAGTAGCATAAGTAGAGTCTAGTTATCTATGGTTTGATGTAACCGACTAATTAGAGTAGTTTCCTATATAATGATGTAATCAGTTCTCATTCAATAATATAGATTGTGAGCGTTGCCTCACTTTGTGTTTTTTTCTCATATTTCAAAGTAGATTTCTTAAATAATTTCAGCATGGTTCATTTCCCTCGAAATGTTTCAAATGAGCAATTTTGACGTTGGCTTCCACTTGATCAAAGTTATTGTAAGTGATTATTTAGGAAAAGTTCATAAGAATATAATATGATCAAATCATTTTGACCTTGGCTTCCACTTGATCAAAGTTATTGTAACTTATTATTTAGGAAAATTTCATAAGAATATAATATGATCAATGTATAAGAATATAATATAATTAGAGAAAGTTTTTAGTTGTTATTATTATTTTTTGAAATATAATTTATAGATCCTTACAATGATAGATTTATTATGAGTTTAATATATTAATTTAACTTAGATGGAGAGGATAGTGTTTCATTTCACAACTACTCAAATTAAATTTAATTGATAAAATATATATAATATATTTTTAATTTTTTTAATAACATTATTTATAACATACATTATTGTGGAGTCCATATTTATTTAAAGATAAGAAAATGTAGTCACTTTTAACAATGCCTTAATAAATAAAGGATTGCTTGTAACAATGGTATGGAAAATTCCTCTGGATGATGTGATGGGGACGCGAACCCCAGAGGGATCCGTGTAATATTCCTAGCTATGCTAGGCTAGGATATCAAGATATTTGTCAAATTATGCTCTTAACCCGTTGATAATTTTTTACAAACATTTTTCATTCATAAAATACTTTCATCAAACACATTGCAAATATTACCAATAAACATGAAATGGAAAGGTCACCATGGCATGTTTTTATGAACGGATTCCAAAACACAAGAAGTCTTTAATGGTTGCTAAGGCAACTGCATTACATCAGTGAAAAACATACAATAACAAGCCAAGACCTAAATGGTGCCACAACCTCCTAAATAGATTAAGTTTCCTTCTACAAACTATAGAACAGCTAACTCGAAACCTCCAAACCCTCTCCAAGATGATTCCAAACCATAAGATGAATCTCAAGTGAAGTTCTTGGATGGATCCTCCTCATTTGTCTAACTAAGGAGAATCTTGCACCACTGAAACTAAACTACAATGGAAGGGTTTTTGTTGAAACCCTAATGAAAACCTTAGCTCCAAGAGCACTCCAAAGAGATCAATCCAAAAACATAATGCAAAGTGAAGTGCTACCCATCCTTTTATCCCTCTTCCATGCCTTCTAGAACTTTCACCTTTTTGACTAAATCAAATATGACCCTTATTCCCCTTTTACTTTCACTTTAAGATTAAAAATCACTTTTAATAATGTTTAAGTAACTTATTAATCTAAAGTTACTTTATTTCCTTAATGTCACTTTAAAAACATAACATCTCCTAACTAAGTGACATTAAATAACCCCTTTGACTCCCTTTTCCTTCACTGACAAGCCATCAAAGTCATTTCCACTGCAGAACCGGGGAATCCAAAAAAGGGGACATGACAAATCCTCCCTTCCCAAATATTTATTTTCCTCATACATCGATGTGGATACGCATGAGAGATCCAAGTTCTAAAATAAAAAGTGACGAATTATCAACGAAGGTCCGACGTCGGTATAATAAAATGAAAAAAAAAAATCAAATTGCATCGGACGTAGGGAGCAGGCTGAGAAAAGATGTAAATGAAAATGTACTTGATATATTATGATATATAAAATTAGGATTATTGTTTCTATTGTTGCGTAAAACCCTAATTCACATTAGTTTGAGTGTCCATAACTAAAATTGTGCAGTCACTTCTAAAATACATATTTTTATTTTAAACTATAATTTATGCCCTTGTGCATAAATGCATGCCCATGTCATAGCACCCCTACAGTTTGAGTGTTTAAAGTTTATGAGGGTGTCTTAGATATTTTTACACCTATCTACATATTTATATTTTCATTTGCAAACATAAAAGTGACAATTGTTGAAAAGAGACAAAGTCTACCTTGTAAATTGAGGGACCAAAACAATAGAAAGTTAACTAAGGGAAATGCACGCCCATGCTTCTATATAACTCCAAATAGAGTTATCTAAGTTATGGGATGAAGTTAATAAAATTATAAATCTTTATATATTGTACGAAGTGCATTATAAAATGAGTAACGACTTCTACCTTGAACCAAGATTCCATACTTTTTGTAAAGTGGAGTGTAAACCTGTCTTACTCTAAAATGAACTCCTAGGACTCATATGACCTCCAAATTGAATGGTTCCAATTGTGGAGTTTGGATTTTATCATTCTACATCTATTCATACTTCAATTGTTCATTTTGAAAATAAAAACGCTATACTATGAATAAATGATTAAATTTTCTTTGTAAATGCAAAAAAATCATAAAGGAAAAATGCATGAAAATGAGGCATGATGATAAATGCACACCCTAGGAAGAAAAATCCATGTATGGTGTTTTTAATTTATAAGTTACAATTTACACGACTATGGATTTGTTTTAAACCCTAAAGAACAAATACTAGGGTGATTTGTGCCCAAAATTTAGTATAGGGTTGAAATATACATGAATGTTAGAAAATTGTGCAGACACACTAACTAAAATGAAAAAATGAGTACTAACTACTTGCGTCCATGAGCTCGATGAGGCAGGAGCATGTACAACCACATCACACATAGGCTAGTTTTCAATTGCATCTCCATTTCGAAGACCTTTAGAAATCATCAGAGAGTACAAGGTTATATGACTGAATAATAATTAGATAAATAAACAGACATATCAACATGTACGAGACTATAGAAAGACTGAAATGGAATAACTCAGTGAGGAAAATGCTATTTTTTCTTTTAAACTGTAATTTCTGCATTTGTTTGTAAATGCATGCCAAGATTCAAAAAATGCACGCAATGGTGTTTACAGGCCTACAATTTGAGTGATTCAATTTTATGAGGGTGTCTTACATAATTTTATACTTGTCTACATATTTATATTTTTATTTCCGAACATAAAATTGGTTGTTGTGTAAAAAATGCAAAGTCTACCTTGTAAATTGAGAGACCAAAACAATAGAAAATGACCTAATGGAAATGCGAACCCATGCTTATATATAGCTCCAAATTTAGTTACCTAAGTTCAATTCATGGAAACTCTTCCCACAAGCATGTGGGAAGAGTTGCAGATGCTACAAATCTATCCAAAAGCTTGTGGGCAGAGATGTGGCAACTTTGCCATCATGCTCGTGGGTGGAGTTGCAGATGCTACAAATCTACCCATAGAAATGTGAGAAGAGATGCATTAAGTATGCCAACATGGAAACTTTTCCCATAGGTCTATGGGAAGAGATGTGGAAACTTTGACCACAGGCCTATGGGTAGCGTTGTAGATGCTAGAACTCTAACCACATGACTGTGTGCAAAGATGTGAAAAATCTTCCCACGGGCTTGTGGGTAGAGATGTCCCAACTCTCCCCATAGAAATGTGGGAGGAGTTGCAGATGATACAACTCTACCCACGGGCCTATGGGCATATATGCAACTCATCCCATAGGCCTATTTGAAAATATGTGGAAACTCTACCAACTAGTTGGTCACACTTATTCCTATAATGAAATTCCATTTCAACCCATTGTGATAGTGTGGATTTTATTAGTAAATAAGACATAATAAATTATATCAATACAAAAAACATATATACAAGGTAACAAAATTTGGCGATCCTTTTAGTCTAAGGTGAACACCCCACATATCCAGAGAAAATATTAATCGACACTAATTCCCTAACCCCATCCTTCAGAATACCTACAGAAATCATTGGAGAATAAAAGTTTATATGAATGAATAATAATTTAATAAATAAACATACATATCAAAATGTACGAGACTCTCAAAAGACTAAAGTGGAATACCTAAATGATCTTCTCTTTGTTTCAAGAATAATTTATTCTCTAATGAAAAGGGCCAACCACGTGAATGTGGAAGCTCATTTTGCCTCTCCCCCCCTCCCCCCATCACATCACTCTATATTCCCCATATCAAATGTATCTACTGAAAAAAAAATTGAAACTAACATAGTATGATTCATTCATAGAAAGTAACAAAACACATTTTAAAGGTACATAAAGTAATTAATGTGTGTGCAACTATGTGGTTTTGTACATACAAAACATATAACATACATCAATAAGAAGGTATCAAAAAATAGTATATATTAATATATTTTATCATCAAAATATATTTCCATTATACATGTTTCTCATAACATACATCCATAAGAAGGTAGAAACAAATAGTATATATTAATATGTTTTATTGTCAAAATATGTTTCCATTATGTTTCTCATAATATATACAATCAGTTTGTTTTTTGTTTTTTAGTTTTCATAAATCTATTGATTTTCTCATCCATGTCTTGATCCACTTCATTTGTTGGGACATCTATTAGTGTTGATTCAATATGCATGCATTGACGCATTATACATCTAGTTTGGTACTCTCGACTGTGTGCAGACCGTTGTTGAGGGATCTCGACTACAATAAATAAAAGTGTTAAATTGACATGGTTAGTTATTATTCACAAAATTAGTTCATTAATGAAAATATAATTACAATTTTGTTTACAAGGTTGACTAGACAAGACCATTGGTTCGCCTGACATGTGTTCCTTCTCCCACCAAGCATTCTCATTTACATGCTCTACCAACAAGTAGTATATATTAATATATGTTATCATCAAAATATCTTTCCATTATACATGTTTCTCATAACATACATCCATATGAAGGTAGCAACAAATAGTATATATTAATATGTTTTATTGTCAAAATATGTTTCCATTATGTTTCTCATAATATATACAATCACTTTGTTTTCTGGTTTTTAGTTTTCAGAAATATGTTGATTTGCTCATCCATGTCTTGATCCACTTCAGTTTTTGGGCCATATATTAGTGTTCATTCAATATGCAGGCTTTGACGCATTACACATCTAGTTGGGTACTCTCCACTGTGCGCAGACCGTTGTTGAGGGATCTCGACTACAATAAAGAAAAGGGTTAAATTGATATGGTTAGTTATTATTAACAAAAGTAGTTCATTAATGCAAATATAATTAAAATTTTGTTTACCAGGTTGACGAGCCAAAACCATTGGTTTGCCTGACATGTGTTCCTTCTCTCACCAAGCATTCTCATCTACATGCTCTGCCACCAAAACAAGAAACATTATAAGTACACCACCTGTAAGTAAATATTAATAATTTTATTAGTCCATACTTCTAATTGTATATCCATAATACCATCATGGCCTAGTTGCAAACCACCATCATCAGGCTACACACCACCGTCGCGATTGGGATGCACACCACCACCATTAGTGTAATATACCATATATAAAAGGTATGCAGAACAAAAATAAAATGCTAGTAATGGCAGAATAACAACAATATAACCACAACATTCACCACAATAACACTGAAACGATATGAGAATAATAACATAAATAACACTTTGAATCTGAAATCAATGTTCACGGGCCTCTTCGAGGGAGAAACCTCCAGTTGAGCAGAGCTCTATTACAATAATATCCAAGCTAGGGTTCTCATACCCTTGAATCCCATTTATACTAGAAAGAACCATCTAGAGGAAGAACCTTCTAGAAGCAAAATCTTCTATTAGGTCTTCTTACATCCGCCTTATTATATTTTATTGAATTTCCTTATTAATATTGACCTTTATTACATCTGAATATATTTTTCTACCTATGTGTGCATTAGGAACCTAACATGTTTTCCCCCTTAAAAACAACCTTGTCCTCAAGGCTTGAGATGAGGAAATTGTTGCATAATGGTAGTTAGTTCCCAAGTGGCGTCTGTTGGAGTTGTATATTTCCACTAGACGAGCACTTCATTGATGGTTCTCTAATGTAGGTGACACTCACGCTGGTCCAAAATTGCTTCTGGCTGTAGCCAAATGGATCCTTCTTGAGCTAACTTTGGAAGGTTGGTTTTAATTTGGCACTTAGGTCCAATCACCTTCTTTAAGCATGAAACATGAAAAACATGATGTAGCTTCGAATGGCTAGGCAAAGATAACTAATAGGCTACTTGTCCCACATGCTTGAGAATGGTATAAGGACCATAAAAATTGGGCGCTAAATTCTGAAAAGGCTCAGTCTTGAGGGAAGTTTGCTTGTAAGGTTGCAGTCGAAGAAACACCTGATCCCCTTCTACAAATTGACGTTCAGAGTGACCTTGATCTGCTTGTTGCTTCATGTGATTATGTGCCATGACCAGATTTTCTTTGAGGGTATTGAGAATAGCCTCTTGAGCTGTAAGTGTTAGGTCAACCGCCTGGACCTTCGAGGCACCCAGTAAGTATTAGAGAACTGAAGGTGGCTTCTATCCATGTACTTCTTCAAAAGGAGTCATGCATGTAGCTTTATGGTATGAAGTGTTGTACGACCATTCAGCTAGGGGTAACCATTGAGGCCACTAATTTTTCTTTTCCGAGGAAAAACACCTCAAATATGTTTCCAAACACTTGTTGACAACTTCCGTTTGGCCATCATTCTGAGGATGATAATCTGTGTTGAGATGTAATTCGGTGCCTTGTATCTTGAACAGTTCTTGCCAAAAATTGCTTGTGAAATTTGGGTCACGATAAAAACAATAGAGTGCGCCATGCCCTGAAGCTTGAAGACCTGATCCATGAAAATACGAGCCACCGTGGATGTTGTAAATGGGTGTTGAAGGGCACAGAAATGAGAATACTTTGAAATGAAATCAATAACCACCATGATGACGGATTTATTTCCTGATTTGGGTAAGCCAGTAATAAAATCCATAGAGATATCCTTCCAAATAGCAGGTGGAATCGGGAGCAGTTGTAGTGAGCCTGGAGATTTGACTTTTTCTCCTTTGTTGCATTAACACACATCATATTCAGCTACAAAATTATGAATGTCCTATTTCATACCATCCTAGAAAAAGGAACGTTTGACCCTGTCATAGGTTTTGGTGAACCCAGAGTGCCCTGTTATGAGTGTAGCATGAAGCTCATAAAGTACTGTGGATTTAATCTTGGATTGTTTACTTAAATACAAACAACCTTTGTATCAAAGTTCATCATGGAGCCAAGAGTACCCTAGGGAAGCTGGAGCATTGGACTGCAATTGTTGGATCAACTGCGAACGTTTGGGATCTTGTAGCCATTCCTGGTGAATGGCTTGGAGCCAATCTGGTACAATGAATGAAAGAGAAAAAGAGATCCTTCATATTCATATTTTCGGGAAGGTGCATCCTCAACCACATTGTATTTTCCTTTCTTGTAAAAGATCTCATAATCATATCCAAAGAGTTTAGTCACCCATTCTTGTTGTTCTTGGGAGGAAGTGCATTGTTTCAGAAAATACTTGAGGCTTTGATGGTCTTTCTTAATTTGGAAACATTGCCCCAATACATAAGGGTGACATAGATCAACGACATGCATAATAGCCAACATTTCCTTTTCATAGATGGATTTGCCCAGATTTCTTTCAGAGATTTTCTTACTGGTAAAGGCCATAGGTCGACCCTCTTGCATAAAGAAAACACCAATTCCTTTCCCTGGGGCATCACATTCCAACAGAAAGGTCTTTGTGAAATTGGGAAGGGCGAGGACTAGACTGTTGCACATGGCCATATTTAAGGTTTGAAAAGCTTGAGCAGCGACTGGAATCCAAGTGAAAGAGTTCTTTTTTAGGAGAGCAGTGAGAGGTGTTTCAATCTTCCCATAATTTTTAACAAACTTGCAACAATACCCTGTTAAGCCCAGAAATCCACGCAAGCTCTTAAGATTCTTTGGGTGAGGCCATTCTTGCATAACTTCAATAATTTTAGGATCCACCCTAACTCCATCTTTTCGAACCAGATGACCCAAGTATTCTACTTCTGAGGCGCCAAAATCACATTTAGACTATTTCAGGAAAATTTGGTGCTGAGAGAGTAGATGGAGAACTCGATCCACATGAGAAAGATGGCCTGTCCATGTTTTTCTATAGATGAGGATATCATCAAAGAAAACTAAGACAAAATGGCAGAGAAAAGGATATAAGACATGATTCATGAGGCTTTGGAAAGTGGAGGGGGCATTACACAAGCCAAAGGGCATGACCAAAAACTCATAGTGGCCTTGATGAGTTTGAAAGGCAGTCTTTGGAATGTTTGCCTCTTTCATACGTATCTGGTGGTAGCCCGAATGAAGATCAAGTTTAGTGAAGAATTGGGCGCCACTCAATTCATCCAGGAGGTCATCAATGACAGGAATGGGGAATTTGTCTTTGATGGTAAGTTTGTTGAGGGCACATAAGTCAGGACACATTCACCAAGAACCTTCTTTCTTCAGGACCATGACCATAGGAGAAAAGTAGGGGTTCGTACTAGGGCAGATAACACCTGCATTAAGGAGTTCCTGGAGCATTTTCTCAATTTCATTTTTTTGGGAAAAGGGGTGACGATACAGACGGATATTGGGAGGAAGGATTTTGGGTACAAGGGGAATGGAATGATCATGAACACCATGGGAAGGAGGGAGTCCTTGGGGAGTGGAAAACACCAATTAATGTTTAGAAAGGATGTCTTGGAGGTCTTGCAAGACCGAGGGTGTCTCTATTGCTTGTATGGCATGGATTTGGGTGATAACACCAGAATGACCTTTTTTTAGCATCTTTTCCATGCGATGGGAACTAATGATCTTAGGTGAACTGATGGTGATGCCTTGGAACTTATATTAGTGTCCCTCCTAGTCGAATTGCATAATTAAGTCTTTAAAATCCATGAGAATGGGAACCAAAGTCCTTAGCCAGTCTGCACCCAACACAATGTCACAACCTCCCATGTTGATAGAAAACATATGGGATTTCAGGTGGTAGTCATCAATTTGGAGACACACATTTTCACAACGCTCTCCACATTTCATGGAACCACCATTCACAATCATGATTTCGAAATTATTGACGACATGGATGTAGCAATGAGTTTCTTGGGCAATGCGGCGATGAATAAAATTATGGGTGTTGCCACTATCAACCAGAAGGATGACCTTCTGATGCTTGATGTAACCGATTAGCTTGAGGGTCTGGTGAGTGAAGAAGCCAGTGAGATCATTGAGGGAAATGACCGAATATACTTCGGGAGGGTCTAAGGGAGGGGTTATGTTATTGGATTTAGGTGACTTGGACACAAAGGGAGTTTCTACATCCTCTTTTGAAATATCCTCGGAGATGGCCATAAAAAGATTTTTTTCTTTACACTTGTGGCCCGGAAAATATTTGTCATCACAGTTATAACAAAGGCCTTTGAGTTGGCATTCATCCATTTTAGCCCTGGTCAATTTTTGGATCTTTAGAGGAGTAGAGGGAGTAGTGGTATTTACTGGTTTAGGGAGAGGGATAAAGGAGGGTTTTCGGTTTTGAGAAGATACAACCTGTTGTGCTTCTTTAGCTCTTTTAATAGCCTCCACCCAACTCTGAGTCCGAGCCATGAGGACATGGTCTTGGATCTCATCCTTGAGGCCGCTGATAAAACACTCTCGGAAAAAGGCATCAGACGTGCCCTCTATTTTAAAAGCCAGGCGCTCAAAGGCAGCTATAAAGTATTCCATTATTCCTAACTGTTTCAACTTTTTCAAACGGCCCAAATGGTTGGTGTCAGTGTCAAAGCGTTCATAAAACTCTGCCACAAAGTGTGTCCAAGCAATATACCCTTGACGAGAATTTTTTCTCCATTACCACCATTGCCAACGTTCTTGATCTAGATGGAGAACACCATATCGGGGTTTGGCCAATTCATCTGTAATTCCGTATAAAGATAAATAATGTTCCATTTGTGTTACCCAACCATTGGGGAATGAGCCATAAAATTTGGTCACATCCACCCGTGGAAGGCATAGGTCACATTGAAAGTGATGGTTATGAAAGCTATGGGAATGAGAGGAATGGCCACCTTCAGTATGTGGAGGTGTGGAAGAGGAAGGGTTATCTGTAGGGATATGCAGCTTGGTGCAGAGTGCAGAAAATACTGATTCAAGTTGGGTAGTGAGGTCTTGTTTGATTTCCTCCATTGAGGACTGCATGGTTGTATTGATGGAAGCAACATTGGCATTGAGTTGTCTCACTTCTTGTTGGGTCTCGATGAGACCAGATTGCAAGGTGTTGAAGCAAGCATCAAGTCTTGGCTATGGGTAAGGGCCATGAGGATGGGGGAACTGAAAAGGGGTGGGCAGGGTAAAAAAAAAATCCGAAAAATGATATGGATGAATTTGATAAGGGCGAAGAGATGAATTAACCCGAACACTGTTGCATGGTAATAGATCTTGTCTATTTTAATTTGTTTATGTTTCTGTCCCCAAGGGTTAGGTATTCAAGGGTTCTACAGACAAGGGTTTGCCATGTGTTATAGCTCTCTGATATACGTGCAGGGTCCAATAGTAGTACTCGGCCCAATATCTTAGGGCACTAACTAAGGAGGATAGATCATATCCTTAGTCGTACCACCTGACTACCCACGTATTAGAGAGTATCTTCCCGAGTGTTGTTCTCGGTGACACTATGGTAGTCAGGCGGCCAATTGGATTATCTGAAGAGGGCTTTAGGTAATCTATGTCGATCCGTACACAAGTGCGGTCTGATGTGCTACCACTCAAAGGGGTACCAAGAGGGTTTACAAGGGTGGCCAACAGATGTGTGCTTAAGTACCACTTGTATTTCCTGCGTGTATGAATCCCTCAACCATGGTTTTATGCGCGTAACTATAGATCTATGTGACTTAAAGATGCCGGAATATGTCTCTACCCTGGAAAAAAAATTAACCCACACTTTATGCTGAGGAAAGTGCTCTGATACCACTTGTAATATACCAGATATAAAATGTATGCAAAACAAAAATAAAATTCTAGTAATGGTAGAATGATAGCAATATAACCAGAACATTCACCACAATAACACTGAAATGATATGAGAATAATAACAAAAATATCACTTTGAATCTGAAAGCAATGTTCACGGGCCTCTTCGAGGGGGAACCTCTAGTTGAGAAGATCTCTATTACAATAATATCCAAGCTAGGTTTCTCATACCCTCGACTCCTATTTATACTAAAAATAAGCATCTAAAGGAAGAACCTTCTAGAAGAAGAATCTTCTATTATGTCTTCTTACATCTACCTTATTCTATTTTATTGAAAGGCCTTATTAATATTCACCTTTATTACATCTGAATATATTGTTCTACCTATGTGCGGGTTAGGACCCTAACAATTAGGCTGCACTCCACCATCATGGTCGGGATGCACACCACCATCGGTATGCATTCCACCATCATGTTCGGGTTGCACACCACCATCATCAGACTACACTCCAATATCAATGGGCTGCTTTCCACTGCTAGCCTCATTATTGTTGTTTCTCTCTTTCTTAAAATGGAAATGAACATTCATTTATGGGTGAAATCAATCGTGACTAGATTTTACAAGTAATCAACAGTTAAAGTCCATTGATTTTACTTACGATGTCATTTAAAGGGGAAGATTGTGTTTTCCCCATGCATTGTTGGCATTCAACCATGGCTTGAAAGTCATAGATGAAACCGATTCAAAGGTATTATTATATGGTTGCATTTTTTAATTGATCCCCTTGTATTGCACAAGATATCAAATTTTTCTTATTGGATCCAATTAAATAAAATTTGGATGATGATAGGAATGATATGTTTTAATTATTTGGTACTTACAACTCGTGATTTTAGTTTCACATAATCACACTGGCCAAGTTTGTTTTTCCTGTGTTTTTGAGTATTTCTTTGGTTGCTTTTGATGTGTGTGGGAGCCTAGAAAAAGTTTCCAATAGGTTGTATATCACAACTTTTATATAAAACTGACAAAAAATCTTCATATTAAATTCAAAATACAATATACCTTCTTGGTTCGTGTGGCGTATTTCCTTATTTTCTCATTGTATTATCTTTTTCATCCTCCAACATATTCTTCCACTCAAACTCGAGAATCATCAGAGGATGCTCATACCTAGGCATTTTTTGCAAATGAACCCTATATTGGTCCCTCACATATTTCAAATATGTTCCATCCAATGAGGTGACTCCAATTTTGTTGAAGCAATCATCGAACATGATGAACAAGTGGTCAATAAGTTCCTTCTTCAAACTCAGATTCTGAGCATTCCATCATGTCCATATGGTGGGCCCAAAACTATTTAAGGCATTGTCATTAATATTCTTAAACAAGATGTTGTTTCCTGCAAAATAATATGATCGTTAATTCAAAATAATCGTATAGATGTATGTTTCTATTAGATAATATGAATAATTAATACATTAATAAATACTTGGTATTTTTGTATCTTGATCAGGAAAATGTTATCCTCCACCAAAAGGGTAATTGGAAGTGTTCCCTTGTTGGTAACACGTGACGATCCAGGAAAGCAGTTTGTCGAATCACCAGTTTCCTCATCTCGGACACCATCAAGTGCTTGGTTTGTCATCCACTATGTCGACAGTGTGTCATGGGCCCCAGAAGGTCCAGTCGTCTCAGTCACATGGTTGTCAGCCTCAGGCGAAGATCCAAAGAGTCTCATCGATATGTGGCTTGTGGTAGGGAGTTGTGGTGTTTTGGAATTGTTGCTACCAACACCATACTCAATAGAAGGTTGTTGAATTTTTTTGAATAATCACTATAAAAAGAAAACATATTTTATTCTGATCATATAAAAGTAAAAAAAAAAAATCATAAATGAAACATATGTTATAAATAACCTTTTTTAAATATGTCTCTTACCACAAATAGTTTGATTCCCTCCACAAAAACTTTGCATCTTTTTTCAACCTCATCTTTTGGTTCACGTGTAAACAACTAAGTAAGTTCAATGTTTTTTTAATCACAACCCTTTTAATTTCCTCAACCGAGTCCAATTCAAACATCTGCTCATTGTTTTCAACATTGTCAAGTACATCAGGTGTCGAAAACTACATATATCAACGAAAAAACAAGTTAATTCAATTTTAAAAACAATAATAAAATTAAATTTAAATGGATATGGATATTGTTAGTCGTTTACCTTCTTTGAGGCTGGTGCCTTCCCACAATCGCCCTTCCACAATTTAAGAAGAATTACATATTAAAATGTTACCTTATAATATGAGAAGCATGAGATATTAATATTAATGTTAAAGATACACAATAAGTTGTCTAAAAACATAACGTTGTTATAAATGAAAAAAAAGAAGAAAGCATAACGAGAAAAATGCTTAAAAATGCATGAAATCGAGGCATGTTGAAACATGCATGCCCATGTATTAATACACCTGCAATTTGCATGATTCAAGTTTTTGAGGGTGAATTATATTATTTTACACCTATCTACATATTTAGTGTTGTGTATGCAAACATAAAAGTGGTTGTTTTGTAAAAGAGACAAAATTTACCTTGTAAATTGAGAAATCGGATCAATAGAAACTGCCCTAATGGAAATGCATTCCCATGTTTCTATGTAACTCCAAATTTAGTGATATAAGTTTTGGGGTGAATTTAATAACATTTTGAATCTATCTATATCATCCAGAGTGCATTTTAAAATGAAAAAGGACTTCTCCCTGGAACCAAAATTCAAGATCTTTTGTAAAATGGATAGCAAAACTATATTAGTATAAAATGCATGCCTAGGAATAATATGACCTCCAAAATGAGTGATAAAAGTTTTGGAGTTTGTATTTTATCATTTTAAATATATTCATACTTTAGTTGTGTATTTTGAAACCAAAAACTCTCTATTGTGCATAAAGGCTAAAAACTTATTTGTAAATGCAAAAAAATGCACAAAGGGAAATATGATTAAAAATTCATGAAATGAGGGCATTGTGAAAATGAACACCCAACTCTTAACACTCCTGCAATTTGATTGATTCAAGTTCCTGAGGGTGTCTTATATTATTTTACACATGTCTACATATTTAGTCTTGGGTATGCAAACATAAAATAGGTTGTTGGGTAAAAGAGGCAAAATCTACCTTTTAAATTGAGCGACCACATTAGTAGAAAGTGCCATAATGGTAATGCATGTCCATGATTCTATATAAATCCAAATTTAGTGATATAAGTTATGGGGTGAAGCTAGTAACATTGTGAATCTATCTATATCATCTGTAATGCATTTTCAAATGAAAAAGGACTTCAACCTGGAACCCAAATTCAAGATCTTTTGTAAAATGGATGGAAAAACTGCATTACTATAAAATGCATGCCTAAGAATCATATGGCCTCCAAAATGAGTGATCCTAACGTCCCCTTCCAATTTATCATAACAAAGGATGAATTAATAGCCTATATGATTGTTGTAGGTTCTAGTCAACAAGGACAAGAGAGTTAAGAAGGTTATTTGGTGTCACTAGGTTCAAAGAATGACAAATCCTAAAGTGACATTAAATAAAAATAAATAATTATATTTAAATGAAATTGGAGGAAAAATAAAGTGAGGGTTTGATTTCAACAAAAATGGGAAATATCTAGAAGGCCCAGTGAAAGCATGAATAGAGGGGTAACCCTTCTCTTTGGAATTATGATTTGATCTCTTATTTGGAGTGCTCTTTAGTGCCAAGTGTTTGTTGGAGTTTTGACAAAACCCTTCCATTGTGGTTTGGTTTTGGTGGTGCAATATCCAACCTAGCTAGACAAGGACGAGGATCCATCTGGGATATTCATTTGAGATTCATCTTGTGGGCCATGTTTTTGTAGTTGAGGCCATATTTTTGTTTTTGATGTCGAGTTCTGTAGTTGAATTTCTTTCTATACATGATGTTGCTTCTGTAGGAGAAGTTGTTTTTGTAATGCAAGTCATTTTTGTAGCTAAAGAAGTTTTTGCAGCCGAGTCCATTTCTATAGTTGAAGTTTTTTATGTAGTGAAGGATGTTTCTATAGCTGAATTCATTTTTGTAGTGGAGGATGTTTCTATATTTGAGGTCATTTCTATATCTGAAGGCATTTCTGTAGTTGAGACCATGTTTCTATAGTTGAGGCCTCATTTATGGAGACGAGGCCAAGTTTTTGTAGTTGAAGCCGAGTTTTTGTAGACAAGGTCGAGTTTTGCAACTAAGCTTGAGTTACTTCTAGAAAGGTTTTTGAATCTTAGAGAGCACTTGGAGGATGAAAAACCATCTACTAGAGGAGGTCATAGCATTATTTTGGGTTTTCGTTTGCATGTGGAGTGTTTTGTTGCAGCTTCCATAACAACCATTAAAAATTGTATTGTTGTTGAGTTTCCATCCATAATAAAAATTCCAATGTTGTCTCTTCTATCATATGTGTATTTGCAATATGTTTGATGAAACATGCACTGGTGGAACACTTACAAACTATTTGTAGAAATTTATCAATCAAAATTGTAGAATAAAACCATATGAATGCAAAGTGTTTGACAAAATTACATAAAGAGAAACAACATCATTGGACAACAAACACTAATATCCTAGCCTAGGACATTTGGGGATACTACAGTGGTATTAGAGATGGTGATATTTCCAGCCTATGATTTCTTGAGGCATTGATGCCAAGGAAAACTATAATACATTGGAAACAACCCACCCTAGGAACAAAGTTAGAAGAGGTAGAAGTAGAGAGAGTTATGGGGGATCATCATGAATATAGGACTATACAATTGTTGGAAAGAATAGTTAATGGACAACAAAAATTAACACAAGTCCTGACATAGGTCTTTTCCTGCAATCGAGCAAACCAAAACTAGGGAGGTACCAATGGGAACCATGCAGATTCCAACCATAGACAGGGTAAGACTCCTGGGGGTAGTAGTACCTATGTGTCAACATAGAGTGTCTTCTAGGTAGGTATCAGAAAGGTACCCAGACCATCATTCCCACCATTCCTTGAGGATTATCCTATAGGAGAATCAGAAAAACACGGGGCAGATGAAATGAACTCCTACTTGAAGGAGTATTAGTTGCAGGAAGAAGGATCATAGTCATCAATTTCTTTCAATGAATATTGCAACCTCGGGATGAGGAACAAACCTTGGGTTGGACAGATTCAATAGAATTTTGATATTCTGCACAAATTGGGGAATATTACTATCCCATCGTTTGACAGATCTGATAGGTTCATAACCTTAGCATGGGTACATAAGTTCGACATTTATTTCCAGCATAACATGATGATAGATCTAAAGGCGATCAATTTTTCCACCCTATACTTGGATGGAGAGGATTAAGAGTGGTGGTATTATGGGATATTAACATTGGGGAATTCCAACATCACATCATATGAGGATTTCACTCAAAGGTTGATGGATAGGTTCGATAGGAAGGACCCTGAGATCCACTTCAGGGAGTTGGAAAAACTAAGGTAGACATGTACACCATAGGCCTATGTAACAAGGTTTGAGTGGATGGTAGTCATGGTGATTGATGCTTCTGAGTATAGGCTGGTGATTCTTTTCACACATGGCTTAGTTGAATCCTTAAAATGTTGGGTGAAGGATTTTAGGCCAAACACACTACAAGAAGATATCATGAAGACCCAAGATATGGAAGACATAGTCCCCAAGAAGAAATCGACAAACAAATTTATCCCACAGAGGGGTTAGGTGTCAAAACCTCCCTAGAAGACATGGACATGGAAAGACAAGTTGGGTGAGGAAACCTAGAGAGAGCTAAGGAGGAATAGTCATTTCTATACAGTTGCAAAGAGTCATGGAAACTGGGTCATCAGTGTATGGGAAACGTTAAAGTCAATTATATTGAGGTGGTTTCCGATAAGGAGGATGACCATGACGATGAGAGAATTGGACATAACAGTGGGGATCCATCACACCTACAGGATACAAAGCAGACACCATTGCAGAATATCGCTAAGGGACTGGCCATTGAAACTCTTTCAGGAGTTCCAAAATATTACACCTTCAGATTTAGAGGTATTTTGTAGGGACAAAGGGTTACAACACTTATCGATGGTGGGGCCACCCACAATTTCAATGATGTTTCATTGGTCACCAAGATACAAATCCATGTAGAGGACTTCGAGGGATTCAATGTGGTTGTAGAATATGGGTGCAATATGGAATGTACTCAGAGGATAAGGAAATCAGATGTCGTATTGGGAAACTATACATTGACCAATGATTTCTATATTGTATATTTAGCGAATACTCATGTGGTACTAAGAGTTCAGTGGTTGTACTCATTGAGAGATGTCCACATGAATTATCATGACATGAGGAAGGAGTTCCATGAAAAGGGTGGAAAATGAGTCATCCTAAGAGGTATGTCGACAGGAGACCCTAGGATCATGTCAAAACAACAATGGAGGCCCTTTTTATACATAGGGATGTGGCTTGCACAACATAGTGCTTTATCACCATGGAGAAGCAATCAAAAGATCGCCATCATTACCATGTAGATATCCAATCATTTCTTGGAAAGCATGAAAGAGTGTTTGAATCATTGCTAGCTGGGAGACCACCTGACAGAGGATTTGAGCATGTCATTGAGCTAAAACAGGGATCAAATCCTGTGATCACCACATCCTACGAGAATCCAAAGAGGTTCAAGGAAGAAATAGAGGAGGGAATAAAGGAATTGTTGGATATGGGACATATCTATCCTAGTTCTAGTCCCTTCACTTCATCAGTTGTATTGGTGAAGATGAAGGATGGAACTATGAGGATGTGCATATACTACAAGGTATTGAACACAAATACCATCAAAAAATGATACCCAATACCTAGGATTGACGAGATAATAGACAAACTGCATGGAGAAATGTACTTCTCAAAGGTTTATTTTCAATCAGGATATCACCAGATTCCGGTCAGAGAGGAGGATATCCATTTAACAACATCCAGGTGTCACTATGGGTACTATGAGTTTCTAGTCATTCCCTTCAAATTAATTAACACAAAATCTTCCTTCCAGTCATACATGAATCATATCTTCAACAAATAATTGAGGAAATTTTTATTGGTGCTCTTTGATGGTCTTCTGATCTACACAATGATGTAGGAGGAACATCTGAAGCATTTGGATGAGATTCTCACCATTATGGAGGAGAAATCACTTTTTTCCAAGGAGGAAATGTGTGAGTTTAGGTTTACAAAGGTCCTCTATCTGGGGTAGGTGATTGGTGTTTAAGGAGTAAATTAGCATCGAGAGAAGATCCATATACTCCTATATTGTCCCACCCCCAGATCACTCATGGATCTAGGAGGATTATTATACATATGAAACTATTATAGGTTCTTTATGAAAGGATTTTCACAATCGGTTGTGCAATTGACATACCTCACCAATAAGGGGGAATTCCAATGGTCATAGGATGCACATGTAGAATTGGACAAAATGGAGAGGGTGATGAGCACTCTCCCAGTATTAGCAGTCTCAGACTTCATGCAAGTTTTTTTCCTAGAGTGTGAAACATCAGGTGAGCAGATAGGATCATTAATTATGTAGAACCAACACACAATAGCTTTCAAGAGCAGAATTATAAGAGAGATAAAGAAACTCTACCTAATATATGACAAGGATATGTTGGCCATCATGCATGCATTGGCAAAGTTCAAACAACACTTGGTAGGAGGACGCTTTGTGTTTAGGAGTGACCACAAAAACTTTGTAAATGTGTTGAAACTACACATAATAGATCTATCTAAACAATAATACACACATTTTCAGAGAGAATTGGAGAAAGAAGAAGAAGGAGAGAAAGAATGGAAGAATCCTCATTAACCATTGCGAATAAAGAATAATTTACACATGATATACTCTGTATAACTCAATCAGATTGACAAGAGGATAACCAATGCGATATAGTGGTGGTATAGAGTGATCTTGACACACACCAGTAGTTACTGGAGTGAACTGCCACCTAGTTGAGTTAACTAGTCAACTAGTATTCAATTAACTAACTGAACAGAGAGTATAAATGAGTTAAATCAAGGAATCAAGGCTAATGCGCCACTCTAGTGATGATATCAAGGCAAGGTCTAATTAGCATGGTGAAAAAACCAATGCAACATCTAAACTCAACTCAACTAGTCAAACTAAAGTGTCAACTCAAAGAGAATATTCTCTAGGTGGAATATTCTCCCCTAAATTATAGGAGACTAGATAATGACTAATTATAACTAATAAACAAGGAAAAAACTTGGAAAAAAAATTCCTAGGTGTGTGTGAAGTAACTCCAACAAACTTGAGATATTTCTTACAGCAGCGGGACCTAAATAAGAGGAAACAAAAATGGGTGACTACGGTGCAGGAATGTGATTTTTAAATTAAATATGTATAGGGGAATAATAACATAGTTTTTTATTCCTTATCTAGGATACCGACAACCTTCTCCATGAAAGAGATCTCAACAGACTTGAAGTCCATTATTTTGGTCGAATACTCCAAGAATACCTTCTCCTGTGAGATGATGGAGAGAATTATTCAGGATGATAGGTATAGGGTAGTGGATGACATAATCTACTACAAAGACATTATCTATATTGTCCTTGATTCCAAACTCAAGGATAAGATTTTGAGGGTAGGACATGACATGCTACTAGCAGGGCACAACGGGTATCTGAAGACCTACAAGAAGGTGAGGGAGATATTCTCTTGGAAGGGTCTCAAGGAGGATGCAGTTATTCATGTGAAGAAGTTCTTGATTTTTCAAGAAAACAAGTCATAATTTAAAAATCCTACAGGATTTCTCCAACCATTGTTGATTCCAGAGCATAAGTGGTATAGCATTTGCATGGACTTCATTACAAGGTTTCCAAAGGTGTAGGTTAGGGAGTGTATCTACGTGGTAGTGGAAAGATTGACTAAATATGGGAACTCCTTATCCATTCCTTAATGTTACAATGCATCTTAGGTAGAATATATATTCTTCAAGGAGGTATTCATACTACATAGTCTTTCAAGCAACATAGTCAGTGACCAAGATAGAAGATTTATCAGTGTGTTTTGGTAGGAGTTTTCCATGTTATCCAAGACAAAATTTACACCTACTACTAGCTACCACCCCTAGGCAGACGGGTAGACCGAGATAGTAAAAAAATAGATTAAAGTGTACCTGAGGAACTTTGTGTCAGGATAGGAGCAGGAATGGATAAAGTGGTTTCCTCAGGTAGCATTATTACAATACCACTCATCACATGTCCATCAGGATGAACCCATTCAAAACATTGTGATCCGGATTTATGATAGGAACGAAATGAAAAACACAGATTTATAGTATTAATATAGTACACATTGAATAATAATAGAGATACAATAAAACTTGACTTCTATTAAATAAGAAATATATTGAAACTATAAAATGTACACTGAAACAAGGTTGCTAGAATGGTGGCAGCTTATCTTTGAGAAGAGATGTGACGGCTAAACTCATTCGAAAGAAGATGAGTACAATGAGACTCTAAAATAATTTCTACAACAAACATGAATTCCAAAACCCTATACATCCAAAAACCTAACCCTAACATATGAAGCACCAAAAGTCATGTGGGCCCCATTGGGGTAAGTTGGTACATCAACCTTCCAGGGTTGTAAATTTTGCATACGATCTCCATTTTAGGTGCATGATAACCCATTGGAAATATCTTGATGAGGAGCTTCATTTAATAGACTCAATGATGCATTTCACAAATATTTAGGTTCCCAATCGCAAAAAAACATCGTTTAGGCCCTCAAAATGGCCCCAAAAGTTTAGGACCCGAAAAAATGCTAAAAATAGTAAATTGCCAAAAAACTTGTTTTGAGCTAGTTGGAATAGGTGGGTTTCCACCAATATCCACCTAGATCAATCCTCCCTCCTTAGGAAGAAATGGTATCTATTTCGTTGAGTGCCTCCATTAAATGAGTAAACTTATGATGAATTACTCAGGGCCACTTGCCTTGGTGCAGGAGCTTCCCTGCTTTGATGAACCGATAAAGTTGAATATTTTGGTGGAGAGTTCCCTTGACCTATGTGTCCACTATTTGATCAGTGGATGCATGTTCCATGGACTCATTATTGATCTCTATTGGTTTCAACTACTCTGTTATCTCTGAGGTGTCAAAGAATGGTGGAAAATATCATCGAAGGAGGCCCACATTAAACACTGGGTGCAAGCCAAGGATGGGGGGAATGTTGAGCTCAAAAGAATTGTCACCCATAGCCTTTGTGATGTTTTAAAGTCCATAACAGAGTTTAATAATCTTCCAATTGGGCCTATTAAAGAATTCTTTCTGCAAGTGAAATGAAACTTTGTCTCCCACCTGAAACTGGTGTGCCACCTGGTGTTGATCAAGGCGCTGCTTATACTTGGCATTGGACTTTTGTAGAATATCCAAACTTGTTGGAGGATGTGTTGGATCTAATCAATGAACCAATGGCTTTTTTGGCCTCAATGTGAGCATGGGTGAGTCTGCTTGGGTGGTCGCAAGGGGTAGTGCAACATCCATGCGACCCAATGGTTGGAATCCCAACCCTACCTCAAAGGGGATGTCATAGGTTTATCTATGTAGTGATATGTTGTATCTATTATGAACATAGGGAAGAATCTCATCCCATGTGCAGGGATGTTTGGAATTATACATATGCAGGATGTGCACGATCATCTAGTTGATGACCTTGGTTTGGACATCCGTCTGGGGGTGGAAGGCAGTGGATTTGGTGAGCTTGGTGTCCAACATTGACCAGAGGCTCAAAAAGAATGTACTGAGGAATTGACTGTTGCATATGAGATAATGGTTTTTGGTACTCAAAAATGGACCCACACTCATTCAAGGAAGATCTTGGCAATGGCCTCCACTGTAATTCTCTTCTTGTAGGTAGCCAGGATCTCCATTTTGGAAAAGCGATCAACAACCACAAAAACACATTCATTTCCCCGCTTGGTGGAAGGAAGGAATGACATGTAGTCCATAAATATGGATTCCCAAGGCCTCTCGGGAGTAGGGAGAGGGGTATGCATTCATTGCTTCTTAATGGCCGGTTTGGAAATGGCACAGGCAGTACAGGACCTGATGTACTTGTTGACATCCTATCGAAGTTTCATCCAATAGAAATGTTTCTACAACACCACCATTGTCTTTTCTATGATTAAGTGTCCTGTCACCCGACTCTAGTGGACTTCCCAAATCAGTTCCACTTTCTCGCTTGATGGAACAAAGATATGGCCCAAATGTCACAACAACCTATCCTAAATATGGAAATTAGTGGCAATTTTGTTTGTTCCCAACATATGGTAGGTGGTTGCAAGGTCGAGATCTTTCTCATAGAGGTGGGGAAATCCAGAGGTCTTTTGGTCCCAAGAGTCTATCATCGTGGTGAGTTTTGTGACTAGAGGTCGATTGAGGCAATCAGTGACCCGATTGGTACTTCATGTCTTATACTTTATGTTGAGGTGGAACTGCTACAAGTATGTGGACCACTTTTGTTGGAAGTCATTATACAATTTATCTTGTGTCTGCATGAACTTCAGTGACTTATGATTAGTTTGGATGATTGTCTCCTTCCCGATAGTGTAATTCCTCTATTGGAGATAGGATTTCATAATGGAGTATGTTTCTTTGTCGTAATTAGGGTAATTACGAATGACATATGATAGTGTCTCGCTATGATAGTCCATGAGGTGGTCGAGATGAGTGATAATTTTTCCCACAACATAGTCTGAGGCATGTTTATTGATTTCAAAGGGTTGTTACAGGTCAGGTAATGAAATCACTGGGGATAAGCACAAGTGTTGATTTACATCATTTAATTCTTCTTGTTGAGACATGCCCCACACAAATGTTCCCTTACCATCACCCCTGGTTACTTGGATGATGGCCCATGCAATATGGGAGAATCTCAACACGAACCCGCGATAGAGATTAGAAAGGTCTAAGAATATCTGAATATCAGTTACTGTGGTTGGGGATGGCCAGTCACTGATGACCTAGATCTTGGTTGGATCGAAATGCACACCATGCTCATAAAAAATACAACCTAGGTATTGGACTATGTCCACACCGAAGGAGCATTTTTCCAAGTTGGCATATAGTTGGTGTTGTCGTAGACTGTTCAAAATCTAATGAATATGCTGCAAGTGTTCTTCCCAATTCTTGTTGTAAATGAGGATGCCATCCAGATACACCACTACAAATGAATTGGTGAAAGGTTAGAAGATATCATCCATCATCTCCATGAAAGTTGTTGGGTCACTGGTCAAACCAAAGGGCATGACCAACCATTCAAAAAGATCTTCTTTTGACTTGAAGGAATCCTTCCATACATCTGTCTACTCTATTGGGACCTGATGGTAGCTAGATTTCATATCAATCTTGTTGAAGTATTTGGACCCATTGACTTGATCAAGGATATCATCGATTTGGGGAATTGTGTATCGATTCTCAACTGTGATTTTATTTAGGTCGCAGTAATCAATGCAGAGTCACCAAGTCTTCAAGTCGCATGATTGGGCTTCCACAAGGTGATGATCTAGGTCAAATGTGCCCCTTGTGGAGCAGTTCTTGGTACTGACGCTTGATCTCTTCACTTTCCAATAGAGAGAGGCAATAGACTATTCCATGGGGTAGTGGTGCGTCGGGGGTCAAACTGATGGAATGCTTGACTTGACAGTGTAGAGGTACCCAAGTAGGTGATGAGAATATTCCTTTGTATTCTTCCACGACCTTATCCACTTGATTTTGCTGCATGGAGAGGTCGGTCGCGAAGGCCATCATTGTGGATGCAATATTTCTCTCACTCTGAGAGTGAATCATGAAGAAGAAAAACTTCCCAGTGTGATAGATTCCCTTTCCGCATTTCTTGGAAGAGATCAACGAAATGGCAGTAGGTGGGACTACCTCAGGTATCTTGTATAATTTCCTATTCAAAGTAATAATAACACTATGAGGCCTAGACCTATATACATCATGACATTTCCATAAATAAGGTTGGCCCAAAAGAATATCCTAAACTTCAAGGGGAGAAACATCACACAATACCTCATCTTTTAATGTCTTGATGTTGTACGAGAGGAAGCAATGCTGGTTGATCTGAAGATCGCTTCCTTGGTGGATCCATCCAATGGTGTAGGGTTGTGGGTGCGGTATTTTCGACAGGGATATCCACTTTATGACCTCTATTGAGATGAGGTTCTTCTTGCTACCACTATCGACAATGAAGTGCATCAGAGTGTCATTCACCCACATCTTTGAATGAATGAGGTGCTTGCCTTCCTCTAGCTCATCAAGTTCACTAGGCCAAATCTTGGTGGTAGCAATGGTTTCACTGGGTTCTGCATCAGTGATATGTCTCCCGTTTTCTGGTTTTGAATCAGATTCAGAACCCACATCTGATTCAAAGGATTTCACCTCATCCACCATTGACTTCTTTGAGCGGTAATCAATAGTGTTATTCCAGGGGCTCTTGTGGAACTCGCGCCACTTTCTAGTATCTTTCTTCTTCTTTACATTGTCCTTATTTTCTTACCGCTTATATTGGTTGTCCTGAGGCTACCCATGTTTTCTCTATCCTTTGTTTTACGGGTTGGGGCTGCCCTTGCCATGATTTTGTTGTGAGGGGTTCCAAGACCCAAACTTCCACATCTTTTGTTTAAGATTCTACTCGATTTTGACGACATAAAGATAAGTTGCGCCCAAGGAAGAGATGTCCAAAAAATCCATTTCAATATAGATGAATCTATGCATATCGATGAATTAATTGAGCACCCGATGTTTCTCAGAATATTTTATACCCAACTTGGTGCACAAGGTATGGAAGACATTATTGAACTCTGACATTGTTTGGTTTCTTTCCTACCGCATTGTGATCGATCTTGTATAGAGGTCGTCATAACTTCCAATAGGGTAGTATTTTTCCTTAATAACATCCCTGAAGGAACCCCAAGTTGGTGCAACTGCAAATAATGTTAATCCCTCTATTTCCTTTTTCTCACAAAAAGTATCCCACCAATATTTGACATGGGGGATGGAATTGAGGAGTGAAAATGTAATATTTTCTCTATCATAAAAGTTTTGGACTGAAAAATACCCTTCTGGAAGGTTTAACCATTTATCTACAACATCTGCATCTATTTTACCTTCATATATAGGAATATCAAAATTTATATGTACCTTGAAGGGGGTGGATCCTGCGCTTGAAGTAGATGCGTCTCTTGTCGGTAACCATCGAAGGATTTATGAAAATATATCCATCATCTCGTTCCTTTGTCTCGTTCCTTTGTCTCTCAAGGGCTTCCTTGAGCAACATTTTGAAAGGATATCCTTTCATGTCATATTTATTTTCACCCACCATGGGAGGTTTCTTGGGTGTGCAAGAGACATTGTCCTCAACAGAAACAAGCTCGAGACCCAACTCTCTATACCCTGACCTCGTCGGGGACATGCACTAAAAAATGACAAGGAGCAGACTGCTCTGATACCACCTATGCAGATTTATGATCGGAACGAAATGAAAAAATAGATCTAAATATTAGCATAGAGACATACTTAATAATAACGGAGATACAGTAAAACTTGACTTCTATTAAATAAGAAATATGTTGAAACTGTAAAATGCAGACTGAAACAAGCTTGCTAGATTGGCGACAGCTTATCTCTGAGAAGAGATGTGACGACTATGCTCATCTCTAAGAATATGAGTAAAATGAGGCTATGAAAGACTTTTTATAATAAACATGAATTCATAAACCCTAGACATACAAAGACCTAACCCTAGGAGGAGAAGTGCAAAAATTCACGTGGGACCCGTTGGCGTAAGTTGGTACATCAACTTCTGAGGGTCGTAACTTTTGCATAATATCTTTTTTTTAGGCACATGATAGCCCACTAGAAAGGTATTGGAGAGGATCTTAATTTCATAGGATCAATGATTCCTTTGGTGATCATTGAGGTTCCCGATTGTGAGAAAACATCTTTTAGGCCCTCAAAATGGCCCCAAAAGTTTAGGACCCAAAAAACTGCTAAAAATAGTAAATTACCAAAAACCCTATTTTGAGCTAGTTGGAATAGTTGGGTGGCCACCGATATCCACTTGAATCCTATTGTATGGATATTATGTTCCATCCTTTGTGGCTTTTACGTTTGGAGAGAGGAGATCTCCCATGGAAAAATATTGGTTACATGAAATCGAGGACATCTTGAGAGTCCTAAAGGAGAATTTGCAGGATGCTCTGAATTAATAGAATATGTATGGAGATAGGAATAGGGTGAAATGAAACTTTGATTTTGGGGACCTATTACTTCTCTATTTTCATTCTTATAGACAATTGTCGTTGAAGAAGAGTGGTGCACAGAATTTGAAGCCTCACTTTTATGGTCCCTACAAAGTGATCAGGAGAGTTGGGGAGGTAGTGTACGAGCTAGAGCTGCCAAGGGGGAGTAAGATCCACAACATATTCAATGTATCCTTCCTCAAAAAGGCATTGGGACAATAGGTCATGGCTTTAGAAAACCTTCCTCCACTAGATGAGGAAGGGAAATTAGTTCTATCTCCCGACATGATCATTGATGTCAAGGAGAAGAGGTTGAGAAACAAATTCATTTGAGAGTAATTGGTTGTCTGGAGAGGTTTTCCTACAAAGGATTCTACTTGCGAATGAGAACATATATTACAACACCCTGATTTGGAATTTCTTGAGGAAAAAAAATCTTGGGAAGGGAGGACTGTTATTGGATAAATCCGTAAGTGCGAACACAAACCGATCTCTCTAGATCCACCTGGATCTAGAACAAAGAAAGACAAAATAATACTCTTTCCCTAGATTTTGACTATTGAATGAACTAGGAGGCAAGAACAAGTTACATACCTTATAATCACTTCCTATTGTCTTTGTTTCTCCTGATTTGCTCCAGTGCTCTTGTGCAGCCAAGACCAAGACAACACAAACCAACCAAAGTGAAGAAAGAACAATCTATTCAATAGTCAATCTATGTATATGATCAAGGAGTTATACAATAAAGTGGAATCAGCTTTATGGGAAAGAGACATATTACTATATCATATTGATGGAAAGTAAAGATTACAACTTGAGCCTTGATGTTGCAAACTTCCTTTCAATGGCCCTTGGCTCCGACACACACACTTTCTCACTTGCATGAAGAATATCAACCACCTTTGATAAACTTGTTGTAGTTCTTAGCTGTTGTATCATCAATCCTTCACACAATCTTTCACCAATTCTCCAATGAATCTTGCTTAACCTTGTTTGCTTAACCTTTTCCATGATAATTCACTCAATATATAGGAGAGAATGAATTGGTTACTTGGATAAGAATGATCCCAAAATATCAGGGAATCCAGTACTAGGATAACCATTTGAATGTCATCTCATCCTTCTAGAAGATTCCCTTCTAGAAGCATCGAGAATTCATCTTTTTCCCTTATTTAGAAAGATTTCGCACCCTATAAGTTCAACACAGTGCGAACTTCTTGCACCCTATCTTAAGGCAGCCTGCGAGAATCATGCATTCTCGCAGGCAAATATACTAGCAGCCTGCGAATAGTCCTCAAAAATGTGATTTCTGGAAAGAGATGAAGGTAACTTTTCTCAGGAGAAAGTTCTAATGAAGAGACCGAGTACACCATCATCAATACATCATCATGATGACCAAAATCATGGGTAACAGAATTCCCCCCAAAGTATGAGGTTGGAACCAGTGACAGACAATATACTTTGTACGCTGCATGTGTGTGTCGGGAACTAGGAGTACATCTAATCGGAAACCTGCGAACAACCAAGCATCTGCAGACTATCATATATACCAATTCTGAGGTAGGCATTCCCATACTTAGATCACAGACTGATGACATTATAGACATGGGTCATGGCCACCAATCATACACCGTGGATCCATGCCGTCAAAATATAGCATAGCCACCTGAATACACTGTGGATCTATGTGAGAAATTTTTAAATCAAGACGACATAGCCACGAAACATACATAATGGATCTATGTGTTGCAAATTGTACATACTCCATCGCAACCTGGATCACAAAGATAATATCCAGGGTATTTAATCTCGTCTCCCAAAGTACGAATCTGACCATGTGATTACAGGTGTTGAAGTCGAACATGGTAGAAACCACTTGATTACCGGTCAATGATGAAACCGTTAACAAGTGCGAGGGAAATCACCATTGATGTCAATGACTCCCAAGGTACTATAGTACAATCCATCGAGTGTGAATAAATGAGTTGATGTCAAACATCCGATGGAATCTTTCGATCAGGAATCAATGATGTAAATCCACTGTCGAAAGCAAGGAAACCTGCCATTGAGGCATGCAAGTTCCAAGGTACCAAATAATTTATAAGTCTTGATTCCGGATAATGAGATGAAGTCGATGGAACAAAACTCGTCACAGGAGGGCCTTGATGTATCCCCCATCAATGACATGAAATGAGTAACAGAGTTTGAAAGTGAAACAGAGCATTTTGCAAATTGGACTGGACACGGGGAAGGCCGACACAGAGAGAATGGATAACTGCATATGGCCGACTCAATATAGGTTTCAGATGGACTTCTCTTGAACATATGAACGACATGACCAATGATTTGGCAGCATTGACTCAAAGACGACACAGGGAATGACCTTGTACCAAATCGAATGAGAGACAAATGGATTTCCCAAACCGGCTTCAAATGCGATGAATAGGGGGTGTCATGTTCAAGAGCGACCCTTACTGCCAATCAATACGAAGATGAAAACATATCCCTTTCCCAAATTTCCCCCCACCATTTCTGGCGAGTACCTCTTTATTTTTATGCAAGCTTGAGGAGGATAACATATGCTTGTTGATGTAAGCTCATCTTTTGGATGAGTCCCTCGGAGTATTTTTAATGAACCCTAAGAAGGAGTGGTTCGGTCCCATCACGGGTCTGTCAATGTTCGTTTAACGAGTCCAGAGATAGAAAACTTGAAGGTTTTTCAAGATTATAGAGTTTGGAAAAACACTTAAAAGAGAACTCTCTCAGTTCCTTTTTCGTAAAATAGTCTGGACGAGACCAAAAAAGAGATAAATTATCGCTCACCAGACGATTACCTCAAATACTTTATCGAGCGTGAAAATAGCAAGGTCGCTCGACGATCTTTTCATGTTTAGAGAGTCTGAAAAGAGCTTAAAGAGGACTCTAGGGGAGTTCCTTTTTTGTATAACCTTGTTGAGCCCGAAAAAGTGATAAAAGTATGCTCAATCACATTCTCATGTATTTTCGAGCGCAAGAACGGACAAAACGATGCTCGAGGTTTTATGTAAAAACCATAAGAAACAATAAAAAAACACACGATAACAAAGAAAAACATGTCCATATCCCTGTATTGAATCGTCAAAGTCATCACGCCTGTACAAGTTACACTCAACATGACATTAGGGATTAGCGTTTAGTCGATAAATAATCATAAAAACCCAAAATGGTATAGTAAAAGTAAATAAAATGAGTAAAAACTCTTTTTTACTACACCATTTTACATTTCCACTATTGAGCTCCAAAAAACCCATCTTTTACCCTCCAAGTTCGGCATTAGATTGCGGGAGCTACGAGAGACCATTCAGCGAGCCATCTGCGACATTAAGGTAGGCTCTTCGTCCTTAACATTTTCATGGTTTCATTTTGTCATTTCATTGGTTAAATTTCCATTTTTAAGATGTTTTTCTAGGCCCTATATGCGCGTTGTCATTCTCGCAAGCAGCCCATATGGGGCCTGCGAGAATGATGCATTCTCGCAGGTGAGCCTTAAGCCACCTACGAGGTTCTCACACTGTGCAAATGGGGCACCTGCGAGAACTACAAAGCCCAATTTTTTTTTTAATTTTTAGCCAAATGAAAAATATCTAAAGCATGAAAAAGTTATTAATCCTCCTTTTATGTTCCTTGTGCAGATAATTGGCCATAAACATGGTGCTTGAGTGGCATGAAATGGAACATGAAGAGGATAATGCAATGGCCGAGAACCATCCTCCTACCATAGCTGCATTGAGAGATTGTGGTCTCTTGAAATACTTTCGCATCCCGGGCATGAGGGCCCAAGTCAGACTACTAGAGTACTTGGTCCGTATGTGGGACCCAGATCAACAATTTTTTCATGTGGGAGCTCACACATTGTCCTTAGACATTGAGGAAATTTCCTTTTTGACCGGATTGTCCCGACGGGGATACTATGTCAGCCTGACCGGTAGTAGAGGTGGTGGGCTAAAGATGAGTGAGTATTGCAATCAATACTGTGTACCCGAGGCTGAAAGGGAAAAAGGAAAAGTGGCTATCTGGGGGGTACAAGACTTGACCCTTCGTACTATCCTTTTCACTATAGCTCAGATGGTTAGGAGTTCTACTCCTCATATGGCATTATAGAGCTACTTCTAGTACGTCATCGAGTGTACTGAGCCTCGAGTATTCAACTGGGCAGATGTTGTGCTTCGCAGTATCAAAAAGAAATTGACCAAATGTAGGCGAGGTGACCTGAAGCAATTCAGGTATGGATCTTTGTTGGTGTACTTCTTCCTTGAGAGGGTCCCCATATTTAGACTACAGGTTGAGTGGAACATACCGGGTCCCAGGGATCCAAGGATGTTGAGATGGTGTCGGCTCATATCCCGGCACGTAGCAGGACCGATCGTCAAGTACGATGATATTTTCTTTGACAGGCTTCAAACCCAGATGTTGATGGTTGATGACTACGCTTATGCTGGGTTGGATTTCCGAGGAGATCCAGATTTAGCACTGCCAGAGGATAATCAGTGGGGTGACCTTGGTAAGAAGTACACACATTTTTTCTTTTCAAATGTTTTTGTAGATTTTTATTATATTCAAATGTTTTTGTTTTATATGTTCATCCAAAGACTAATACAAAATAGTTTGTTGATAACATAGATGTTGGACCATACATACCTCCTGGCACTTCTCCTATCCAGCGGCGAGGAGAAGTAGCGGCAGCACCACAGTATGTTGAATATTATCAAGTAGTGGAACAAAATCTAGAAGGCCTTACTGCATACATTCTAGATATGACTCTGGAAGAGGTTCCACGACGCGATCAACGTCATACTGTAGGGGTATCAGCATCTATGAGTCGAATGCTCCGTAGGGTTGCTAGGGCAGTCGTGTGTTACCGTGAACGTCATCCATGACATCACTTTGTAGAAGCTATAAGCTTCAATTTTTGATATTTTGGTCTTCGAACAAACTTTTGTAAAAACTCTTTTGATCGTTATATATACATATGGTTTCTACCAGTTTACTTTATATTGTGTGAATTTTGATGTGTTTAATTTATAAATGGTTCAAATGTCTGTCCAATACATAATTAGCCAATGCATCTGTTAATGTATTAAGACATCTAGGAATATGCTGATATTCAATGTGATCAAAATAACGTTCCAAGAGGCAAATTCGTAAATACACGCGTAACAAAGTAGGACTTCGAATAGAGTATATATTACTTAATTGTAGTACTACAAGCTGTGAGTCAAGTCGCACAACCAAATGACGAATTTTGAGCGAGATATCATCAACCAATAATTCAATAACGACGCTATACTCTACAATGTTGTTGGTCGCACGACCAAGGCACACACCTCGTAAATATACAAGTTTGTTTGTTGGGGCATAGATTGCCCATGCAGCGGAAGAAAGGTTCAGAGTACTACAGCTAACGCCATCAGCGAAGCCAATATAGGGTAGTAAAGACTCCGACATATGGAAATCAAACACAACGTCACATAAGGGCAGAGACCAGATAACGACAAAAGCAAACTATAGTAACACACACAAAGTATGATACATAAAATACAAGTACTTGTGCATAGATAATTTATGCATAGTACTTCTTCAAGTACAACCCATTCCTGGGTTCACTAAAAGGGATACCATCGTAATCTACCAGCTCATATGCTCCTTTTTGCAAAACTCGGTGAACAATATAAGGACCTCGCCACATGGGTTCAAATTTCCCAGCTCCTAACACATCTTGATCTTGTTCACAGAAAAGAACAAGATCACCTTTGGAGAAAACACGAGGCTTGACATGCTTGTCATATTGTGTCTTGACACGTTTTTTCTGGGCTTCTATTACTAGAGTGGCATCACGTTGAGTTTCGTCTAATCGCATTAGATACAACAGACATTCTTCTTCAACAGAAGTGTTGGGTAAGAGTTTGATAGCTAGCTTCAAAGAGGGTATCTCGCATTCTATAGGAAGAATGGCTTCCACACCATAGACTAATCAAAAAGGCATAAACCCAGTAGCGGATTTGACAGATGTTCGGTATGCCCACAATGTCGAAAACAACATTGTGTGCCAACTTGTTTTATGAATTCCTATCATTCGTCGAAGCATAGTTATAAGAAATTTGTTGATTGCTTCGACCTGGCCATTAGCTTGCGGATAATAGGGTGTTGAGTTATCATGGAAAAGACCCAAATTTTCCGTAAGTTCAGACATCATAAAATTCCTAAAGTGGCTACCATGATCAGTGACGATAGCTTGGGGAACACCAAAACGAGTTATCACATGGTTAAAAAGAAATAAGGTTGTGGTATTTCCAGTATTGTCGAATGTCGGCATCGCCTCGGCCCATTTCGTGAAATAATCAACAGCTACAATGATGTAGCCATGCCCCCCGACCGAGTGAGGGTGACATGTCATGAAATCGATGCCCCATTTTGCAAAAGGACCAACTGAGACCACATGGTGAAGAGGAGCAGGATGTGACCGAATTTTCTGATTGTAGCTCTGGCAGGCATGGCATTTCTGAATGGCAGTAATGCAGTCATTAAACAAATAAGGCCAAAAATACCCTGTGCGTAAGATCTTCTGGGCAGTAGCATACCCATACATATGACCACCACATGCTCCAGAATGGCATTCATTCAGAGCTTTCTCGGCTTCGTCGAATGTTAAACAACGTCGGTAAATAGAGTCAATTCCCCGACAGTAAAGAGTATCTCCGAGGATAATGTATTGACGAGCTTGATAACGTATGCGACGTCGTTCAGTACTAGACAAAGCAGGCTGGAATGTCTGGGTTTGGAGATATATAATGATATCCCCATACCAAATATCATCAGTGCTAATAAGGAAAAGAGATTCATCGGGTAATGAATCTACTGCTACATTTTCCGTTGCAGAATGAGGAAAATCACATATCAACTCAGCAAAAACTAATGACTTCTTGGACTTGGGGCGGTCGAATTCCAATTCAAACTACTGGAGTATGAAAATCCATTTGGAGTACTTTCCCCCAAGCAATTGATGTGTCAAAATATGTTGCATAGGGTTGCAATGAGAAATCAACGTAGTCTTACGTGAGAGGATATAATGTCGGAAGCGTTGGACGACTTGAACGGAAGCCAAGGCCAGTTTTTCAACATGTTGATACTTGATTTCAGTTGGTGTGAGACTTCGTCTCAAGTAGTAAACAACATGTTCATCATGCGCATCATCCTCTTGGATGAAAACCATGCCAATAGTGTACTCTAAGGTAGCAAGATAAAGGAAATAATCGCGACTGTAATCAGGAGGAAAGATAAGTGGATCTCGCGTTAAGGACAACTTCAAAGCTTCAAAAGAATTGTTGGCAACGGTATCCCAAACGAAGTCTGAATCTTTCTTTAGTAGCCACATAAAACCATGAGTTATCTTGGTGTAATTAGGGATAAAACGACGAAGAAAGTTTGCTTTCCCCTGCAAACTTTGCAACTGGCGCAATGTAGAAGGAGGAGGGAGATTAAGAATCTCCTCAACCTTAATAGGATCCACCTGGATCCCTTGACGTGAAACGATAAAACCTAGAATATGGCCAGATTCTACGCAAAAAATGCATTTATGAGGATTTAAACGTATACGATAGAACCGACAACGAATGAAAATGGCTCGGAGGTGGGTAGGGTGGTCGACTCGGCTCATAGAATGAGCTGGTAAATCGTCTAGATAGGGTTGAACGATATGCTTAATGTCATGAAAAGCATAAGACATAGCGCGTTGAAAATATGCACCCGCATTCTTAAGTCCGAAAGGGAGTTTCCTATAGGAAAAAGTACCCCAAGGACAAATAAAAGCAGTCTTATGTTGGTCCTCGGGAGAAATGTTAATTGGATTATAGCCGGAGAAACCATCCATGAGAGAGAAGATTTCACTTCCGTCACAATCATCGACAATCTGATCGACGAAGGGGGTAGGAAAGTTGTCTTTGGGACAAGCTTTGTTAATATCCCTATAATCAACACATACACGAATACTGCCTCCTTTCTTATCAATCGGGACAGGATTGGAAACCCATTCTGTAAGAGCCAGCGGATAAATAAAACCAACTTTTAGAAGTTTTTCAACTTCGAGCTTGATAGCCACCGCTTTACGTGGGTGGACTGGACGAAGGCATTGCCGGACAGGTTTAGCTCCGGGGTATGTATTTATCTCATGTACAACAATTTCAAGGTCGATACCAGGCATCTCTTCGTAGCTCCAGGCAAATATGTCACAAAATTCTTTGAAGAGAGACGTATAGGTGACTATTTCGTCAGAAGAACACGAAGCTCCAATATGAACATTTTCGACTATCCCAGGTTTAATGGATATGTCAATGGGGATCGTGGGTGAGATGTTACTTAAGTTCCCTTCAGAAAACACATCGTGTGAAGTCGCGGGAACTGTCGAAATGACAACAACGGTCGACGGAGTCGAAATCCGCTGGTAGTTCTCAAGAGTATGTTGTTCCAGAAAGAGTATGGAACGATGATGCCCATCATCCCAAGGGGTGTCTTCCATGACAGACATGATCATATCGTCAGTGGGAAAAATAACACGAAAAGGATCAAGAGACAACTCATCAAGAGAAGAGGTAGAAGGTGTCGCCGATTGAATGGCTTCATAAGCAGACTCAACCGGACTTAACGACATGATATCGCTGAAACGAAAATGATCTCCAGGGTCAGGGACAATCCAAGGGTTGTGTGACGCAGAAAGTTCGTGAGGTATGGTGGAGATCATGTTGATAGAAGCAATTGACGGGCATGGAACATCGGGCGGTGGAATGGGAAAAGTACCCATTAATGAGGATTCCTTTAACAGGCCTACACCGACATTCTCATAACCCAGTGGGGTTTTAGAAATAAACGGTACGTTGCCAGTACGAGTATCAGAATTGAAGAAGACAAGTTGGTCAATGGTAACAACCTTTCCTTGATGAGGGAAACGTACTACACAGAAAAGGGTTGACACAATGGCGCGCATGGAATCGATTCAGCTACGGCCAAGTAAAAGATTATAATCAAGGGGAGCATCAAAGACTTCCACTTCAACTTGGACCGTCTTACCTTCTAATGTGATAGGCCACGAAGGAAGAACACTGTAAGGCTTAAAACTAGAGCCATTGAAGGCTTTAAGAGTGTTTTTTGATTCATGCAAGGAAGGAGAGCCAATGGCTTTCCAACAAGCAAAAGACATTACACACGTTGAGGCACCCTCGTCGATAACAGTTCAGCAAATGTTCTTATCAGAGACAACGAATTGTATCTAGAATGCGAGTTGCAGGGGTAACCATGGAATTGATCATCTAAGTTAAAGACTATTAAATTTGTATCTGTTGGGTCAATTCCACCTATAACTTTCAACAGTGCCTTCCGTTGTGCAGGACAAGACTGAAGGACTTCAAGGGCTGACATCGATGAAGGTGCCTGGGCTAGATATTCAACAATGCTGTAGTTCTGGGCCGCACGAGCATGAGTATTGAAAGTTGATTTCCTAACGACACCTTTTGGGGGTGGTCGCAGAATTGTATCAAGGCTCGGTCGTTCGAGATGAAGAAGACCGTTAGTAAGTGGAGTCGAGGGATATGGTTGTACCAAAGAAGAAGGTAAATCGTCAACCTTCTCCTTAGATGGAGTATAATCTTTGGCTCTAGTCGTGACTGCAATGTTGTTTTGTTTAGAATCACTAGTACACATCAAAACATAGGATGTCGTAGAAGAGGAGGGTTGGTCTTGAATGACCAACTGAGCCTGTTGTTGAGATGGGAAGGGTTGGGACAAGACTGCCGGGGTATAAGGTTTTGGGGTCCCTTGAAGGAACTTAGTAACCTCGACACGTTGTGGACAATCCTTCATGTAGTGATCATCACCACAAATAACGCAAGGGTAGCGGGGTTTTCACTTATCCTAATCTTCAACAGGAGTGGTTTTAGTTTCCTCTGCTTGATTATTATTTTTGCCCTCCTTAGTCTTGCCTCTCCCCTTTTTAGATTTGTTTTTACCGGCAGGGGTAGATTGAACAACATTGACCTCAGAAGTTTTGTTGGTGGGAGTGGTAGGAGATGGAGCATTTTGAACATCAGAGGAAGCAGATTTAGGAGTTGTACTTGAAATAGAATGTGAGTGGGCTTGGGCAGTACCAATCACACCATCAGTTGCATGCGAGGCAGCTGGAGTAGTTGAAGTGCTGGAAGTACCAGGACAAGGTAATTCAGGTAGAAAATCGTAAAGTGTTCCCATTTGCGAATAAACGAGATCAAGATATTGAGCACGACTTATAGCCTGCTCCTCCGTAACAACACCACCCATGGCAATGTCTTTACCAATTTCGTTCACAAAGGACTTTGTAAACCATTATGCCAGTAATTGATCGGGGATTTCAAGTTTAATGATACGTCGATGTCTTCGCCACTCATGGATATGATCAGATATATGAGTGCCTTTAGTCTGTTTGAAGGAAGTCAAAATCTCAGTCCCGGTATCATAACGGATCGATAACTAGTAATGTGTAAGGAAATCCATAGCTAGGGTGTTGAAATCAGAGAAGAAACCTCGTTGCAATTCGATATACCACTTCGCAGCAGAACCGGTAAGGGTTCGTTGAAAAAGACGTAAATGAATAGAGTCATCCATCAACTAGTTGGATGAACACCATAGGTGAAAAGTCATAACGTGATTGTTTGGGTCCTCTCCCACTTTGCCGTCGAATTTAGGAATGTCCGATGGAAGCTTGGTTGGAATAATAGGCCATTGGGGAGAGTGACAAATAGGATCATTTAAAATCCTAGACAAATCCGGAAAATCCAAAGTAGCAAGAAAGGGTAACTGTTGATTCACCTGTGGGTACTAATGGCTTTGGGGTGGAAGCCCTATCAGCAAACCAGTAGGACCGTAAGCAGTCTGCCCATAATGGGAAGACCCAGACGGATTCGGTGGTGGTTGGAGAGGATAGTAGTTCCAAGGATTGTAACCTTGAGTTTGATTAGGGACCTGATTTTGAGCATTGTGACCCTGACCCCAAATAGGATTGGGTATACCTAGATATGGTTGGCCTATAGTAGGGACAGTCTGCTACCCCCCAATCGTTTGAGGAAGATTTTGTATCATCTGATTCCAATATTGGGCCAAAGAGGGAGGTATATTTTGTCCAAAAGGTGGGGTTGGTCCCCCTATCGTAGGTGGTGTTCCAACCGGAAGTTGTGTCCCAAACAAAGGTTGTGTAGTAATTGGAATATGGCTGGTAAGAGGAAGTTGAGTTTTACCACCTTGTACACCAATGGGAACCTACAAGTTTGATGTAATGGATGGTATAGTGCCACTAGGATTAGGATTGCCAGAAGGAAATTGAGGGAATGTAGGAATAAAACCAAGAATAGGGTGCCTAGGAAAAGAAGGACCACCTGGAGAACCGGCTGGGGTTTGCGGAGGTGTTGGAATAGAAGCATTCAAAAAAGCATTCAATGCATGGTATCCAGGTGGTAGTGTGTCATTGGGCGTTCGTTGTGTGTTAATAGGAGCAAGACCAACTGCAGTGACCCCGGTTGGGAAATTTGTAGTATTCATGAGATGGGCCATCTTAACAGGGACAGTAAAGTGATAAGTGTTATTCATCGGTACAGTCTATGTCTTAGAAAACACCGGATGGTTGATTTCGGAGACCGTAGGTGAACCAGGACCAAAACAGGTCCTTCGGAAATCACCTGACCAAAAAGGATCTTGACCTTCTACACTGGGAAAAGGCCCAACGGGTGATCCAGAAGAGGTAACAACTAGTTCTCCAGAAGAATTCAATCGCATAAAGGGTCATTCAGAACCACGGCGAATTCGAAAATCCTCTCTAGTATTGGTAATTCAAAAAGGTTCTAGAGAGTTAGTTGATTCCACTTGTGGTGTGGTGACAACTGGGACTTCACTCTACCGAGGAGAGCCCTCAGGTGTACTGGTAGGCAAGGGTTGAGAACCGTCCAGATGCTCTGGAGATAAACCTTGCATTCTACGTGAATGACGTGGGGGAGCTATTGTGAATGAGTGACAAACTTCGCGAAGAAAAACCTATGGTCAACTTTGAGAAACAAACAACACGCGCTAGTAAACAAAATCTAGGAAGCAATCACCATGCAAGCAAGACCTTCTAATTTTGAAGCCACTAGTTGGTGATGAAATCCAACGTCGCAACAACGAGATGAGAAGGGGCGGGGCTAGGGTGGAAAATTTATGTTGATGACCTACTTAATGGAATTACACCCTGGTGCAAGCTCCCACACATAATCGTGGGTATACCCTCCAAGGAGCCTGAGTGAGTTTGGTCAACGTCAATTCCAGGTACCGTGAAGACTTTCCCCTCCACAATCACCTCGGGTAAGAACCTAGAGAGATAGGCCACTAAGGTCACCACCAACAACAATAAAGCCTGGGGGAACAGTCGACAGTCTGATCCACACGCAAGGGCAGGGTATCTAGGTCAAAATCAACTCAAAAGGCTTCTACTCATCATTGTGGGTATACCTCCGAGTGATCCCCGTAATACGTGCAATCTCTACACTGATATCAACAAAGCAGGGTGAGTAACTCTGCCAA